>JAAFYQ010000207.1:600000-948598 GCA_013389735.1 Phaseolus lunatus | reverse complement strand
CTCTGATAAGAGGTGATGAGTGTAACTCCTTTCTAGGATAAGAGACCACACCGTGGATGAGCCCTGGTGAGTGGACTACATCACTAGATTGTCCATTTGGCGTTTTCACTCAAGGGAGAAGGGTTCTTCATGACTCCCTTCCCATCCTCGAGATTTCTAACCCAATTGGACAACTCTTCTCTGACCTCTCCTTGCACCACGCCAAAGAGGATTTAAGTGATGAACCACCTCATTCAACCCTGGTGTTCTCACTCGAGTGGGGGGTGTCCTCTGCGAACCCCTCTCTTCCACTTCAAGACTTCTAACACACAGGCGATTCCTTGGCTGACCTCTAATCGCCCATAGGCATGTGTGGGTCTCACTGGCAAACCCTGTTGTTAAACTTGGGTGCTTTCACTCGAGGAAAAGGTGTTCTTTACGAACCTTCCCTTTACCCCTTCGAGACTTCTAACACCGATTTATATTCCCTGAGCTCCCCTTGCTCGAGACAAGGGAGGATTTCGCTGGTATGAGTCATCCTTGGCGTTCTCACTCGAAGGGGATGCGTTCTCTGTGAACCTTCCTTTCCTGCTTCTGAGACTTCTAACCCAAGCTGACGAGTCTTAACTGATCTCTCATCACCCGTAAGCAAAGGAGGATTTAACTGGCTAACCCTTCTGTTCAACTTGGGTGTTGTCACTCGAAGAGGAGGTGTTCTTTACGAACTTGCCTTCCCACTTTCGAGACCTCTAACCCCAAGTGACAGGGTCTTAACTGACCTCTCATCACCCACATGCGAGGGAGGATTTTAACTGGCGAACCCTTCTGTTCAACTTGGGTGTTCTCACTCGAAGAGGAGGTGTTCTATGCGAACCTACCATCCCACTTTTGAGACCTCTAACCCCAAGTGACAGGTTCTTAACTGACCTCTCATCACCCATAGGCGAGGGAGGATTTTAACTGGCTAACCCTTCTGTTCAACTTGGGCGTTCTCACTCGAAGAGGAGGTGTTCTATGCAAACCTACCATCCCACTTTCGAGACCTCTAACCCCAAGCGACTGGTTCTTACTGACCTCTCATCACCCATAGGCGAGGGAGGATTTTAACTAGCGAACCCTTCTGTTCAACTTGGGCGTTCTCACTCGAAGAGGAGGTGTTCTATGCGAACCTACCATCCCACTTTCGAGACCTCTAACCCCAAGTGACAGGTTCTTAACTGACCTCTCATCACCCATAGGCGAGGGAGGATTTTAACTGGCTAACCCTTCTGTTCAACTTGGGCGTTCTCACTCGAAGAGGAGGTGTTCTATGCAAACCTACCATCCCACTTTCGAGACCTCTAACCCCAAGTGACAGGTTCTTAACTGACCTCTCATCACCCATAGGCGAGGGAGGATTTTAAAACTAGCGACCCTTCTGTTCAACTTGGGCGTTCTCACTCGAAGAGGAGGTGTTCTATGCGAACCTACCTTCCCACTTTCAAGACCTCTAATCCTAAGTGAAAGGTTTTTAACCGCATTGTACAAAATATTCAAGAGTATATCTTAACTATATATCTTAATTGAAAATTTTATTGGGTGACCTCATTAAAAACCCTTATAAAGGAAAAAAAAGTGTCCCCTAAATTGTGTAGAATGTTACATCTTAACTGAAATAAAACTTAAGGTGAGTCGCATTCCATGTACGAGGAATCGGCCACCCTCTAAAGTCTCGATTCTGTACGCCCCATTTCCCAGGGCCTCTGTCACTCTGAAGAGACCAGTCCACTTGGGGGATAGCTTGTTCTCTATTTGGTAAGGAGAGGCCTTCCGCATCACCAAGTCGGCGACCTAGAACTGCCAAACTCTCAACTTGGAACTATGTTTGAGTTCAACCCTTCTCTTTAATGCCTCGGCTTTGATTCGTGCTTCTTACCTTACTTCATCTAAGAGGTACAGGTTCACCTTTCTTTCTTCGTTTGATTCCTCAGCCACAAAATTCTGGAAACGTGGTGAGCTCTCCTAGATCTCGACAGGGATCATAGCGTTCGAACCATACACCAAGCTGAAGGGTGTCTCTTTGGTGGTGGACTGAGGAGTAGTGTGGTAAGCCCACGCAATTCTGGGAACCTCCTCAGCCCAAGTCCCCTTAGCTTTCTCCATCCTTCTCTTCAGTCCTCTGAGTAGGACTCGATTGGCTGACTCAACCTGCCCGTTAGTCTGAGGTGCCCGACTGATGCAAACACCTTTTTGATTCCCAACTCTGTACATAACTTCCCCAATTGTGGGCTTGCAAACTGGGTGCCATTATCAGACACCAAGCGCTTGGGTACGCCAAAGCGACATACTATGTTCTTCCATACAAAATGCTGGATCTTATGGGCTGTGATTTATGCTTCTGGCTCATCCTCTATCCACTTCATGAAGTATTCTATGGCGACCACGAGATACTTCATCTGCCGCACAGCCAAAGGAAAAGGCCCCAGAATATCAATTCCCCATGTGTGGAATGGCCAAGGGCTATATATCGACCTGAGCTCTTCTGGTGGCGCCTTGTGCCAATTAGCATGTAGTTGACACTACTTGCATTGTTGCCCATACTTCGTGCAATCTTCCCTCAGGGTTGGCCAGTAGTACCCTGCACGAATGGCCTTGGATGCCAGAGCACGACGTCTAATGTGGCTCACACATATTCCTTCATGGAGCTTCGCCATTATCCGCTTGCACAGCTCACCCTGTACATACACCAGAATAGGGTGGGTAACCCATGCCTGTACAACTCCCCATCAATGAGTGTAAACTGATGACTTTTTACGACAAGTGCACCGCATTGTCAGAAGTAATAATTGTCCCTAAGGACAGATATCGATCCCACAAGGAACAGTTGAATTATCAAGTACAATATTCGCTAAATATAAAACAGAATAATACAAGTTCGTTTGAAAATATTTATATTGGAAAGAATTAACAAGAAAACAATTCAAAGAGTTATTGCTTCAATTGGAAAAATAGGGATTTGGTTTCCTCTTTCTCCCTCTGTAAGGACCTAGAAACTTTAATTGGAATGAAAGTGTTATATTTAAATAATTTCAGAAGATGTTATCATTTAAAATACAAAGAGCTGGTAAATGAAGTTTCGTAGTAGTCGGACCTCGGACGTCGCCCAAGGTCTGGGGTCAGCTGGTAGAGGTCGGTCGGCTGACCATTGTATTAAAAGTAGTCAGGTGCGATGACTTTATCGTGAGGTAATCACGTGGATGTGCTCGAGGAAGACATGTGGATCAAGAAGAGTAAAGGAAGAAAAGTGTAGCTTAGAAGTCCTCTACGAGATCGCCGTTATTGAAGACGGAGGCGATCTCCGACCTCTCTGGCACATAATCGCCTATGGTGTACAGGATCACCGAATGTGCACTTAGTATGTGGTCAAGGTGCTGGATTAACCATAGTGGGTTCCAAAAACCGCGCGTATCAAGGTGTGGGTTAAGCCTTAGATACGCTGGGCATGCGGAGCTCTATGCTTGAGCATAAGAAATCATCCTTAGTGTTGCATGCATGGGCACACAAGGAGTAGTGCTGATCTATTCTTGGAAATGTGAAGCTACCGACGTCACCAAGCCATGTGGAGGTGATACCTTGGACGTAACATAGTGGGATGAAGAACCTTCAGCAAGGTGTGACGATGTGACATCGGTGAGCAGAGTAAGGCGACGTGTTCTCGTCACACACAAGGGCGATAAGAGATCGCCAACAGGATGAGAGGAACATCGGTCATCAACCAGGATGGGAGACACATCGGTGGTCCTCCAGGGTGAGACATCGGTGGTCCTCCAGGGTGAGGCATCGGTTGTCTGCCAGGATGAGGAATCGGTCGTCCGTCAGGAAGAGGAATCAGTCATCACCGGGATTAGGCACATCAGTCATCGCCGGTATGAGAGGCAGACGGCCATCGCCAGGATGAGGGACACATCGGTCGTTTTTCCAGGGAGAGACATCGGTTGTCCGCCAGGATGAGACATCGGTGGATAGTCATCGCGCGAGCGGTCATCGGTGGAAGTTTATCGCGCGATGTCGAGTTTCACACAGATAAGGTGGGACCCAGGCTCTCAGCATGAGACGTACTGCACGCGCGACACGTATACAAAAAGGGTGGTTCAGAGTAGTGACATCAGAGTGTTGGCCTGCGCAGAGGCACGCGTGGTCGTACTGTTCAGGGAAGCGTGCACGCAAGCTTCCTGCAGAGTGGGTGGTGGCAGCGGCTTTTGTGGACAAGTTGGGTTAGATTCAAAAACCCACTTCGGAGAGGCAAAGAACGTTGCAGTGGTTCAAGAGTGCAGAGTGGGTTCACCTTCATCCTTCTCTTTCTCTCCTTCGCGCTGCGATTCAGGCACCCTCAAGCACCAGTACGACGAGCGACGACTGCCCTTGGAGCACCTGGGAGGTTCTCTGCAAGTTCTCCAAACCAGACGCTAAAACAGAGCTAAGGCACCTTTAAGCTCGGTGGGTTTTGGAACTCTTGGTGTTTTGCGCAAGTCCAGGTAAGGGAAGCTAGCCTTATTTCCAATGAAAACCTTATATTAGATGATTGAGATGATGGGGCGACGTGGTCGCCGGTTTTCAACTGTTATTGCATAATTCCCTGTTTTTTGGACGAGTAGGTTCTGAAGTGAGGGCGACATGGTCGCCGGTTTCATATTCTTTTTCACGATGCTCTGTTTTATGTGTGGGGCGACGTAATCGCCGGTTTTAATGTTGTCTTCGAAATCCCTGTTTTAGTGTCGCTTTGAACTTGTTTGAGATTGATATGTGAAATGCATGTGTTATTGGAAAAATCTGAACCTTGATACGATTGTTGTTGTGGTTGAGATCGTTCATTTAAGTGTTGTATGGTGCATTGGGTGAATTGATGATCTTTAGCTGTCCTGTGTGGACTTTACTTGCTGTCCTGTGTGGACTTTACTTGCTGTCCTGTGTGGACTTTACTTGCTGTCCTGTGTGGACTTTACTAGCTGTCCTATGTGGACTTTACTTGCTGTCCTGTGTGGACTTCATTAGCTGTCCTGTGTGGACTTTACTAGCTGTCCTATGTGGACTTTACTTGCTGTCCTGTGTGGACTTCATTAGCTGGCCTGTGTGGACTTTACTAGCTGTCCTGTGTGGACTTTATAGTGGTGTGGTATGTGTCTATGTGTGTTGAGTTAGTGGAAGTCTGACGTGAGAAATGAGAAACTTTGAAATTGATAGACACTTGATGAATTATGTGAATTGAAAGACTCTTGAGGAAATTGTGAAATATGTGATTACTTGATGGTCATGTGAAATGAATGGGAAAATTGATGGATTTTACGTGAGTGTGTTAAAATTGTTTTATCTTGAATTTTAAAGTTTCATATCCAAATTCTCTTTAAAATATCTAGCTTACCCTGTGTTTGGTGTTGTGTTTGGCTTTTTCTTAAACCTGTGATGATCGTGTATAATTTACACGGGAGCAGATGATGTTGCAGGAAGTAGAGCTCCTCAGTGAGTGGTCGCCGGAAGGAGATCGCCTGTTTCTGTTTCTGTTAGGCGATCACCCTTTTTCTGTTGTCTGATAGGAGATCGCCCTTTTCTGATAGGAGATCGCCTTTTTCTGTTAGGAGATTGCCTATTTTTTTTATTTTGCTGTATTTTGTTTAAGTTTTGGAAAACTGACCGATTATGTATTAAACTCCCTGTGAGGAGAAACTTCATTACATATATATAATTATGTTCACTTCGATATATTTGTTTCACCTTTATTTTATTACATAAATATGAAAAGGAAATTTGGCGGGATGTTACACCCTCTCATGTATTTTGATTAGCATGTCAATATTAAGTTCATTGACTGAAATTGATGCCCGTATAAAAATCATTTATACCGATTCCTCGGATATAAAATCCTTAAGAATGTTCTCAAACTATCGATCCCTCGCATAATTATAAGAACAACTTAGAACAAAGCTCAGACGTTAATAGCAATTAACATTTCAAGTCTATTCCTAGCACTCAAATATGTCAAGTATTGTTGTTTAGGTCAGAACCCTAAAAATACTTTCCAGTCAGATTTAAGATTCTCAATTTGTCAAGGAAAATTAAAAGTAAAACAACAATACCAATAATCAATCAAGAACTAAATATTTTAATATAAGATATCACCTCAATACATAAGAGTTCGAGCAGATTACTCCCAATCCCAAAGGGTAGAATTAGCCACGCATACTTCTAGCACCTTCCATTCTCCCAATTGGGTTACAATTCACTCTATGTGTTTTTCTTCTCAATCTGGCACACTAGGGTTGTGCCTCTAGTCCCCTATTTAACCTAATTAGCTAGGGTTGAGTGACTTCCTGGGTCACACTTATGGGCTTAATAATAAAAACATAAAAATAGCCCAATTAATCTGACATTCTTGCTGTTGAGTTGGACTTTTCTCTCTCTCTTTTGTGCGTTTTGGGCCTTCCCGCTTTGTCCTTTTAGCATATATCATTCTTCTTTAGTCCAAATCTTCATTCTTCCCTAGAAACCTGCAATTAACACCAAATTTGGGAATAAAATGCTCTTATTCAATTACAGATCATAAAAAATGTAAAAAGGTATAAATTCATAAATTAGAGATTATTTTATATGTAAATTAGCAATTAATACTCATAAGTGCCTATATTTTAATATGATATATTATGGAAATAAGGCACTTATCATATACTTCGACGAGTTCTTCTTTATTTTTCTCGCCTCCATTGGCTCCATTGGTAGCATCCCATCAACCAAGTAGCGCTTATAAGGCGTCATCAACGTTTCTCCCCTCTACACCAGGCAGACTTGCAACGACTCTTCCCCCAACGCCGGACGCATGTTGACCCTTGGCTTCTTCAAGGTTTCTTGGGTCAACGACCGATGACTCCTATTCCCACCATCTGACTTGCTAATCTGATGGACTCCTACCAAATTGTCAGTCGTATAGGTGCGAGGTGTCCTTAAGGTCTCCTGGATGACCGTCCTCTGCCTACCCCCTTGCCCGAGCTTGCGAGTTTTTCTAACAAGTCGGCTCGGGCATTCTGCTCTCTGGGGACATGCACCAACTCGAATGTTGCAAATGAACTCTTCAATACTTGGACATATTCTAGGTAGGAAGCCATCTGGGGGTCTTTGGCCTGGTACTCTCCCGCTACTTGACCCGTGACCAATAGGGAGTCATTTTTTGCTAGAAGACTTTGCACACCCATCTCTTTGGCCAACAACATTCCAGCGATGAGAGCCTCAACCCATCTACTGAGAGCACCCATATGAAGTTAGACTCTTCCTGGTGGGTTTCTGCCGAAGACAGCTCAGCTATAAAATCGGCATAAATTTGGCCCTTGAATAGGGCCTCTGGGCTCATACTGTATGTCGAACTCTGACAATTCTACTGCCCATCGTACCATCCTTCCTGCTACATCTGGCTTCTGCAAAACCTTACGAATGGGTAGGTCTGTCATCACCACCACTGTAAAGCTCTGAAAGTAATGGCGAAGCCTTCTTGCGGAGAACACCATGGCTAGTGCTGCCTTCTCTAGGGCTTGGTATCTCACCTCAAGCCCTTGTAACACTTTGCTAACGAAATAGATGGGCTTCGAATTTGGTCTTGTTCCTGCACAATAACTGAGCTCACTGCCCTCTCAGTGACGCGAAATACAAGCGTAGCAGGGTGCCAAGCTGTGGTTTGCACAACACTGGTGGGCTAGCCAAGTATTCTTTCAGCTTGAGGAATGCTTCCTCACACTCCTTGGTCCGCAAGAACCTGCTGTTCCTCCTCAAACACTGAAAATAGGGGTGACCTTTATCTCCCCTAGCTGATACGAATCTGGAGAGAGCGGCCATCCGACCTGTCAACTGCTGAACCTCCTTTACAGATGTTGAGCTCTCATAGCGAGGATTGCGGCACATTTATCGGGATTAGCTTCTATCCCACGCTCAGTGAGCAAAAAGCCCAAAAACTTGCCTGCTTCCCCCCAAAAATGCACTTTTCTAGGTTCAGCTTCAGCCTGTACTTAGCTATCATAGTGAATAGCTCCTCGAAATCAGCAACGTGCTGATCCTTTACCTGTGACGTCACCACCATATCATCCACATAGGCTTGCACATTGCATCCTATCACGGGCACGAGGACCTTGTCCATCAGCCTTTGGTAGGCGGCACCTGCATTCTTCAACCCAAATGGCATGACTGTGTAGCAGTAACAAGACAGCTCGGTCATGAACGCTATCTTGCACTCATCCATGGATGCATCTTGATATGGTTGTAACCAGAAAAAGCATCCAGGAAACGGAGCAGCTTGCAGCCTGAGGCGCTATCTACAAACGCATCGATACTTGGTAAAGGATAAGAGTCCTTTGGGCATGCCTTGTTGAGGTCGGTGAAGTCCACACACATCCTCCACTTCCCATTGGCTTTCTTTACCAACACAACATTCATTAGCCATTCAGGATATTGAATTTCCCGGATATAACTGATCCTGCCGCTGACTCAAATGTGGAGGATGTGCCTCGTCACTCCTTCGCCTAGCCTTCTGCAACTGTGTGTCCTACAAGAACGCTCTAAGGACCTTCTCTGGAACTCCAAACAATGCCTGCAAAACAACACAGACGGCGCCTCTAGCGGCCGTTTGCACTCCGACGCTCAAGTCAGGTAACAGGACCACCAAAAAACTCTCTCTGAATCTCTCTGTGAGACTCATGTGTCCTCTCAGATCCACTTTCTCTCTCTCTAACTGAATTCTGTTATCACTGTGCAACGTGTGTAAAACATGCTCACAATGACTCAGTAATGTGTGTAATCTGTGTAAATTGTTAAATTTCTGTGTACCTTACATGACGTGGAGTGCTTTTATATCTGGGCCGCGCCTCTCTCTTAGATGGTGACAAATGGAGGCATGCAACTTGCATCTAACCGTACACGTGTCACACCTAAAAGGCCTTTGCACTTTTCTCTGTGCGCCTAGGTTATTCCCTTGCGGAGTAACCTAGCGCGTTTCTTCTCTCTAAGGGAGTCGCATGCTCTCAAGAGAGCACCGGGTGTGGCTGGTCTAAACACACTCACCAGGCGCTGCATCCTGCATACATGACCTCACCCCAAAGTGCCATGCACGTAATGGGTTAAGAGAGTCACTGATCACTGACCAGTTTACTAGCTCCCTTATACCATCCTCATGCACGACCCTACTAGCAATCAGCTCTTCTTCTTCTGGTTTGGAATCATGCGAGGTGCATGCGTAACACTCTCGCTGGGAGCCTGGGTCCCAGTTTAACTGCGTGTAGCAAGAAACCCCGATGACCATGCACCGATGACTGATCAGTGCTTCATTAGTTCTCGCGCTCTGCTTCCAGGCGCTCATCTAGGTACTGATCTGCGGGTGGTGGTCACTCGGTAATTGACCACCGATCACCGTTCTGAGTGATCTCCTCCCTGATTCTCCTGCTAAATTATCCCACGTGTCACCCTGTGAATGGTCCACGTGGTCATCTGCTGCTGACGTCATCGACTACCGATGACCGACCGAATCACAAGCCCCCCAGTCTCGAGCTGTGAACTAGTTCTCAGCAAAGAGACTAAGTGGTCGCGCCCTAGGTCCATGTGGCAGGTGGAGCCACGCCACGTGCTGCTCACGTGTCTGCTCTTGAATGTTATGACTTCCACGCTTTATCTCTCGACACGTGGACGAATCAATGGCCCACACTGAGTGTCGCTAACGTTACCTTCATTCAAAAGAGGCGCGCGTGCTGGCACTGCTCCATCACCTTCTTTAGCATACTCAGTCTCTTTTTTCCAAAACTCTTAGCTCTCTCCTGCGCGCGCATTCTCCTCGATCTTTTGACCTTCAACCCTTCTTCGATCATCTAAAGGTTTGTCTTTTCTTCTCCCTTGGTGCATTTAGAGCATTTCTACCGTTTGCATTCATGTTTTTCATCACTGTTCATTCATCTTCTCTGTTTTCTTCTTCTCAACCTGCGCTAGGGTTCGCTATACTTATCTCTCATCTCTCACTCTCTGCTTCTCCTTCTTCCTCTTCTTCACCTGAACCTTCCTTCTTGCTTTCTCCCTCTGTTTTTCACCGAACCATTCATCATTTCCCTCTTCTTTCATTCATCTGATCTTGTTCCTTCCTTTCCTCCATTGCAGCTTCTGGCAATGGCTCGTGTAAAGAAAACGGCACGCCTCGTTGCCTCTTCTTCTGGTGCCCAGCCCCCAAGGCCTGCACCATCGCCACCCTCTGCCCCAACTCCATCCCAACCTACCGCAACGTCCTTCGGAGACCAGGCCAGGGTGTATGAGTGGGCTTCCTTGGCGCTCCTAGTCGAGACCTCCACGCAACTCCCTCCACACCACCTAAAACCATACTCAGCAACGATCTAGATGAGCCCTCGTGCGCCATTCATAAAGAAAATGACTTCCAAGTAGGCGTACGTATTCCTCCACGAGGGATACCCATCTGCGCTGATGACAGGGCTACCAATGGGGTACCCTTCACCTTCGTGTACTCTGCCATCTTCAAGAGGTTGAAGCTGCGTCTGCCCTTCACCTTCTTTGAAAAAGGACTGATGATGGAGCTGAACGTCGCACCATGCCAGCTTCATCCAAATGCTTGGGCCTTCATCCGAGCATTTGAAATCTTGTGTGATTACTTTGGTCACCCTGCCTCCATCGATGTCTTCCTGCACTTTTTTTAGGCGAAGAACCCAGGGGACAGGTCCTGGGTGAGCTCTAAATGGGGTTGCTGGTAGAGTCATCTTAGGCTTATACCAGCAATCCTTCAAGGACTAGAAGGGCAGGTTTTAAATGATCTCTGCCACCCCTCGAGACCCCACACTGCTCGAAGGATTCCCCCTTTATTGGGTCCCAGGGGTAGAGTTCAAGAAGCCCAGGGATTTGGAGGCCCTGACCCCCTATGAACGCGAACTGTGCAGGCTTCTGCTAGGGGTAAAATACAGCTCTACTACACTCATCAAGCATGAGTTTGATGTAGTATCCTGATTCAGTCTTATTATCTGATTTTTCCTCTTAACCTTTGATGCAGATATGACTTCAGGGAGAGATAGGAAGAATGCCTTGCTAGCACTGGCTCAGTCCATGCTTGCTTCGGTACCAACCAGGACCGAGAATGCTCCTGTCTCCACCTCCTCCACCTCCGAACCACTTGTAGCTCCTCCCCTCTCGGTGGCACCTGCAAGAGGTCCTGAGGTTGGTAGGAGAAAGAGGAAGCTGGTTAAGGCATTCCCTACTCGTGCAGCCACTGCTGGTGCTTCTGCTGCTGCTCCTTCGACCGAAGAGGAGAGCTCTGATGTTCCCCTCCTTCGTCGCAAGAGGACTCGGAGGAGATTAGGGGGTCTTCAGGAGTTGGGGCTGGAGAAACCGAAGTGGTGCAGGTTGAGGAAGAAGAAGAAGATGGAGCCTTAGCTCCTACCTCTCAACCTGCGCCTACCCCACCATCATCTCCCCCACAGCTACCTTCTCCCACACCTCCATCACCAACCCCTCAACAACCTTCTCCTTTTGTGTAATTTCCTTTTCTGCTACATAACTTGTGTATAATCCTTTAGTTGTAAAGGTTCTCTATATTGACTTGAATGAAATCTATTTCCTTCAGCTGCTTGTCTCTCTCCATCTTTAACTCTCTGCATGTGACTAACTGTTAACCAGCTTAGGTTTAGCACAATCTCACTGTAACCCTTCAAACTTGGTTTCTGACTTGGTCGCGACTAACTATTACCTTAGCATTGTCTTTAACAATTTTTATGCATAACTTCATGCTGGATGACTGACTTAACGGGGCCTAAATGCTTCGGCTTATCGCACAAGAACTTGTTTGGAAAAGCTTTCTTACTCAAAGCTTTTACCACCGACCACCGACTAGCATGTTAGTTCACCACTCATCAGTCATCGCGCTTCAGGCTTTGCTTTACTTCTCTGTCACTCCAGTGCTAAGTGCATGGAGGGCCTGAATGCTAAAGATGATGCCTTGTTTTGGGGAAGAAGAGTGTTTCTCGTTAACCCCTCTTGCTTACCCCAAGGTCATCAACCTTAAGATCTAAACGCCGATCACCGTCGATGACAACTTGTTCTGGGCAAGAAGAGTGTTTCTCGATGACCCCTCTTGCCTGCCCGGTGATCGCCTTGTTCTGGGGAGGAAGAGTGTTTCTTGATGACCCCTCTTGCCTGCTCGATGATCGCCTTGTTCTGGGGAGGAAGAGTGTTTCTCGATGACCCCTCTTGCCTCATCGCGCTTCAGGCTTTGCTTTACTTCTCTGTCACTCCAACGCTAAGTGCATAGAGGGCCTGAACGCTAAAGGTGATGCCTTGTTTTGGGGGAGAAGAGTGTTTCTCGTTGACCCCTCTTGCTTACCCCAAGGTCATCAACCTTAAGATCTAAACGCCGATCACTGTCGATGACAACTTGTTCTGGGGAGGAAGAGTGTTTCTCGATGACCCCTCTTGCCTGCCTCAAGGTCATCAACCTCACGCGAATTGGGTTATTCTATCCCTTTCTCACTCCTGGGGTGAGAAGAGCCTTAACTAAGGGCTTTACTAAGCCAATATTGGTATACGCCAAGTGGGTAAGGACGTTTCTCGAAATCCTCCCTTTCCCTCTCTTGGTCTTACTAGTACCCTTGGCTTTTCAAACCTTAGCTGCCTGCACTCACGCCTGGGGTGAGGAGGATCTAGGTCGGTTGTCCGTACTCGCGCCTGGGGCGAGTAGGCTCCAACTGATCACCTGCACTTGCACCTGGGGCAAGGAGAATTTTAAACTAGGAAACACTTGCACACTTGATGTACTGAAATCTTTTTTATTGGGTGGCCTCGTTAAAAACCCTCCTTAGGGAAAAGAGTGCCCCCTGATCTGCTCAACTGTTTACAATATATATACTGAGTGTGTATATAGCGCGAGAACGCATCTACTTTACACCTTAACTAAAGTAGAACTTCAAATGTATGGCATTCCACGTCCTAGGGATAACTGCTCCATCCAGAGTCTCCAGCCGATAAGTTCCATTCTCCAACACCTCAACTACTCTGTATGGACCCGTCCACTTTGGAGATAACTTGTTCTGCATCTCATTCTGATGTGCTTTCCTCATTACCAGATCGCCCTCCTGGAAGCGCCTGAGCCTCACCTTGGAGTTGTGCCTGCGCTCTACTCTTCTCTTGACAGCTTCGGCACTAACTCTGGCTTCTTCTCGCACTTCATCCAAGAGACCGAGATTCACCTTTCGCTCTTGATTGGACTCTTCGGCGATGAAGTTCAGAAATCTAGGGGAGCTCTCCTGTATCTCCACGGGAATCATAGCATCTGTCCCATAGACAAGACTAAAGGGTGTCTCATGGGTGCTAGACTGTGGAGTGGTGTAAGGACCTGAAAAATTTATTGGAATAAAAGAGTTATATTTTAAATAAATTCTAAGTATGTTTTTATTTAGAATAGAAAGGGAGGAAAAAGTTAAGTTTAGAAGGCTACGAGGTCGCCGGTCGTCTGCTACACATGAGCGCCAGGTGGACATCGCGCGGGCGCGAGAGGCATGCAGGCATCGCGCGGACGCGAGGGGCATGCGGGCATCGCGCGGACGCGAGGCACGCGGGCATTGCCAGGGCGCGATGCATGTGGACGTGGCCAAGGCGCGAGAGTTATGAGGGCGTCGCCAGAGGAAGACATCGGTCGAGAGTCTTCGCGCGAGAGGTCATCGGTCGAGAGTCTTCGCGCGAGAGGTCATCGGTCGAGAGTCTTCGCGCGAGAGGTCATCGGTCGAGAGTCTTCGCGCGAGAGGTCATCGGTCGAGAGTCTTCGCGCGAGAGGTCATCGGTCGAGAGTCTTCGCGCGAGAGGTCATCGGTCGAGAGTCTTCGCGCGAGAGGTCATCGGTCGAGAGTCTTCGCGCGAGAGGTCATCGGTCGAGAGTCTTCGCGCGAAAGGTCATCGGTCGAGAGTCTTCGCGCGAGAGGTCATCGGTCGAGAGTCTTCGCGCGAAAGGTCATCGCGCTACGTTAAGTTATACACAGAGAACGTGGGACCCAGACATCCAGCATGAGACGTTCTGCACGCGCGCCACGTAGACGAAAAGGGTGGTTCAGAATAGTGACATCAGAATGTTGGCATGCGCGGGAGACACTCACGGTCGTACTGTTCAGAGCAGTGGCTGGCATGCACAAGCGACAAACAGTGGCAGTACTGTTCAGAGCAGTGGTTTGCATGCACAAAAGACAACCGGGGTCGTACTGTTCAGAGGAACGTACGCCCAGGCTTTTGCAGAAAAAGGGGAGGGCAGCAGTATACGAGGACAGGTATGGTTGGGATCAAAACCCACTGAGAGGAGGCAAAGAGCGTTACAAGTGACCCAAGAGTGAAAGAGCGAGACTATCTCCATCCTCCTCCTTTCTCCCCTTCGCGCTGCGTTTTCCAGGCATCCTCAAGCACCAGTTCGACGTTTGCCCTTGGAGCACTTGGGTGGTTCTCTGCAAGCTCTTCAAAACCAGACACAAGAACAGAGTCAAAGCGTTCTTCAAGCTTCGTTGGATTTCGGAACTCCTGGTGTTTGCGCAAGTCCAGGTAAGGGAAGCTAGACCTCTTTTCCATACGAGCCATAGTTTAGCTATCTTCTGAAGTGAGGGCGACGTGGTCGCCATTTTCGTTTTCATCTGCGTAAAATGCTCTGTTTGTGTGCTTGGGCGACGAGGTCGCCGGTTTTATATACAATCTTCGAAACACTCTGTTTTTGAACTAGATCGCCGGTTTTGGCGCTGTTTTACGAACTCCTCTGTTTTTGATACTGTTTTGAAACTACTTGAGATTTACATGAGGTATTCGAAGATCTGAAGCTTTGAAATGGTTGTTGATGTGATTTGAATGATTTATTTGAATGGTATGATGTGTTGGATGTGGTGAGTGTGAGGTCGAGGCATAGTATTTTCAGGAAAGAAAATACCGTGTAAGATCTTGTAGTAGGTGCATTGATCGGTGATTA
Source organism: Phaseolus lunatus (assembly GCA_013389735.1). Taxonomy (NCBI): domain Eukaryota; kingdom Viridiplantae; phylum Streptophyta; class Magnoliopsida; order Fabales; family Fabaceae; genus Phaseolus; species Phaseolus lunatus. Next base: position 933,636 of record JAAFYQ010000207.1, on the reverse strand, counting down.
AGAACGAGATATCCTGGCTCTGCTGAGGTAATGGACTCACGTAGAGGAAGTTACTCAGTTGTTGAGAGTCGAAGGAGGTTCACCTGTATGGGTGGGTTGTTTGAAAGAGAACAAACCGACCTGTTTCGCGTGGATTAACCCTGTCATGCTGTATGGTGATGTGTGAGATTCATTATACGCTGATGAATGTGAGAGATTTCACGGCGACCCTGTGGATGTGAGAGATTCCACAGTGGGCAATATGGCAGGTGCAGATCTCTGAGTCTAATCAATGCACGAGTATTCCGGAATTAGTGTCTTGTGTCTATGTATTGTGAGTCAGTGGAAAACCTGACGTGAGAAATGAGGAACACTGTATGTGGATAGACACTTGCTGCACTGTGTGATATGAACTACTCTTGAGGAATTGTGAAATGTGGGTTTTTACTTGATGGTATGTGGGAAGAATGAGAAAGCTGATGTTTTTACGTGGGTGCCTTAAATTAATTTATCTTGATTTTAAAGTTCATATCTAAATTCTCTTTTAAAACTGTCTAGCTTACCCTGCGTTTTCGTTTGTGGATGTTCTTCTTAAAACTTGTGATGATCGTGTATGATTTACACGGGAGCAGATGACGTTGCAGGAAAGTGAGATCGCCGGTCTGATAGGAGATCGCCGGTCTGATAGGAGATCGCCTGGCTGATAGGAGATCACCTGATTGACTAGGAGATCGCCCTTTTTTTTTTTAGCATATCGCCCGATTTGTCTTTTGTTGTATTTTTTGGTTAAGTGCTTTTGGAAAGATTCACAGTTTGTGTATTAAACTCCCGATGAGGAGAAACTCCATTATATATATATATGATTATGTTTATTTCAAAATACTTGTTTATCTTCATTTATATTATATAAATATGAAATGTATTTGGTGGGATGTTACATTAATGGTATCAGAGCAGTTCGTCCTTAGGATGACCTGAGGGCTGTGGATCCATTGTGTTTCTTCTGCTCATAAAAGTTATTTGAGTTTTTAAATAACAACTATAGTGAAAGGTTTTCAAACGTTTTGTATTGAAAAGTTTGTGTGTGCTTCTGTGCTTTAGTGAACGTATACTCTAGCTGAAAATCTTAGTATTAAGGGTGAGAAGATCTTGATGAAGTAATGAGGGTGCACACTCATAACTGGATCGAGATGATTCTCAATCTTAATTCCAAAGATTTGATGTTTAGTATACATTGAATGCTGGTGTGATCTAGTTTAGCTTATTGAGTGTTTCTGCAATTGACTGAAAATGGTTGTTTGAACTGATGGTGATGATATCAGTAGCTGTTCTAATACCTTGCTTGAGATTCTAAGTATTACGAGTATGTTGTTAAGCTCAAATTCTTGATGACTTTGAGATGCTGACCTTTGTAAGGTCTAGTTATTACCTCCTGAATGAATTGATTTCTTATCAATCTCATTCCTGTAGTTGTAGGGAATATAGAAAACTCATAGCTTCAAGATCCGAAACAAGAGAGATGGCACGTAGACCCTCTACCCCTCCCCAACCTTCTTCTGAAATGGGTCAGATTGCCAAGGCCATCGAGATGATGGCAAGTGCCATCCAGCAGCAGAATGCGGCGATGTCTCAAAATCACCAAGCTACAATGCAACAGTGGGAGACCGCCAGATCGGCCGCAACAAACCCCGACGTCGGTCAGCCTCAGGAGCATATGGGACTGACTGAGTTCCTCAGGCACAACCCACCTAAGTTCAGTGGGAACGTTACCCCTGATCAAGCAGATCAGTGGGTCAGGGGGTTAGAGAAGATATTCAGGGCGACTTCCTGCCCTGAAGACAAGAAGCTGGTGTTTGCCACATACCTCCTGTCTGGGGAAGCTGAGTTCTGGTGGATGGGAACTCAACAGATGATGGAGGCCCGAGAGGAAGTGATGGATTGGGAAAGCTTCAGAGTGAGGTTCTTGGAGAAGTACTTCCCAGACAGCGCAAGATTTGCGAAGGAAGCTGAGTTCCTGAGGTTGGAGCAGGGGGATATGTCTGTGAATGCCTATGCTGCTCGGTTCGAGTACCTCGCCAGGTTTTATACCCAAGCCACCTCTGAGGCTTGGAGGTGTAGGAAATTCGAAGAAGGACTGAAGCATGGGCTGAAGAGGACCATAGCCCCGATGTGCATTAGAGAATTTCATGCCTTAGTGGAGAAGGCGAAAATGGTGGAGACTCTAGAGAAGGGTGAGTCTCGGGTGAGCAGGTCCCACCCAGGCGGTCCCTCCAATGGGAAGGCAAGGGTACAGCAACAGCAGTTTAAGCCCTACGCGAGGCCTCCACAGCATAGGGCGAGAGCAGCACCACCCCAGTCTCATCAGCAACAAACCAGGAAATTTCAATGCTTCCTTTGCGGTGGGCCACACGCAGCCAATGTGTGCCCCAAGAAAGACTCAGAGAGGAGATGCTTTACCTGCCAGAAGACGGGGCACGTTGCCAAGTATTGTCCTACTCAGCACAGAATGACTCAACCCAGTGGTTCCCAGCAGATGAGGAACGAAGGCAACAGACCTCAGGCAACCGGGAGGGTGTTTGCCATGTCAGGAGCTGAGGCGTCCCAATCAGGTAACCTTGTGCAGAATGTTTGCTTTATAGCTGGTAGAGGTGTAAAAACTTTGTTTGATTCTGGAGCGACACACTCCTTTGTGTCAAGCATGTGTGTAGCCGAGTTGGGCCTTGTGGTGAGAGAGTTACCCTTCGAACTGTTGGTCTCTACACCTGCGTCAGGACAGGTGTTGACCTCCACAGTTTGCCCTGAATGTCCAGTGATAGTAGAGGGACGTAGATTCAAAGTGAACTTGATCTGCCTACCTCTTCAGGACCTGGATGTTATCCTGGGAATGGATTGGCTAGCTGCCAATCATGTTCTCATAGACTGTGGTAGGCAGGAGGTAGCATTTCCAGACCCCCAAGAATCAGAGGTGTGGCCAGTTCAAAGAGGGCGATCAGAGTTGGAGGAAGGGGCGAGGTGCTTCGTGATGCTAGCTCGGTTGGAAGTGAGGAATGAAGGGGACGTAAGCAGAATACACGTGGTGAGGGATTTCACGGATGTATTTCCAGAAGAGGTGCCTGGGTTACCCCCTAAGAGAGAATTGGAATTCTCTATTGACTTGGTACCTGGAGCTGGACCAATATCAATGGCACCTTACAGGATGGCACCAGCCGAGTTAGTAGAGTTAAAGAAGCAGTTGGAAGAGCTGCTGGAGAAACAGTTCATCAGGCCCAGTGTATCTCCGTGGGGAGCTCCAGTGCTCCTAGTCAAGAAGAAGGATGGAGGGTCTCGGTTGTGTATAGACTACAGGCAATTGAACAAATTGACCATCAAGAACAAGTACCCCCTACCTCGGATTGACGATTTGATGGACCAGATTCAGGGGGCCTCGGTGTTCTCCAAGATTGACCTGAGATCGGGGTATCACCAAATCTTGGTAAAAGCTGAAGATGTTCAGAAGACAGCTTTTAGGTCTAGATATGGGCACTACGAGTATGTAGTGATGCCATTTGGAGTCACCAATGCTCCAGCTCTATTCATGGACTACATGAATAGGATTTTTCGCCCTTTCTTGGACAAGTTTGTGGTGGTCTTCATAGATGACATCCTCATTTATTCAAGGACCGAGGAAGAGCATGAGGAACACCTGAGGACAGTATTGGAAATACTGAGGGAGAAGCAGCTCTATGCCAAGTTCTCTAAGTGTGAGTTCTGGCTAAGGGAAGTCAACTTCTTAGGACACGTGATATCTGCCCAGGGGATCTCGGTAGATCCAGCCAAGGTAGAGGCAGTGCTGCAATGGGAACGTCCTAAGACAGTGACTGAGATAAGGAGCTTTGTGGGGTTGGCGGGCTACTATCGGAGGTTCATTGAGGATTTTTCCAAAGTTGTGGCTCCTTTAACACAACTGACCCGCAAGGACCAACCCTTTGCTTGGACCGACCGATGTGAGCAGAGCTTCAGGGAACTAAAGGAGAGGTTGACCAGTGCTCCAGTGCTGGTGATTCCAGAAGTAGGAAGACCTTTTGATGTCTTCTGTGATGCCTCACATCAAGGCTTGGGATGCGTCTTGATGCAAGAGAAGAGAGTGGTTGCATATGCTTCAAGGCAACTCAAGGTGCATGAGAGAAACTACCCTACTCATGATTTGGAGTTGGCAGCGGTAGTGTTTGCCTTGAAGATCTGGAGGCATTATCTGTATGGAGCTCGGTTCCAGGTGTTCAGTGACCACAAGAGCTTGAAGTACCTGTTCGATCAGAAGGAGCTAAACATGAGACAAAGAAGGTGGATGGAATTCCTAAAGGACTACGACTTTCAACTCATGTATCACCCAGGGAAGGCCAATGTAGTGGCAGATGCCTTGAGTAGGAAGTCTATACAAGTCGCCACCATGATGATGGAAGAGCAGAAACTGATCGAGCAGTTCAGGGACTTAAACCTGGGAGTAGAGTTTCACGTGAATCACATTAGTTGTAGTAAGCTGACTATAACTAATGACTTCCTGGGAATGTTGAAGGATAAGCAATTGGAGGACCCTAGCCTGAAGCGCACTATGGAGTCGCTAGGAACAGATCAGGTGAGAGGCTTTGAGATGGGCGATGATGGGATCTTGAGGTTTGATGGCAGGATTTGCATACCCGCAAATGATGAGTTGAAGAAGATGATCCTAGAGGAAGGTCATAAGAGTCGCCTTAACCTCCACCCAGGCATGAACAAGATGTACCATGACTTGAAGGAGTCATTTTGGTGGTCAGGCATGAAGAGGGACGTCGCCCAGTACGTGGCAACCTGCTTAACGTGTCAAAAGGCGAAGGTGGAGCATCAAAAACCTGGCGGACTGTTGCAGCAACTGGATATCCCCGAGTGGAAGTGGGACAGCATTGCCATGGATTTTGTCACCCATTTACCCAGATCGGTAAAGGGTCATGATGCAATCTGGGTCATCATTGATAGGCTGACGAAGAGTGCCCACTTCCTCCCAGTAAATATGAAGATGCCCATGGCCAAGTTGGCACAGCTGTACATCAAGGAGATTGTGAGGTTGCATGGAGTGCCTTCCAGCATCATTTCAGATAGGGATCCCAGGTTCACTTCACGGTTTTGGCAGACCTTGCAAGAGTGTTTGGGAACCAAGTTGAGGATGAGCTCTGCATATCATCCCCAAACAGATGGTCAGTCAGAGAGGACGATCCAATCTTTGGAAGATCTGCTGAGGGCATGCGTTTTGGATCAATTGGGAGGTTGGGAGGAGGTGTTGCCACTAGTGGAGTTTACCTATAACAATAGCTACCACGCCAGCATTGGGATGGCACCATATGAAGCCCTGTATGGGAGGAAATGCAGAACTCCCTTATGTTGGTACCAGGAGGGCGAGGCAGTCTTGGTTGGGCCAGAGTTGATTCAGCAGACGACCGAGAAGGTGAAGCAGATACAAAGCAGAATGAAAGCCTCTCAGAGTAGGCAGAAATCCTATGCAGATCAGAGGAGAAAGCCTTTGGAGTTTGCTGCTGGAGATCACGTGTTCATGAAAGTGACACCAACCAAGGGTGTAGGGCGGGCGATCAGGTCGAAGAAGTTGTCCCCTAAGTTCGTGGGACCATATCAGATCTTAAGAAGGATTGGCCCAGTGGCGTATGAGATCGCCCTACCTCCCCATCTGGCGAATCTGCACAATGTGTTTCACGTGTCACAGCTGAGGAAGTACATGGCAGACCCTAGTCATGTGCTGGATGTAGACGACGTGCAGATTAGGGATGACTTGTCCTTTGAAGCAAAACCAGTCAAGATTGACGATCGGCAATGTAAACAGCTCAGAGGTAAGACCATCGACATGGTGAAAGTGGTGTGGGATGAGAAATCGGGGGATTCTACTTGGGAGTTAGAAGAACCCATGAGGGAGGCTTATCCATACCTCTTTTCCTTGTAATCCAATTTTCGAGGACGAAAAATTTTCTTGTTGGGGAGAATGTAAGGACCTGAAAAATTTATTGGAATAAAAGAGTTATATTTTAAATAAATTCTAAGTATGTTTTTATTTAGAATAGAAAGGGAGGAAAAAGTTAAGTTTAGAAGGCTACGAGGTCGCCGGTCGTCTGCTACACATGAGCGCCAGGTGGACATCGCGCGGGCGCGAGAGGCATGCAGGCATCGCGCGGACGCGAGGGGCATGCGGGCATCGCGCGGACGCGAGGCACGCGGGCATTGCCAGGGCGCGATGCATGTGGACGTGGCCAAGGCGCGAGAGTTATGAGGGCGTCGCCAGAGGAAGACATCGGTCGAGAGTCTTCGCGCGAGAGGTCATCGGTCGAGAGTCTTCGCGCGAGAGGTCATCGGTCGAGAGTCTTCGCGCGAGAGGTCATCGGTCGAGAGTCTTCGCGCGAGAGGTCATCGGTCGAGAGTCTTCGCGCGAGAGGTCATCGGTCGAGAGTCTTCGCGCGAGAGGTCATCGGTCGAGAGTCTTCGCGCGAGAGGTCATCGGTCGAGAGTCTTCGCGCGAGAGGTCATCGGTCGAGAGTCTTCGCGCGAAAGGTCATCGGTCGAGAGTCTTCGCGCGAGAGGTCATCGGTCGAGAGTCTTCGCGCGAAAGGTCATCGCGCTACGTTAAGTTATACACAGAGAACGTGGGACCCAGACATCCAGCATGAGACGTTCTGCACGCGCGCCACGTAGACGAAAAGGGTGGTTCAGAATAGTGACATTAGAATGTTGGCATGCGCGGGAGACACTCACGGTCGTACTGTTCAGAGCAGTGGCTGGCATGCACAAGCGACAAACAGTGGCAGTACTGTTCAGAGCAGTGGTTTGCATGCACAAAAGACAACCGGGGTCGTACTGTTCAGAGGAACGTACGCCCAGGCTTTTGCAGAAAAAGGGGAGGGCAGCAGTATACGAGGACAGGTATGGTTGGGATCAAAACCCACTGAGAGGAGGCAAAGAGCGTTACAAGTGACCCAAGAGTGAAAGAGCGAGACTATCTCCATCCTCCTCCTTTCTCCCCTTCGCGCTGCGTTTTCCAGGCATCCTCAAGCACCAGTTCGACGTTTGCCCTTGGAGCACTTGGGTGGTTCTCTGCAAGCTCTTCAAAACCAGACACAAGAACAGAGTCAAAGCGTTCTTCAAGCTTCGTTGGATTTCGGAACTCCTGGTGTTTGCGCAAGTCCAGGTAAGGGAAGCTAGACCTCTTTTCCATACGAGCCATAGTTTAGCTATCTTCTGAAGTGAGGGCGACGTGGTCGCCATTTTCGTTTTCATCTGCGTAAAATGCTCTGTTTGTGTGCTTGGGCGACGAGGTCGCCGGTTTTATATACAATCTTCGAAACACTCTGTTTTTGAACTAGATCGCCGGTTTTGGCGCTGTTTTACGAACTCCTCTGTTTTTGATACTGTTTTGAAACTACTTGAGATTTACATGAGGTATTCGAAGATCTGAAGCTTTGAAATGGTTGTTGATGTGATTTGAATGATTTATTTGAATGGTATGATGTGTTGGATGTGGTGAGTGTGAGGTCGAGGCATAGTATTTTCAGGAAAGAAAATACCGTGTAAGATCTTGTAGTAGGTGCATTGATCGGTGATTAAGAACGAGATATCCTGGCTCTGCTGAGGTAATGGACTCACGTAGAGGAAGTTACTCAGTTGTTGAGAGTCGAAGGAGGTTCACCTGTATGGGTGGGTTGTTTGAAAGAGAACAAACCGACCTGTTTCGCGTGGATTAACCCTGTCATGCTGTATGGTGATGTGTGAGATTCATTATACGCTGATGAATGTGAGAGATTTCACGGCGACCCTGTGGATGTGAGAGATTCCACAGTGGGCAATATGGCAGGTGCAGATCTCTGAGTCTAATCAATGCACGAGTATTCCGGAATTAGTGTCTTGTGTCTATGTATTGTGAGTCAGTGGAAAACCTGACGTGAGAAATGAGGAACACTGTATGTGGATAGACACTTGCTGCACTGTGTGATATGAACTACTCTTGAGGAATTGTGAAATGTGGGTTTTTACTTGATGGTATGTGGGAAGAATGAGAAAGCTGATGTTTTTACGTGGGTGCCTTAAATTAATTTATCTTGATTTTAAAGTTCATATCTAAATTCTCTTTTAAAACTGTCTAGCTTACCCTGCGTTTTCGTTTGTGGATGTTCTTCTTAAAACTTGTGATGATCGTGTATGATTTACACGGGAGCAGATGACGTTGCAGGAAAGTGAGATCGCCGGTCTGATAGGAGATCGCCGGTCTGATAGGAGATCGCCTGGCTGATAGGAGATCACCTGATTGACTAGGAGATCGCCCTTTTTTTTTTTAGCATATCGCCCGATTTGTCTTTTGTTGTATTTTTTGGTTAAGTGCTTTTGGAAAGATTCACAGTTTGTGTATTAAACTCCCGATGAGGAGAAACTCCATTATATATATATATGATTATGTTTATTTCAAAATACTTGTTTATCTTCATTTATATTATATAAATATGAAATGTATTTGGTGGGATGTTACAAGTGGTATGGTAAGACCATACAACTCTGGGAACTTCTTCTGCCCAGTTCCCCTTAGCTTTCTTTAGTCTTCGCTTCAGTCCCCTGAGTAGCACTCGGTTGGCTGACTCCACCTGCCCATTGGTCTGCGGGTGTTCTACCGAGGCGAACACTTGTTGTATCTTTAACTCTTCGCACATCTTTCTCAACTGATGACTGGAGAACTGAGTGCCATTGTCGGATACCAGCCTCTTGGGTACTCCGAAACGACAGACGATGTTCCTCCAGACAAAATGCTCGACCTTCTGAGCGGTCATGTGCGCCACTGGTTCTGCCTCCACCCACTTGGTGAAATACTCGATGGCCACTATGAGGAACTTCATCTACCTGATCACCAGAGGAAAAGGTCCCAGGATGTCGATTCCCCACGTGTGAAATGGCCACGGGCTATGGATAGACTTCAACTCCTCGGGGGGTTCCTTATGCCAGTCTGCATGAAGTTGGCATTGTTTGCACCGCTGAGCATACTTCACGCAGTCTTCCTTCAGCGTTGGCCAGTAGTACCCCAGGCGGAGGATCCTACTTGCCAAAGCGCAACCACCGATGTGGCTTCCGCACACCCCCTCGTGTAACTCTGACATGAGTCTGCTGCATTGCTCCCCATGCACGCAGATTTGTACAGGATGGGAAAAGCCAAATCTAAACAAATTCCCATCAATTAGAGTAAACTTACTCGAGCTCTTCTTTATCTTCTTTGCCTCTGCCAGGTCCAGTGGAAGCACACCATCTTCTAGGTACAACTGGTACGGTGTTATCCATGTATCGGGCTCCTTGACAGTGCAGACTTCCATCGCCTCATCGGTCCTTGTCGGTCGCGCCCTCACCCTCGGCGCTTTCAGCATTTCTTGAGTCAGGGACCGATGACTGATCGCCAGACGCTCCATCGACTTGGACACTTGAAGCATTTGGTTGTCTGACGCGAATGCTCGTGGCACCTTCAGAGTCTTCCTGAATGACGGTCCTCTGCCTTCCCCCCTTGCCTGAGCTGGCCAGCTTGGCAAGCAGGTCTGCTCGGGCATTTTGCTCTCGGGGCACATGAACCAATTCAAACTCATCGAAGGACATCTTCAGGAGCTGTACGTACTCTAGGTAAGCTTCCATCTAAGGATCTTTCGCTTGGAACTCTCCTGTAACTTGTCCAGTGACTAGCAACGAGTCGCTCTTAGCCACCAGACTTCTTGCTCCCATTTCTCTTGCCAGCAACATTCTTGCGATCAGGGCTTCGTACTCCGCCTGATTGTTGCTAGCCTTGAAGGCAAAGCGAAGGGACTGCTCGATTAGTACCCCGTTCAGGCCTTCCAGAATGACTCCAGCACCACTCCCCTGCTGATTGGAGGAGCCGTCCACCGGTAAGACCCATCGAAAATCTACGCTCCCTGCAGGTGTCGCGACCGATGACAGCTCAACCACGAAATCGACGAACACCTGCCCTTTGATCGGTCCTCGGGGCTCGTACTGGATGTCAAATTCTGAAAGTTCCACAGCCCACTTGACCATCCTTCCTGTTACGTCTGGCTTCTTCAACATCTTCTGGATGGGCAAGTTCGTCATGACCACTATGGTGAAGCTGTGGAAATAGTGTCTGAGCCTTCTGGCTGAAAAAACCACTGCCAGAGCGGCCTTCTCCAGAGTCTGATACCTTGTTTCAAGGCCCTGCAGCACCTTACTCACAAAATACACAAGCTTCTAGGCCTGATCTTGCTCTTGTTCCAGGACTGAGCTGACTGCCCTCTCCGTCACAGCAAAGTACAAACGAAGAGGGGTGCCCACTTGTGGTTTACACAATACTGGTGGGCTCACCAGATACTCCTTCAACTGTAGGAAGGCCTCTTCGCATTCCTGTGTCCAAAGGAATCTGCTGTTGCGCTTGAGACACTGGAATTACGAATGACCCTTCTCTCCTCCAGCAGACATAAACCGTGACAATGCGGCTAACCGACCGGTGAGCTGCTGCACCTCCTTCACCGTCGTTGGGCTCCTCATCGCCATGATTGCTGCGCATTTCTCTGGATTCGCCTCGATCCCTCGCTCTGTCAAGAGGAAACCCAAGAACTTCCCAGCCTCCACACCGAAGATACACTTTTCAGGGTTGAGCTTCAACCTGTACTTGGTGATGGTGGTGAAAAGTTCCTCCAGATCAGCTACATGATGCACCTTCTCTCGCGACGTGACCACCATGTCATCTACGTATGCATGCATGTTCCTTCCAAGCATGGGTGAGAGCACCCTATCCATAAGTCTCTGATAAGTAGCCCCCGTGTTCTTCAGCCCAAACGGCATTACCTTGTAGCACTAGCAAGATCGTTCCGTCATGAAAGCGGTCTTGCACTTGTCCATGGGGTGCATCCTGATCTGGTTGTAGCCTGAGAACGCGTCCAGAAAGATGAGGAGCTTCCCCCCTGACGCACTGTCCACCAATGCGTCTATACTGGGGAGATGGTAGGAGTCCTTGGGGCAGGCCTTATTGAGGTCAGTGAAGTCCACGCACATCCTCCACTTGCCGTTTGACTTCTGCACCAGCACCACATTCGCCAACCACTCGGGGTACTAGATTTCTCTGATATGTCCCGCGGTAAGGAGCTTCTGCGTCTTATCGTGGATCACTTTCCTCCTCTCTTCATTGAATTTCCTTCGCCTCTGGCGCACCGGTCGCACCTTGGGATCCATCGACAGGTGGTGCCAAAGGAAATTGTAACATCCCGCCAAAAACTATTCATATTTATATAATGAAAATAAAGGTAAACAAATAATGTTGAAGAGAACATAATTATATATATAAGTAATGAAGTTGCTCCTCACAGGGAGTTTAATACATAACCAGTCAAATGTTTTTCAAAACTTAACGAAATCAATCAAATACAACGAAAACGGCGGTCTCCATACATAAACCGGCGATCTCCTAACAGAAGACCCCAAAACAGGCGATCTGCTATCAGGACATAAATCCGGCGATCACCACCAAGAGATAGAAACAGGCTATCTCTTCCCCGGCGACCACTCTCTAAGGAGCTCTACTTCCTGGAAGATCATCTGCTCCCGTGTAAAAAATTACACGATCATCACAGTTTTAAGAGAAAAACAGCCATAGAGCAGAACACGCAGGGTAAGCTATATATTTTAAAGAGAGTTTAAATATGAACATAAAAAATCAGGATAAAACAAATTCAAGATACCCACATAAAACTATAAAGTTTCTCATTCCCTTCACCTGATCACCAAGAAATCACACACTTTACAATATTTGCACAGAGTCATTCTATTTCACAAACTGCATCAAGTGTCTATCAATTTCAAGGTCCCTCATTTCTCACGTCAGACTACCACTGACTCAGCACACAAGACACTTGACACTACTTCCGGAAGACTCGTGCATTGATTAGACTCAGAGATCTGCACCTGTCATACTAAACAGCTGTAATGTTTCCCCAGCTATGCGCATCAACACAATCTCGATCTCAAGTTCATCATTCTCACAGTATGACAGGGTTAATCCATGGAACAGGCCGAGCTCGTTCTTTTTCACACGACTCACCCATTCATATGAACCTCCTTCGACTCTCACCAACTGAGTAACTTCCTCTATGTGATTCCATTATCTCAGCAGAGTCAGGATATCTCATTAGGAATCACCGATCAATGCACATCCTACACGATCTTACACGGTATTTTCTTTCCTGAAAATACTATGCCTTGATCCCACATTCACCACATTCAACACATCACATAACACTTAAAGGAATGATTTCAATCACAGCAAAACTCACTCCAAGATTCTTATTTTCGAATATCTCATTTAAATCTCAAACAGTTTCAAAGCAACACCAAAAACAGGGAGTTCGCAAACAACGCCAAAACCGGCGATCTGGTTCAAAAACAAGGTATTTCGAAATCTGTATTTAAAAACCGGCGACAACGTCGCCCAAACACATAGAACAGAGCATTCACGAAGATGAAAACGAAACCGGCGACCACGTCGCCCTCACTTCAGAAACAGCTAATCTATGGCTTGTATTGAAAATGAAGGCTAGCTTCCCTTACCTGGACTTGCGCAAAACACCAGGAGCTCCGAAACCCAACGAAGCTTAAAGAATGCCTTGGCTCTGTTTTTGCGTCTGGTTTGAAGGACTTGCAGAGAACCTCCCAGGTGCTCTAATGGTGGCCGTCGCTCGTCGTACTCTTGTGTGAAGGTGCCAGAATCGCAGTGCGAAGGAGAGAATGGAGGAGAAGGGAGGTAAACTCACCCTTTCGCTCTTGAACAACTGCAACGTTCCCCCCTCTCAGAAGTGGGTTTTTGCATCTTAAACCAGCTTGTCCACAAAAGCAGCTGCCACCACCCACTCTGCAGAGAAGTCTGAGTGTACGTTTCTCTGAACAGTACGACCATGTTTGTCTCTTGCGCATGCCAACCACTTCCTGAACAGTACGACCGCGAGTGTCTCCTGCGCATGCCAACATTCTGATGTCACTATTCTGAATCATCCTTTTTGTCTACGTGGCGTACGTGCAGGACGTTCCATGCTGGGAGTCTGGGTCCCACCTTCTCTGTGTGAAACTCGACATCACGCGATAACCTTCCACCGATGACCGCTCGCGCGATGACTATCCACTGAGGTCTCATTCTGGCAAACGACCGATGTCTCTCCCTGGAAGACGACCGATGTCTCTCTCTGGGAGACGACCGATGTCTATCCCTGGCGACACCCGCATGCCTCTCGCGACCCGGCGATGACTGCATGCCTCGCGTCCCGACGACGTCCACATGCCTCGCGCCCTGGCGATGCCCGCATGCCTCTCGCGCCCTGGCGACGTCCACATGCCTCGCGCCCTGGCGATGCCCGCATGCCTCTCGCGCCCTGGCGACGTCCACATGCCTCGCGCCCTGGCGATGCCCGCATGCCTCTCGCGCCCTGGCGATCACGTGTAGTAGACGACCGGCGATCTCATAGTCTTCTAAACTACACTTTCCTTCCTTTTTTATTTTAAATAAAAGCATACTTAGAATTCATTTAAAATATATCCCTTTTTTATTCCAATTCAATTTTACAGGTCCTTACATTCTCCCCAACAAGAAAAATTTTCGTCCCCGAAAATTGAATTACAAGAAAAAGAGGTATGGATAGGCTTCTCTCATGGGTTCTTCTAACTCCCAAGTTGAACCACCCGATCTCTCATCCCACACCACTTTCACCATGCTGATGGTCTCGCCTCTGAGCTGTTTACTTTGCCTATCGTCAATCTTGACTGGTTTCACTTCAAAGGACAAGTCATCCCTGATCTGCACATTGTCCACTTCCAGTACATGACTAGGGTCTGCCATGTACTTCCTCAGCTGTGATACGTGAAAGACATTGTGCAGATTCGCTAGATGGGGAGGTAGGGCGATCTCATAAGCCACTGGACCAATCCTCCTTAAGATCTGATATGGTCCCACGAACTTAGGGGACAACTTATTTGATCTGATCGCCCGTCCTACCCCCTTGGTTGGTGTCACTTTCATAAATGCATGATCTCCAACTACAACTCCGAAGGTCTTCTCCTCATTGTCAACATCATCACTGCCTCTACAAGAGTTATTATCCTTGTCCTCATGAGCGACATAGAGTGGCTCCCTCAAAGTTATTCCTTTCATATTTTCCAGATCCACAAGGGTTTCCCAACCAAACGATTCTTGCTCGCCTTCTTAGCAACTTCAACTTTGGGGATGGATGATGATTCACTTTCTAAGGTAGAGCAATCCGACGAAGATCCATCTACTGCTGACATTAGCTGCAGTCACAACACCTTCCCGCCACCCATCATACCACCAGGCATACACTGCTGATTCAACTCAAGAGGACGACCTGAATGGCGTTCAGGAGAGCATGGCTTGACTGTTAAGCGGTCTGAACATCGCATACCCAAATTAATCAGTAGCTGCCACTCTAGACGAAGGGACCCATTCCTCAAGTTTCTGTGGTCCCTCTTTATCAAGCAACTCATCGTTCTGGACCTCCAGCAGCCTTGGAGACACACTCCAGATTTTTCATCTAAATCAGCATTCTGTAACGCCACCATCACGCCAGAGTACCCCTATACTAGCACCGACCTGGAAGAACAGATACAACTGACAATGCAGCATTGTTTCTAAAATCAGAAACGAAACGCTGACCACCACAACTGCCCCTCTAAAGGATTAGCTGCAAAACCCATCCCATTAGAACACAAGGCACGGAAAGTTCTGCTTCCACCTCAAACTTTCTGCAATTTACTAACATTGCTAGAAGAACTCAACATCATCATAACACGGCTTACCCTTATTCTATCCATAGCCATTACCTCCTTCCCTTCTATGTTCACAGGCAGAACGGCATCCTCATTTGCCAAGTTCAGGAGACTTACTGCATCAGGAGCCTTAAATCTCAACCCACCATTTCCATACTCATCTTCCAAATCACGATCCACAAAACAGCATCCATTCTGCGTGAAGCTTTCTCTCTTATCCCAGTAACTTCTCTACTTGGTATTTTTCCGCAAATTTCTCTGTCTAATTGCACTTTAGACATAAATACAATATCTCCTCTTTCCTTTTAAGCTTGTGGTTAAGCTAGAGTCATCTCATGCTGTTTCATCGACATAAACATCTCCCAAGCTTCAAATAAAAGAAAATTCATTCTTTCATTCTTGGAACTTAACCCCGGTACTTCCCATGGGTACACATGCTTAAGTCTTTAAACCCTCAACATTCTGCTTATATACTCTCCATAACTTATATGTAGCTGAAACTAAACCTTGGTACAACTAAATCTAACTTACACTTCCTTCTTAAATTCCATCAACTCAGCTGGAGCCATTGACACTGATCCAGCTCCAGGTACCAAATCAATAGAGAGTTCCACCTCTCTCTTAGGAGGTAATCCAGGTATTTCTTCTGGAAATACATCCATGAAATCTTTCACCAAGGTCTCTTGCTTACGTCCTCTTCATTCTTCACTCCCAACCGAGCTAGGATCATGAAGCACCTTCTACCAAGTTACCTGACTGAGGCACCTCTACTCCTGTCATGGTAAATGTAACATCCCGCCAAATTTCTTTGAGAATAAATATAAAACGAAAATAAAGTGACAAATAGATTGAAGTGAGCAGAATCTTTATATAAAATAAATAAGTTTCTCCTCACAGGGAGTTTAATACAAACGATCACTTCTCCATTAAAAACGTAAACGAAATACAATACAAAAGACAGATAGGCGATCTCCTGGCAAAAAGGGCGATCTCCTATAAGAAGGGCGATCTCCTTTCATATAGGCGATCTCCTATAAGAAGGGCGATCTCCTTTCATAAAGGCGATCTCCTATTATAAAGCAGCAAGAGGGGCGATCACGCAACAGAAAAGAAAACAGGCGATCTCCTTCCAGCGACAATTTTCTAAAGAGCTCTACTTCCTGCAACATCATCTGCTCCCGTGTAAATTATACACGATCATTACAGGTTTAAGAAAAGGCCACAACACAAACGAAAACACAGGGTAAGCTAGACATTTAAAAAGAGTTTAAATAAGGATACTTAAAATAAAATCAAGGTAAACAATTTCAAGATATTCACGTAAAGTTATCAAGTTTCTCATACTCTTCACCTGATCACCCAGAAATCACACATTTCACAATATTCTCAAGAGTCATTCTATTTCACAAAACTGCATCAAGTGTCTATCAATTCAATGTTTCTCATTTCTCACGTCAGACCACCACTGACTCATCACACAAGACACTTGACACTACTTCCGGATTGACTCGTGCGTTGATTAGACTCAGAGATCTGCACCTGTCATACTGCCCACTGTGAAATCACACACATTCACAGGGTCGCCGTGAAATCACACACATTCACAAGCGTAGAATGAATCTCAATATCATCACCCTCCAAGCATGACAGGGTTAATCCATAGAACAGGCGGAGCTCGTTCTTTTTCACACGAGACGCCTATCATATAGACCTCCTTCGACTCTCAACAACTGAGTAACTTCCTCTACGTGATTCCATTACCTCAGCAGAGTCAGGATATCCCCTTAGGAATCACCGATCAATGCACCTACTACAAGATCTTACACGGTATTTTCTTTCCTGAAAATACTATGCCTCGATCCCACATTCACAGCATTCAAAAACATCATACCACTCGAGTAATTGATTCAAGTCACAGCAACGAATCATTTCAAGGTTCAGATCTTCGAATATTTCATTTAAATCTCAAGTAATTTCAAAACAACACCCAAAAACAGAGAGTTCCCAAACAACGCCAAAACCGGCGATCTAGTTCAAAAACAGGGTGTTTCGAAGACTGCATTTAAAACCGGCGACCACGTCGCCCAACCCATAGCACAGAGCATTTTACAAGGATGAAAACGAAAACCGGCGACCTCATAGCCTTCTATACTTAACTTTTTCCTCCCTTTCTATTCTAAATAAAACATACATAGAATTCTTTTAAAATATATCTCTTTTTATTCCAATTCAATTTTACAGGTCCTTACATTCTCCCCAACAAGAAAAATTTTCGTCCTCGAAAATTGAATTATAAGGGAAAGAGGTGGGCATATGCATCTCTCATGGTTTCCTTCAAATTCCATGGTGAATCACCCGATCTGCACGTCGTCCACTTCCAACACATGACTAGGGTCTGCAAGATACTTCCTTAGCTGTGATACGTGAAACACATTATGCAGGTTTGCTAATTGGGGAGGTGGGGTGATCTCATAAGCCACTGGACTGATCCCCCTTGGGTCTGACATGGCCCAACCAACTTAGGGGACAGCTTCTTTGATCTGATAGCTCGTCCTACACCCTTGGCTGTTGCTTCCCTCATAAAGACATGATCCCCAGCAGCAAACTCCAAAGGTCTTCTCCTCTGATCTGCCGAGGACATCTGCCGACTTTCAGAAGCTTTCATTCTGCCTTGCATCAGTTTCACCTTCTCGGTTGTCTGTTGAACCAACTCTTACTACTCCAATACTTCATCAATTTCCATTCTCCATCTGCTGGTATGCAGATTCTGCCATTAATCTCAATATTCCATCTTTACCCGTTACAAAGCCTTTAGCCTGATCGGTGCCTAGCAAATTCCACAATACGTTTTAGACTAGGATCCTCTCACTGTTCAATCAAAACTGATTCGCCCTCCGGTTCCAACAATAAGGGAATTCTGCATTTCTTCCCATACAAAGCTTCACACAATTACTGTCTTCAAATCTCCATAACAACACTACCACTGCCGATTCTAAATCATAAGTAGAATAATTCCTCTCATGAAATTTGAGTTGCATTGAACATATGCAACTCCTGTCTTCTCTTGTATCCAGACACAATTCAAACTTTGATGTGAGGCATCATACTAAACCTCAAAAGGCTTGTCTTCTGCACATCTTCTGTCTTAGCAAAATCTGGTTTTATCCAGATTTCCGATAAAACTTTAAGGACACTGAAGTTCCATCTAACTGATCCCCCACTCATCAATTACGGGTAGAGGGTAGTTGTCCTGGATGGTCAACTTATTCAACTTCCTGTAGTCCCTACACAGTTGAGGTCCTTCCTCTTCCTTTTTAACCAACAATGCTGGAAACTCCAAGGGGATATATTGGGCTTGACTAACTGCGTCTCTAACAACTCTTCCACTTATTTTCTTCAATTTAATCAACTCGGCTGAACTTTGGAAACACTATCTTTCGTTGAGCTTAACCTTTGGAAGCGTGATTGACAGATCACTAATCCCTTTTCTGGAATAACATCCAATTCATCTCCTACATACTCAACATAAACTAGTGTCCAATTTCGAATCACATACAGCTTTCAAATCCAAATTAATTAAACAACATCCATCCCACGTGAGACTTTCTCTCTCATCCAAGCAATTTCTCCGCCTGTTGCTTTTCAACAATTTTCTTTGCCTAACTGTAACTTTAAACACAATTAAGATATTTCATCTTTCCTCTTTCCCAAAATCATTGATACATCTCAAGATGATATAATCATCTTGTAAACTTATTCTCTACCAAATCTCAAATTTCCATTTCAAGCCTTGTGTCCAGCTAGAGGTCATCACCAAGCTCCGGATCAAAGAAGGATTCCTACTTTCATCTTGGAACTTAACTCCAGTACTTCCCATGGATACACATGCTTAAGTCTTTAAACCCTCAACATTCTGCTTACATACTCTCCATAACTTATATGTAGCTGAACCTACACCTTGGTACACTAAATCTAACTTACACTTCCTTCTCTAATTCCATCAACTCAGCTGGGGCCGTTGACACTGGTCCAGCTCCAGGTACCAAAACAATAGAGAGTTCCACCTCTCTCTTAGGAGGTAACCCAGGTACCTCTTCTGGAAATACATCCGTGAAATCTTTCACCACGGGTATTCTGCTTACGTCCCCTTTATTCTCCACCTCCGACCGAGCGAGTATCACGAAGCACCTCGCCCCTTCTTCCAACGCTGACTGCCCTTGCTGAGCAGATATTACATCTGATCCTTGGAGGTCTGGAAATGCAATCCTCTGACCACCGCAGTCAATGAGAACGTGATTGGCAGCTAACCAATCCATTCCCAGGATAACATCTAGGTCCCGAAGAGGTAGGCAGATCAAGTTCACCTTGAATCTGCGTCCCTCTACTATCACTGGACATTCGGGGCAAACTGTAGAGGTCATCACCTGCCCTGACGCAGGTGTAGAGACCAACAGTTCGAAAGGTAACTCCTTAACTAGAAGGCCCAACTCGGCTACACACAGGCTTGACACAAAGGAGTGTGTCGCTCCAGAATTAAACAAAACCTTTACACTCCTACCAGCTATAAAACATATACTCTGCACGAGGTTACCTGACTGAGACGCCTCTGCTCCTGACATGGCCAACACTCTCCCTGTTGCCTGAGGTCTGCTGCCTTCATTCCTCAACTGCCGAGAACCACTGGGTTGAGTCATCCTTTTTCTGTTAGGACAATCTCTAGAAATGTGCCCCATTTCTTGGCATGTGAAACACCCTTTCTCTGAATTCCTCTTGGAGCACACCTTGACGTTATGTAACCCACCACAACGGAAACACTTTGGTTTCCATGGTTGTTGCCGCTGAAACTGGAGCGAAACTGCTCCTGCCCGACGTGGTGGAGGTCTCGCATAAGGCTTGCTTTGTGGGTGCTGCACCTTGGCCTTCCCACTGGAGGGACCCCCTGGGTGTGATCTGATTATCCTGGAATCACTCCTCTCCAGGGTCTCCACTACCTTTGCCTTCCTTACTAAGGCATGTAACTCCCTGGTCCACGGATCTGCTTGATCAGGGGTAGCACTCCCACTGAGCTTGGGTGGGTTGTGCCTCATGAACTCGGTCATCCCTACCTGCTCCCGAGGCTGATTGACCTGGGAAGCTGTTGCAGCCGATCCAGCAGTTCCCAAATGATTCATTACAGCCAGATGAATCTGGGCCATTACCGTATTCTGCTGTTGGATGGCAGTTGCCATCATCTCGATAGCCTTGGCAAGCTGGCTCATCTCCGAAGGAGGTTGGGGAGGGGTAGAAGGTCTACGTGCCATCTCCTTCATTTTCAGATTCTGAAATTATAAGATTCCTATATTCCCTACAACTACAAGAATGAGATCGATAAGAAATCAATTCATTCAAGGGGGTAACAGCTAGACCTTACAAAGGTCAGCATCTCAAAATCATTACGAATTTGAGCTCATCAACAGAATCATAATGCTTATAACATCAAGCATAACACCAGCACAACTACTGGTATGCAGTCACCAATCCAATCAACCATTTTCAATCAATTACAAAGACACTCAAGAGGATGAGATAGCTCACACCAGAATTTAATATATGCTAAACATCAAACCTTTGGAATTAAGATTGAGACTCATCTCGATCCAGTTATGAGTGTGCACCCTCACTACTTTATCAAGACCTTCTCATTCTTAATACTAAGATTTTCAATTAGAACATATATTCACCAAGCACACACAAAATTTCAATACAAAAACGTTTGAAAACCTTTCACTATAGTTATTATTTTAAACTCAAATAACTTTCATGAGCAGAAGAAACACAATGGATCCACAGCCCTCAGGTCATCCTAAGGACGAACTGCTCTGATACCATTAATGTAACATCCCGCCAAATTTCTTTGAGAATAAATATAAAATGAAAATAAAGTGACAAATAGATTGAAGTGAGCAGAATCTTTATATAAAATAAATAAGTTTCTCCTCATAGGGAGTTTAATACAAACGATCACTTCTCCATTAAAAACGTAAACGAAATACAATACAAAAGACAGATAGGCGATCTCCTGGCAAAAAGGGCGATCTCCTATAAGAAGGGCGATCTCCTTTCATATAGGCGATCTCCTATAAGAAGGGCGATCTCCTTTCATAAAGGCGATCTCCTATTATAAAGCAGCAAGAGGGGCGATCACCCAACAGAAAAGAAAACAGGCGATCTCCTTCCAGCGACAATTTTCTAAAGAGCTCTACTTCCTGCAACATCATCTGCTCCCGTGTAAATTATACACGATCATTACAGGTTTAAGAAAAGGCCACAACACAAACGAAAACACAGGGTAAGCTAGACATTTAAAAAGAGTTTAAATAAGGATACTTAAAATAAAATCAAGGTAAACAATTTCAAGATATTCACGTAAAGTTATCAAGTTTCTCATACTCTTCACCTGATCACCCAGAAATCACACATTTCACAATATTCTCAAGAGTCATTCTATTTCACAAAACTGCATCAAGTGTCTATCAATTCAATGTTTCTCATTTCTCACGTCAGACCACCACTGACTCATCACACAAGACACTTGACACTACTTCCGGATTGACTCGTGCGTTGATTAGACTCAGAGATCTGCACCTGTCATACTGCCCACTGTGAAATCACACACATTCACAGGGTCGCCGTGAAATCACACACATTCACAAGCGTAGAATAAATCTCAATATCATCACCCTCCAAGCATGACAGGGTTAATCCATAGAACAGGCGGAGCTCGTTCTTTTTCACACGAGACGCCCATCATATAGACCTCCTTCGACTCTCAACAACTGAGTAACTTCCTCTACGTGATTCCATTACCTCAGCAGAGTCAGGATATCCCCTTAGGAATCACCGATCAATGCACCTACTACAAGATCTTACACGGTATTTTCTTTCCTGAAAATACTATGCCTCGATCCCACATTCACAGCATTCAAAAACATCATACCACTCGAGTAATTGATTCAAGTCACAGCAACGAATCATTTCAAGGTTCAGATCTTCGAATATTTCATTTAAATCTCAAGTAATTTCAAAACAACACCCAAAAACAGAGAGTTCCCAAACAACGCCAAAACCGGCGATCTAGTTCAAAAACAGGGTGTTTCGAAGACTGCATTTAAAACCGGCGACCACGTCGCCCAACCCATAGCACAGAGCATTTTACAAGGATGAAAACGAAAACCGGCGACCACGTCGCCCTCACTTCAGAAAATAGCTAAACTATGGCTTGTATTGAAAATGAATTCTAGCTTCCCTTACCTGGACTTGCGCAAACACCAGGGGCTCCGAAACCCAACGAAGCTTGAACCCCGCCTTGTCTCTGTTTTCAGCGCCTGGTCTGTAGAACTTGCAGAGAACCTCTTAGGTGCTCTAAGGGCAACGTCGCGTGTCGCACTGATGCTGGAGGTTGCCTGAGTCTCAACGCAAGGAAGGGAAGAAGGGAGGGAGGAAGTTTGCACTCACTCTAACACTCTTGAGTCTGTAACACTCTTTGCCTTCCCGCAGTGGCTTTTGAATCCCAGCTTACCTGTCCACGTTTGCTGCTGCTGCCACCCCTTCTGCAGGAGGTCTGAGAACCACTACCCTGAACAGTACGACCACTGCTGTCGTTTATGCATGCCAACCACTGCTCTGAACAGTACGACCACTGTTGTCGTTTGTGCATGCCAACCACTGCTCTGAACAGTACGACCGCGAGTGTCTCTTGCGCATGCCAACATTCTGATGTCACCACTCTGAATCATCCTTTTTGTCTACGTGGCGCGCGTGCAGGACGTTTCATGCTGAGAGTCTGGGTCCCACTTTATCTGTGTGAGGCTCGCCATCGCGACAACTTTCCAATGCTGACTCATCCTGGCGAACGACCGATGTCTCCTTCGCCCTAGAAGACGACCGATGTCTTCCTCTGGGAGACGACCGATGTCTTCCCTGGCGACGCCCTCATAACTCTCGCGCCTTGGCCACGTCCACATGCCTCGCGCCCTGGCAATGCCCACATGCCTCGCGCCCGCGCGATGCCTGCATGCCTCTCGGGCCCGCGGTTGCCTGCATGCCTCTCGCGCCCGCGCGATGCCTGCATGCCTCTCGCGCCCGCGCGATGCCTGCATGCCTCTCGCGCCCGCGCGATGCCTGCATGCCTCTCGCGCCCGCGCGATGCCTGCATGCCTCTCGCGCCCGCGCGATGCCTGCATGCCTCTCGCGCCCGCGCGATGCCTGCATGCCTCTCGCGCCCGCGCGATGCCTGCATGCCTCTCGCGCCCGCGCGACGTCCACCTGGCGCTCATGTGTAGCAGGCGACCGGCGACCTCATAGCCTTCTATACTTAACTTTTTCCTCCCTTTCTATTCTAAATAAAACATACATAGAATTCTTTTAAAATATATCTCTTTTTATTCCAATTCAATTTTACAGGTCCTTACAGTAAACACTCTCCCCGCTGCCTGAGGTCTGCTGTCTTCATTCCTCATCTGTTGGGAACCACTGGATTGAGTCATCCTATTTCTGCTAGGATAATCTCTAGATATGTGCCCCATCTTTAGGCACGTGAAACATCTAGGTTTCCATGTTTGTTGCTGCTGGAACTGGGGCGAAACTGCTCCTGCCCGGTGTGGTGGAGGTCTCGCATAGGGCTTGCTTTGTGGGTGCTGTGCCTTAGCTTTCCCACTGGAAGAACCTCCTGGGTGTGACCTAATCACCCGAGAATCACCCTTTTCCAGGGTCTCCACCATCTTCGCCTTTTCTACTAAGGCGTGAAATTCCCTGATGCACATCGGGGCTATGGTCCTTTTCAGCCCATGCTTCAGCCCCTCTTCGAACTTCCTACACCTCCAGGCCTCGGAGGTCGCCTGGGTATAGAATCGGGCGAGGTACTCAAACTGAGCAGCATAGGTGTTCACAAACATATCCCCCTGCTCCAACTTTAGGAACTCAGCTTCCTTCGCAAACCTTGAGCTGTCTGGGAAGTGTTTCTCCAGGAACCTCACCCTGAAGCTCTCCCAATCCAACACTTCCTCTCGGGCCTCCATCATCTGCTGAGTTCCCATCCACCAGAGCTCAGCTTCTCCAGACAGAATATATGGGGCGAAAACCAGCTTCTTATCTTCAGGGCAGGAGGTCGCCCTGAAGATTTTCTCCAACTCCCTGACCCACTGATCTGCTTGATCAGGGTAGCATTCCCACTGAACTTGGGTGGGTTGTGCCTCATGAACTCGGTCAGTCCCATCTGCTCCTGAGGCTGACCGACGTTGGGGGCTGTTGCAGCCGATCTGGCGGTCTCCTAATGCTGCAGCGTAGCTTGGTGATTCTGAGACATCGCCGTATTCTGCTGCTGGATGGCACTCGCCATCATCCCAATGGCCCTGGCAATCTGGCCCATTTCAGCAGAAGGTTTGGGAAGGGTAGGCTGTCTAGGAGCCATTCTTCTCTGTAGAAGATTAGGAAACTATTGGTTTCTATATCCCACCCCCCTCAACTATAAGAATGAGATCGATAAGAAATCGATTCATTCAAGAGGTAACATCTAGACCTTATAAAGGTCAACATCTCAAAGTCATTTAGAATTTGAGTTCATCAACAGAATCACGATACTTATAATATCAAGCAAAACACCAGAACAGCTACTGGTATACAATCCATCAATCCAAACAACCACTTTCAGTCAATTACAAGAACACTCAATAAAATGAAATAAATCACACCAAAATTCAATGTATGCTAAACATCAAACCATTGGAATTAAGATGGAGAATCATCTCGATCCAGTTATGAGTGTGCACCCTCACTACTTTATCAAGATCCTCTCATTCTTAATACTAAGATTTTTAGTTAGGGCATACATTCACTAAAGCACACACAAAATTTCAATACAAAAACGTTTGAAAACCTTTCACTATAGTTGTTATTTAAAACTCAAATAAATTTTATGAGCAGAAGAAACACAATGGATCCACAGCCCTCAGGTCATCCTAAGGACGAACTGCTCTGATACCATTAATGTAACATCCCGCCAAAAACTATTCATATTTATATAATGAAAATAAAGGTAAACAAATAATGTTGAAGAGAACATAATTATATATATAAGTAATGAAGTTGCTCCTCACAGGGAGTTTAATACATAACCAGTCAAATGTTTTTCAAAACTTAACGAAATCAATCAAATACAACGAAAACGGCGGTCTCCATACATAAACCGGCGATCTGGTTCAAAAACAAGGTATTTCGAAATCTGTATTTAAAAACCGGCGACCACGTCGCCCAAACACATAGAACAGAGCATTCACGAATATGAAAACGAAACCGGCGACCACGTCGCCCTCACTTCAGAAACAGCTAATCTATGGCTTGTATTGAAAATGAAGGCTAGCTTCCCTTACCTGGACTTGCGCAAAACACCAGGAGCTCCGAAACCCAACGAAGCTTAAAGAATGCCTTGGCTCTGTTTTTGCGTCTGGTTTGAAGGACTTGCAGAGAACCTCCCAGGTGCTCTAATGGTGGCCATCGCTGGTCGTACTCTTGTGTGAAGGTGCCAGAATCGCAGTGCGAAGGAGAGAATGGAGGAGAAGGGAGGTAAACTCACCCTTTCGCTCTTGAACAACTGCAACGTTCCCCCCTCTCAGAAGTGGGTTTTTGCATCTTAAACCAGCTTGTCCACAAAAGCAGCTGCCACCACCCACTCTGCAGAGAAGTCTGAGTGTACGTTTCTCTGAATAGTACGACCATGTTTGTCTCTTGCGCATGCCAAC
Source organism: Phaseolus lunatus (assembly GCA_013389735.1). Classification (NCBI taxonomy): domain Eukaryota; kingdom Viridiplantae; phylum Streptophyta; class Magnoliopsida; order Fabales; family Fabaceae; genus Phaseolus; species Phaseolus lunatus. The sequence goes on along the minus strand of JAAFYQ010000207.1, from coordinate 908,053 downwards.
CACTTCCTGAACAGTACGACCGCGAGTGTCTCCTGCGCATGCCAACATTCTGATGTCACTATTCTGAATCATCCTTTTTGTCTACGTGGCGTACGTGCAGGACGTTCCATGCTGGGAGTCTGGGTCCCACCTTCTCTGTGTGAAACTCGACATCGCGCGATAACCTTCCACCGATGACCGCTCGCGCGATGACTATCCACTGAGGTCTCATTCTGGCAAACGACCGATGTCTCTCCCTGGAAGACAACCGATGTCTCTCTCTGGGAGACGACCGATGTCTATCCCTGGCGACACCCGCATGCCTCTCGTGACCCGGCGATGCCTGCATGCCTCGCGTCCCGACGACGTCCACATGCCTCGCGCCCTGGCGATGCCCGCATGCCTCTCGCGCCCTGGCGACGTCCACATGCCTCGCGCCCTGGCGATGCCCGCATGCCTCTCGCGCCCTGGCGATCACGTGTAGTAGACGACCGGCGATCTCATAGTCTTCTAAACTACACTTTCCTTCCTTTTTTATTTTAAATAAAAGCATACTTAGAATTCATTTAAAATATATCCCTTTTTTATTCCAATTCAATTTTACAGGTCCTTACAGAAATCGGGGTCGATCCCTGGCATGTTATAAGCTGACTATGCAAAAGCGCCCATGTGCCTTTCGATCACACCGGCGATCTGTGCTCGTTCTTCTGCAGCGAGCGATCCCCCCAACTTAAACTTCTTTCCCCTTATTTCCACCTCCACCCATCCCTTGGCTGGATGGGGTCTCCTTTCATTGGCGATGATCGCCCTGGCGATGCCTGACTCACGAGGAGCGATCATGCCCTCTGCTTCAGCTTCCACCTGAGTTACCTGGAAGCCCCTCAGCGTAGCATCCTCCATCACCTGATCTGCCTGTGTACCACGAACCACCGATCGCTCCTCGAGCTCGCCTGATGGTGGTGTCGTAGTGACATGGCAGATGCTTCTCTTCTGCTTGAGGTTGTTCTCATAACAGCGCCTAGCCTCATCCTGATCTGACTTGATGGTAATGACAACCCTTTCCATCGACGGCAGCTTCAACTTCATGTGCCTTGTCGATGGCACTGCACCCAACCTGTTGAGCGTGGGTCTTCCCAGCAAGATATTGTATGCAGATGGGGCATTCACCACCAAGTACTTTATCTTCTCTGTGCGGGACGCCACTCCATCGGTGAACGTCGTTCTCAACTCTATGTAGCCCTGCACCTCGACCTGGTCCCCCGCGAAACCATAAAGACACCCAACGTATGGCCTCAGCTGATCAGGGGACAGATGCAGCTTATTGCACGTCGGCCAAAACATGACGTCCGCTGACCTTCCTTGGTCTTCAAGCACCCTGTGCACTTTTCTTCCTACTGTCACGAGGGAGATGACCACAGGATCATTGTCATGGGGTACAACATCCTGCAGATCAGCCCTCATGAACGTGATATCCAGCTCGGGGAAATGGCTTTCATCCACTGAGTCTACAGCCATCACTGAGCATGCATACCTTCTTCTTTGCCAGAGAAGCCCCCCGCTATTGTCCTCACTTCCGCGTGCACAGGGATTTCATGTTGCTGATTACCTGCCTGGGACCCCGAAGCGCGATCACCTTGCGCCTCCCGCAGGTAATCGGTCAGGAATCCTGTCTTCACCAACTTAACAAGTTGATGCCCCAACGCCAGGCAGGTGTGGAGTGTGTGTCCATAAGCCTGATGGAATTCACACCACTCATCCTTCTTCCTTCCAAGTACCTTGTCAGTTTTCTCTGGTACTCGAAGTCTTGCAGCCACGGCAGGGATGGCGATCAGCTCCGCCAACTCTACCATGAAATCATACCTAGGGGGTGCGTCGTTCTCCCTCGCACGCCCCCTGGTCTGATCTTTCCTGGGTGCATAGGGACGAGGCCTTCCCTGCGCCTTCTTCCCTTCCTTGGCCTCGTGCACCCGCGCCTGTTGCTGCTGCTTCCCCTGACCTCCGCACGGCTTCGACGGTGCGGCACTACCTCTCTTCTCAGAGACCTCTGTCTCTGCTACTATGTGCGCCACCGCGCGTCGCCGATTCTCAGCGAAGGTGGCAGGGTGGCTCCTGATGAGTGATTCACTGAAAGGACCAGGCAGTACGCCTTTCTTGAATGCATGCACCAGCATGTTCTCGTCCTTGCTGGGCAATCTCACCACCTGCGCACCAAAACGGTTGAGGTAGTCCTTCAGCGACTCCCCCTGGTACTGGCGCACGTCGAACAGATCGTAGGATACCACCAGTGGCGCTTTGTTGACGATATACTGCTCCGTGAACAGCTTCAAAAACTGATGGAAGGAGGTGATGTGGCCCTCTGGCAGGCTCACGAACCACTCCATAGCTATTCCGCTCAGTGTACTCATAAACATTTTGCAGTACACAGCGTCTGAGCCTCCAGACAGCATCATCTAAGTGTGGAAGGCCGTTAGATGTGCTTCTGGATCTTCCACCCCCGTGAACGACGCCTTCACTCCCACCAGGTTGGGAGGCACCACTGTGTTCATGATCTCGGGGGAGAAAGGCACAGGGAATGCTCTAGGAGGCGATGGCGGCATCGACGTCCTATCTTCGACTGCGCGCTCCTTCTGCGCTTGCAATTACCTACGTAATTCTTCGTTTATACGGTTCAACTCTTCATTTCTGCTCTGCGATGCAGTCAGCTCTGCAAGCATCTTCTCCTGCTCAGCCCTCGAGGCCGCGATATTATCCTGCAGCGCGCCCATCATCTCCATGACCTGTGCCATGGTAACAGCTCCTTCTTCAACAGATGGCGCAGGTGTGATTTGTCTGGTTCTTCTACTCATCTTCTCAGCAAAACCTTCAACAAAAACTTCAAGAAACTTCAAGACCTGCGATGTGGATGGGAACAAGATTCACACGAGCCCCACGGTGGGTGCCAAATGATCCTGCCCCTGACTCAAATGTGGAGGATGTGCCTCGTCACTCCTTCGCCTAGCCTTCTGCAACTGTGTGTCCTACAAGAACGCTCCAAGGACCTTCTCTGGAACTCCAAACGATGCCTGCAAAACAACACAGACGGCGCCTCTAGCGGCCGTTTGCACTCCAATGCTCAAGTCAGGTAACAGGACCACCAAAAAACTCTCTCTGAATCTCTCTGTGAGACTCGTGTGTCCTCTCAGATCCACTTTCTCTCTCTCTAACTGAATTCTGTTATAACTGTGCAACGTGTGTAAAACGTGCTCACAATGACTCAGTAATGTGTGTAATCTGTGTAAACTGTAAAATTTCTGTGTACCTTACATGACGTGGAGTGCTTTTATAGCTGGGTCGTGCCTCTCTCTCAGATGGTGACACATGGAGGCATGCAACTTGCATCTAACCGTACACATGTCACACCTAAAGGGCCTTTGCGCTTTTCTCTGTGCGCCTAAGTTATTCCCTTGCGGAGTAACTTAGCGCGTTTCTTCCCTCTGAGTGAGTCGCATGCTCCCAATAGAGCACCAGGTGTGGCTGGTCTAAACACACTCACCAGGCGCTGCATTCTGCATGGATGACCTCACCGCACAGTGCCATGCACGTAATGGGTTAAGAGAGTCATTGATCACTGACCAGTTTACTAGCTCCCTTATACCATCCTCATGCACGACCCTACTAGCGATCAGCTCTTCTTCTTCTGGTTTGGAATCATGCGAGGTGCATGCGTAACGCTCTCGCTGGGAGCCTTGGTCCCAGTTTAACTGCGTGTAGCAAGAAACCCCGATGACCATGCACCGATGACTGATCAGTGCTTCATTAGTTCTCGCGCTCTGCTTCCAGGCGCTCATCTAGGTACTGAGCTACGGGTGGTGGTCACTCGGTAACTGACCACCGATCACTGTTCTGAGTGATGTCCTCCCTGATTCTCCTGCTAACTTATCCCACGTGTCACCCTGTGAATGGTCCATGTGGTCATCTGCTGCTGACGTCATCGACTACCGATGACCGACCGGATCAATAACCAACCCTCAACAACTTCTACGTCTCCTCCTTGATTATCTGTCTCCTCTCTTCATTGAACTTCCTCCTCCTCTGACAGACAGGTTTTGTTCTTATTGGTTGACTCGCCTGTCGATTGACTCTACGACAATCTCACGCTTCCTTCCCTTTCCTTAGGTTACGCTTCACTATGTCGAAACAACCTGCACCTGCAAAGATTGAAAACGGTGCCCTAGAGGCCGTTTGCACTCCGACGCTCAAGTCAATACTGGGGCAAGCCACCAAGTGTATTGAGTATCTTAGTTTAGGTCTAAAAACTGCATACCTTTGTGAAGTGTTTTACTACCCTTTATATAGTCTAGGGTTTCCTCTGCGCAACTACCCATATTTAGGGTTTCTGCAGGAATACCCTTGCACCGCTATTACCCAGTCTTAGGGTAATCTAACGCGTAAGGCTTCCTTTAACTAGAGTGCAAATTCTAACAGGGTGGCCACCTGGGTACCCCCTCGTGCACCTAATCTCTAGGGCCACCTGTCCTAGGAGTGCCTTCACTGTTCACGTGCCATGCATGTAGCTTCACTTGGAAACCCTAATCTTGATGGGCACTCAAACCCTTCAAGACTCTGCACCTAACTGTGCTTTCCCTGCCACACGCATGGATGCTTCGTGACTTAGGCCTCTCCCTACCTTTAGGCATTTTACTGATAATTGGTATTCTCTCGGGACCCATCTTAGATGTTCTAGTTCTGTTCCCGGTGTTCGAGAACTGGTCGGTACAAATAGCAACATTTAACTGAATAGAAACACAAAACAACACCATTGAACCAATTAGAATGGACAAGAAACACAAACAACTGAATAGAAATGAAGAACAAAACAATTTAACCGATTGAAATTGAAAAACAAGGTGCAAAAATGGAAATGGAAGTTGAAGCAAAAAGAACTTATGTGGTAGAATCCATGGAAGGGAAGAACACGCCACTTGGAAGGTGATTGATCTAAGATAAGTGCAAGATGCCGCCACTTGAGAGCTTCCCAAACACTCACAAGATGAGACTAAGCTAGGAGAAACAATTCTCTCACAATTTGTGTAGAGTTTCTTTACTTAAAATTCAATGTGATTTTACATGAGTCAAGCACCTCTATTTATAGTGTGAGAGGGTTGAAATTAAGGTGGGAAAATTCAAATGAGAAGTATTTGAATTTGGAGCCTAAACACATGTCACAAGGGAAGTGTGACTTGGTTTCTTACTTTGGCACCTCCTAAATCTACACGTACACCTTCTTTTTATGTCACATGGAAGGTGTGACATAGCTTTGTACATTTATACCCCCTATTCCTATATCTACACCTTCCTTCTATGTTCTACTAAAAAACTACTCTAAAGAAATTACAAAACAAGACATCCATTGATGCTCATCTCCCAAAGCCTTGGCCTTGCTCCTAGTAATCCTTTGAGGTATGAAGGATGTTGAGCTAATGGGTCGGGCTTAGGCGTCCTGGGCTTGGGCCCACTCTCCTTATTCTTCTATTTTGGAACCCTCAAGAGAGGCCCAAATTATTTACGCAATCTTCTAATCTTTAAGAGGACTAGTAGCAAGAACTTTAGGTGCTTGGGTGGATGGCCCATTCTTCCTTTTATGAAGTCCTCCTTTGGTTGTTTAGATGAAACTTTGTATTTGTCATCCTTGGTCATCTTCATGTGATCTTGGCTTGCATCATACCCCCCAAGTTGGAGAGAATTCAATCACAAATTCAGAACTCCTACATATAACAAAGTCAGTTGACTCACAGATAAAACAGGCAACAAGTGATATGTGAACCTGACTTAGAGTCTTGAAGCGCGGGACGTTCAAAAGAAATGGTGCTATCTATAGACCAAGTTTGGAAAGATTGTTTGGGAATGACAGATTTGTGAAGAAAATCCTCTTAGAAGGTGTAAACCTTTAGGAGGGGTTTGAAAGTCATTCCTAACATTCTTTAAGAAAGATGGAACATAGGTAGAAACCTTTGGTAATGAAAAAGATAAGGAAGAAGGACACCTTTGTAGCATGGGCTGAGTCAACATGATTGATTTAGAAGAGGAAACTTCGTGACCCGGTTTATGTTTTCTTTCTTTCTCTTTTTCACTTTGTCTTTTGTTTTTCATTTTTAATTGGTCCTCATGAACCTCTGCTGGAGAGAGAGGTTTTAAAGTAACCTTACTGATGGAGATCAAGTAGAAGAGGATTTCACTAATGGAGGAAGAGGCCATCCACCCAAGCATTTAAAGTTCTTCCTTCTAGTCTTTTCAAAAAATAAAGAAGAATTAAAATAAAGAGAGGACTAAGCCCAAAGCCAGCAAGAAGACTATAAGCATTCAAGAATGGGCTCCAATTAATATCTTTCTTTATAATTTCTTTTGTATAAATTTTTAAATAATATAGAAATAGCTTTAGGATGTGCCAAAGAGGATAACCAAAAGACACCTCTCTTGTACAAAGGCACATAGGTGCTAGTTTTAGTAGGAAGGGACTAGAAGAGTGCCTTTTCACACTCCTTTTCTCTTTAGGCGCTAGAATGACTAAGAAGGAGCTAGGAAGTGTCTCTTCCAACTCCCTCCTTTGTAAACCCAAATCTGGTCTTCCTCATTATAAATAGGAGACCTTGGTTCATAAATAATAGAAGTTGAAAGTTAGAAGTAAAGAAACTATCTTGAAATTGAGAGAGAGTGAGTTTGTGAGACTTGTCTCTTCATCTCCTCCATGTCTTATCTTGTGAGCTTTGGAGACTCTCAAGTGGCGGTACCACCCACTCATCTTGGAAGAGCCATCCTCCAAGTGGCATGAACACATCTCCAAAAAGGGTACAACCACATAAGTATTTTCTATTCATCTTCTAAAAAACCCATTTTTGTTCTACTTGTTTGTTTTCAATTCTAATCGGTTCATTCTCTTCCTTGTGATGTCCTCTTTCATTTGATGTATTGTTCTTCCATTTTAATCGGTGCAAAGATGTTATTCCAACCTATTTTCTATTTGGCTTCCATGAATACCCATGTTCATGATATTTTCTTGAATTTCCATTAGTTGGTTTTGTTCTTGTTGTGTTTCTATTACTAGTTTAATTCTTGTTGTGTTCTTGTTTTAATTCTTGTTTCCTTGTACTATTTTTGTGTTGTTACTGCACTTTGGTTGCTGTTCTTGATAATACCCATTTTGGTTTATGTCTTGTTCATCATAAAAGTCACATAAACATGTGTTTTCTCTTGGACCTTTAGAAATGAACCTTCACATCTACTTAGCACTTGCTAAGTTAATGTCCAGTGGGGATTTTCTCTAGGTGACTCACCATAATTGCCATAAGAATCTTGATCCAATTCTTCATAAAGTGTTACAAATTAAATAAAGATGAATTCAACTCACATCACTTATGCCCTTGGAAGTTAAAAAACATTTTGTTGGTGAAGCCATCATGTAGAACATGTCTATCATATTGCCAAGGCATCCCTAAGAGAAAATGGGTTGCTTCCATGGGCACAACATCACATAAAATCTCATCCTTATATTTTCCTATAGAAAAGTTAATGAGGACTTGTTGATTAACCATGATTTCGCCTTCTTGACTAAGCCATTGAAGCTTATAGGGCTTTGTATGAGAGATGGTGGGTAGACCAAGCTTGTCCACCACTCTTGTACTTGCCACATCTGCGCAACTACCCCTGTCAATTATCATGGAACATAACTTGTTGAGAAGACAGTGGGTGTGGAAAATATTTTCTCTTTGGGTGTCAGCCAAAGGTTTTTGAATTGTACCTAACATTCGTCTTATTACCAACAAGTCACCTTCACATGGTATTTCATAGTCATTTTCACTAGGGGAAGTGGAAGGGGAAGGGGAGTTAGATCTAGAAGATGCATTACTATGTTCACTTATGACTATCCCCCCTTTAACCATCATGGTGCATTTTGTTGGACAATGGGCCGCAATGTGCCCAAAACCTAAACATTTAATACATTTTTTACTTGAGGTTTTGGTTGGAGATTTAGAGGGTGAGGGTTGAGAATCTCTAGATTTGGAAGTGGACTCCTTTACAAGATTAGAAGGTGTTCTCGCCGATTGACTCGGTCGTCGTTGACTCTGAGGTAGACAGGGGCTCCTCCTATCTCTCGGTGGTTCTCCCAAACGTGGCTCTGTTGAAACGGAGGGGGCCCTACCTGTAATTGCACTCCGACGCTCAACTCAGTACAGGGCAAGAAACATCAAATATCTAAGGTATCTCAAGCCAAGAGTGTGTAAGAAACTCTAAGCTTGCAAAGAACTGTGTCTGTGTGTGAACCTGTGTTTACCTTGGGCGTTACCCTATTATATAGCTGTTTTAGGTTACCTGCCACATACATGCTCTTGTCCAAGCATTGCCTCTAGCGAATTTAGGGTTACCCTTTTGGGATTCTAACGCAGAATCTTAGTGCAATCCTGTGGCAACCTTCCTTTCATAGAGTGCAACTCCCATGGCGACATTCCTTTCCTAGAGTGCATAACTTAAGGTGTGACCGCTAGGGTTTCAGCGCCTACCCCAGTGCCGCCAACCCAAACTTGTCTAATAACTTAATATCTCACGTGCCTTAAAACCTCCATGTGCCTCACATGTGTTTCTAAGGATAATTCTATTGTGTCAGAACCTTACATCTTGAACACATCCTGCATGCATGGCATATCTGTGAATCTGGTTTTGCACCTTGACACTTATAATTCTGTGGGCCCCTCTGTGTGCCCTACCATGCCGACCTCTCACTCAGTGCCGACGTCCGAGGTCTCGTCACTATACAAGCCCCCCAGGCTCGAGCTGGAACTTGTTTCAGCGAGAAGCCTAACTACTCTACTCGTCGACCTACGTGGCACTGCCCCTGAGTGATGGGACGCACACAGTGCTTTGAGGCAACATTTCACCATGCTTTCCCTGGAGCGTACATGTGGCAATCTCAACGGCTAGGGTGCGTTGTCGATTCGCGCTTCCCCTATACGTGTTAACCCTTTGCCTCCTACGCTCTTCACTGTTTCATTCCTTCGCATTTCATCCTTTAAAAAATACTTTTTGTTCTTCGAGTGCTCTCTTTCTCTCTCGTTCCTTCATCGACTTCTCCCAGAATCTACTAAAGGTACGTTCTTTTCACCATTTATGTTTTCCCTTTGCTATTGCGATGCCCCTCCATGTATTTATAACTGCTTGGAACTATTTATGTTTTCTGCTCATTTCGTCTCGTCGTGCCCTACTTTCCCATCGTGACACTTTCTTTGAAACGTGTTTCTTCTATTCCCCTTCTAAGTCTGTCTTTTCCCTTTTTCTGTGTGTTTTAGCCTTCACTACTCTCAAATGGATCACTCTACTTCCTCCCACTTCGAGGTTAAGTCAGATTCCTCCCAACCCCCAGTCTGTCAAGTGGTCCTAGGGCTTCACTCTGACTTCTATCAGTCCTTATACCCCTGGGCTCCTGAAGGGCTTCGAAAGGAGGTGTTTGAGTTTACCACCTCCAAAGCCATAGTAGACTATAGGAAGAAGGAGGTGAGGAACAAGGCCAGCCATGCCTCCCGCGTCTTCGGGAAGGAGGATGATAAGTATGTTGGAGTAGTCCCCTGCAAGGTGGGCGAGCTTGTCTGCTACGACGAGGCTTCGGTCCAGGAGCCCCCTTTTGCTTCATTTACTCCACTGTCTTTTAGAGGGTGTGCCTGCGGCTCCCCTTTAGCGGCTTCGAGCGGGCGCTGCTGATTGAGATGAACGTCGCCCCCGCTCAGCTTCATCCTAACGGCTGGGCCTTTGCCATCCTCTGCAACTACTTTGAGTGCCCACCTTCCATGGACTCCTTTCTGTACTTCTTCGAGGCCAAAAGTCCGGGGAAGAACTTCTGGGTCAACATCAACGAGGTCGCTGGAAGAGCACTGTTAACCCTCTTCCAGCAATCCTATAAAGGGTTCAAGGCAAAATTCTTCAAGACTTGCTGTCGCGCCACCGACTTCCAGCAATCCTAACAGACTTGCACCCTCAAGACAGGAAGGTGTGTGAGTTCCTGTCTGGCCTCGAGGCGGTGTTCAGTAGCGTCGAGGTCATAAAAAATGAGTACCACCCCAAAACCTTGCGGGAGTACATAGCTACTTGCTCTCACTTTGTTCCTGCTTACCTTTTTCTTCTAGGTTTTCAGCCATTTGTGTATGTTAACTGTTGCTGACCCGGGGTGCCTTTTGTTTTCTTGTTGTTTGTGGCAAAAATGACTATTGGCACTGAGAGGAGGAAGCAATTCGCTGCCCGTGCTGCCAAGAAGGGTGCTGCAGGCCCTTCCTGATCAGCACAAGCCGAGCCTCCTGCTGCCGACGACCAAACCACCGCCGCTCTTCTCGCTACTGCGGCCCCTGTTCAGCTCCCTGCCACACAGTCCCAAAGTGCAATGGTGGCAATCGAGGTCCCTCCTTCTAATGATGAGGGAACCCACTCGGGGTTGGTCTTCAAGAGGAAACGGAAGGCTGCCCAGGTGGCTTCTGATTCTGAGGGTAAGGGTGCCCCATCATTTAGGGACCATCTTCCAAGCGCTTCTTCTCCCCCACCTACTGCGGAGCCTGAAGGACGGGGAGAGAGCACTCCTACAAGCGCACCACTGGGCCCCCTACCACTTTAGCCCCCTTCCTCCAACGCATGCTCAAGTCTACCCAAGAGTTGGAGGCCTTGGAAGGTTTGGAGGTAGGGTCACTTATGGAACTGGCCTAGGACTTTGGGAGGGCCCTCGGCGGGTCAATACTTGGCAGGGGATAGGAGTCCCTTCGGTACGCCTTGTTGAGGTCAGTGAAGTCTACGCACATCCTCCAATTCCCATTGGATTTTTTCACCAGCACCATATTCGCTAGCTACTCCGGATATTGGATCTCTTGGATATGACCAACCCTCAACAACTTCTGCGTCTCCTCCTTGATCACCTATCTCCTCTCTTCATTTAACTTCCTCCTTCTCTAACGGACAGGTTTGACCTGGGGATCCATCGCAAGGTGATGACACAGGAAATCGGGGTTGATGCCAGGCATGCCTGAGGCAGACCACGTGAAGGCATCCAGGTGTTGCTCTATGACTCCTTCAATCTGGTCATGTGCATCTTAGCACAAGGATTTGCTAAGCTTGAACACCTTACCCCCAATCTCCCTCTCTAGGACGTCTTCAGCTGGCTCAGGTCGTCTCTCTCGGGCGACCTCTGCTCGTGTGACCCCGTCTCCTGCTCTAGGCAGGTCAACAATGGTGCACACCCCACCTGGTGGTTGGGTGGTCACGGTGCACACTCCTCTCCTTGTCTTGAGGCTATTCTCGTAACACTTCTTCGCCTCCTTCTGATTCAACCTGATGGTGATCACTGCTCCTTCCATAGAAGGCAATTTCATCTTCATATGCCTCGTTGATGCCACCACCCTTAACCTATTCAGGGCTGGTATGCCCCATAATATATTGTAAGCTGAGGGGGCGTTTACGACAAGGTACCTGATGTTCTCGGTACGGGAAGCCACTCCATCTATGAAGGTGATCCTCAGCTCTATGTGCCCTCGCACTTCGACTTGGTCTCCAGTAAATCCATATAAGCAACTAGTGTAGGGTCTTAACTGGTCTGGAGACAACTGTAGCTTGTTGAAGGTCGACCAGAACATTACATCGACAAAACTTCCTTGATCCACAAGCACCCAATGCACCTTCCTTCCCACAGTTACCACTGATATCACCACTGGATTGTTGTCATGAGGGACAACGTCTTGGCGATCAGCCTTCGTGAAGGTGAGATCAACGTCTGGGAAGTGGTCTTCCTCGTATGCCTCCACTGCCATCACCGATCGTAAGTAGATGTGAAGGTTCATTTCCAAAGGTCCAAGATAAAACACAATTGTATGAGATGATTGATGATAGATAGGTGCAGTAAACACAAAAATTAGGCTTAAGGAAACATCAATGGAGTTCAATGCCTTCCAAATGATGAACCAAACTCATGAACATGAGTGTCATCTCCTTACACAACAATTGAATGAAAAGGAAACAAGAACAAGTAAAAGAACAAGATTATGGTGCGGAAACTTAAAAGGACACAAGATAACAACATTTAACCAAATATAAACACAAAACAACTCAATTGAACCGATTATAATGGATAAAAAACACAAACAACCGAATAGAAATGAAGAACACAACAATTCATCCATTTGAAATTGAAAGACAAGGTGCGGAAATAGAAATGGAAGATGAAGCAAAAAGAACTTATGTGGTTGAAGCCATGAAAGGGAAGAACACGCCACTTGGAAGGTGATTGAGCCAAGATAAGTGCAAGATGCCGCCACTTGAGAGCTTCCCAAACACTCACAAGATGAGACTAAGCTAGGAGAAACAATTCTCACAATTCTCTCACAATTTGTGTAGAGTTTCTTTACTTCAAATTCAATGTGATTTTACATGAGCCAAGCACCTCTATTTATAGTGTGAGAGGGCTCAAATTAAGGAGGGAAAATTCAAATGAAAAGCATTTGAATTTGGAGTCTAAACACATGTCACAAGGGAAGTGTGACTTGGTTTCTTACTTTGGCACCTCCTAAATCTACACCTACACCTTCTTTTTATGTGACATGGAAGGTGTGACTTAGCTTTGTACATTGTCATCCCTTATTCCTATATCTACACCTTCCTTTTATGTTCTACTAAAAAACTACTCTAAAGAAATTACAAAAAGAGACATCAATTGATGCTCATCTCCCAAAGCCTTGGCCTTGCTCCTAGTAATCCTTTGAGGTATGAAGGATGTTGAGCTCATGGGTTGGGCTTGGGCTTGTTGGGCTTGGGTTTCTTGGGCTTGGGCCCACTCTCCTTATTCTTCTATTTTGGAACCCTCAAGAGAGCCCCAAATTATTTACACAATCTTCTAATCTTTAAGAAGACTAGTAGGAAGAACTTTAGGTGCTCAGGTGGATGGCCCATTCTTCCTTTTGTGAAGTCATCCTTTGATTGTTGAGATGACCCTTCATATTTGTCATCCTTGGTCATCTTCATGTGGTCTTAGCTTACATCAGGCTGCCTAGGGTGTTGACCATGGTCAAAACTGCACCTTTAGGCATAGCTTCTAGAAGGTAGGATAAAAACCCTAATTCTAGGTGCCTTGTCTTGAAAAAGTGGGCTTGGTGCCCATTTCGCTAAGTACACTCCCTTCAATGCTATGTGAACCTACTCTAGCCTATTTTGCTATTTGGACTTTTAAAGTGAGCCCAAATTATTTACAAACATGTTTTTATCTTTTAAGAAGACCAGAAAAAAGAACAGTTGATGTTCTTGTTGAAAATGTCGCTTTGATGCCTCCAAATCTGTGAAGAGCGCTTGAAGCCTATGCTAGTGTGTTTTGGGGTTTAGTTCTAGGTAGTTTAGAATTTGTTAGATTCATTCTTAATCCAAAGCACAACTGAATTTAGTGTTAAAAATGAAAAGTGTTTTTCAAATCTAAGTGAAGAACAACCGATTGATTTATCAGTTTAGTCGGCTGTTTTCCACCCAGCTTGGTTAGAGGGTTTTCAAACTCTTTTTGGCTTGGTTGACTAACTATCAAAACCAATATAACTGGTTAAATCGACATTTCAACCTGTTGATTTTGAATTTCTTAACAACTTTTCAAAAACCTGTTAAATCTGTTTTTAATTGATTTGAAATTGTTTTGGCTCGTATTTAACTACCAAAAAACGGCTAGTTTGTAGAACTACAAAACTGGGTTACCCTCCATATTTGAAAAGATAGAAAAAGAGATTAAGAAAGATTTTTTAGGAAGATTTGATTCAAGCTTTGGTAGATTGCCTAAGGCTATGCAATTGGTTCAAAAAGTGAATTAGAAGCTTTGTGATTTCCTGTACACCAGGTGTAATTTGTTCCTTTTGTTCTTGTATTTGTTTTCAATTTGAATACTTGTAAAAAAGTAAATCTGCAAGTCAGAGGGCTTTTTTGACTGTGTGTGTGGATAGGCAAAGAGGGTGTGTGTTCTTGTGTGGTCAAGATCACCTCTTTGTGGTGTTTGTGTGTTGTAATATGTGGTTGATTACCTAGTGGAATACCCACTGGTTTTTCTAGGGACTGGGTGTAGCTCTGGTAAGGAGTGAACCAGTATAAATTGATTGTGCAATCTTTTCTCTCTCTCTCACTCATTACAAACTGTTTGATGTGGTTTTTGTCTTTGCTACTATAAACAACCGGTTCAAAAACAAAATTTCAACCGATTTTTTTTCTGCAAACAGTTTTAACAACTTTGAGTTCTTGGCTTCCCTGATTGCTCTTGCTGTAATTCTTCAGAAATCTTCATTCTTAGCCAATATTTGCAAAAATATTTCACTTTACAATTAACCTCCCTCTTGTTAAGGCCATTAATTTTGTTCTTGCCGGTTGACTCTTCTGTTGGTTAACTCTACGACGATCACACGCCTCCTTCCCTCACCTTGAGTTACGCTTTGCTGTATTGAAACAACCTGCACCTGCAAGATAGAAAGGGGCGTCCTAGAGGTCGTTTGCACTCCGACATTCAAGTCAATATTGGGCAAGCACACTAAGTGTATTGAGTATCTTAGTTTAGGTCTAGAAACTCCGTACCATTTTGAAGTGTTTTACTACGCTTTATATAGTCTAGGGTTTCCTCTACGCCGCTACCCATATTTAGGGTTTACAAGAATACCCTCGCGCCGCTATCACCCAGACGTAGGGTAATTTTGTGCGTAAGGCTTGCCTTAACTGGAGTGCAAATGCTAACAGGATGGCCACCTGGGTACCTCCTCGTGCACTTAATCTCTGGGGCCACCTGTCCTAGGAGCGCCTTCACTGTTCACGTGCCATGCATGTAGGTTCACTTGGAAACTCTAATCCTGACAAGTACTCAACCCCTCAAGACTCTGCACCTAACTGTGCTTTCCTTGCCACAAGCATGGGCGCTTCATGACTTAGGCCTCTCCGTGCCTCTACGCATTTTACTGATCACTGGTCTTCCCTCAAGACCTACCTTAGATGTTCTAGTTCTGTTGTTCAAAGCACCCAAGACCGATGTGTCCTCGTCACCCTGTTGCCGAGGACTCATCACCCTGCTACGCGACGAGAACACATCGTTCTATCATAGTGACCAACGCTGATGACTAACTATCCCACTAGTCCATACTACCTGTGGGACCCAGCCCTCGTGGCTTTGGCCCATGCTGTGGGACCCAAATGACGTGGCTCATCATTACGATCTGTCTTCGGTGTCCGAGGACCGGTTGGTACACAACTTGGACGGTACAAATTCTAACAATTGGTATCAAGAGCTAGGTTATTTAAATTTTCTCAAGTTCTATATTTAAAATCTATTTTAATGGCTGACAAGTTTGATTTTGGGGAAGGTGCTTCTTTAAATAGACCACCTCTATTATGTGGTGTGAACTATCAACTATGGTGTATTATAATGAAAATTTTTGTTGAATCTATAGATAGGAGAATCTGGGATGTCATCACAAATAGTTCTTTCATGCTTATGCTTGAAACTAATACTATTTTTTCTAAAAATGAAAAAGATCATATTGATTGTGTTGCTAAAAATTTCATTGTATCTGCTCTTGATTCTTGTAAGGACCTGTAAAATTAAATTGGAATAAAAGGAATATATTTTTAAATGAATTCTAAGTATGTTTTTATTTAAAATAAAAAGGAAGGAAAGTGTAGCTTAGAAGTCTACGAGATCGCCGTTGTTGAAGACGGAGGCGACCTCCGACTTCTCTGGTACATGGTCGCCAGGGCGCAAGGC
This sequence comes from Phaseolus lunatus, assembly GCA_013389735.1. Classification (NCBI taxonomy): domain Eukaryota; kingdom Viridiplantae; phylum Streptophyta; class Magnoliopsida; order Fabales; family Fabaceae; genus Phaseolus; species Phaseolus lunatus. Next base: position 892,308 of record JAAFYQ010000207.1, on the reverse strand, counting down.
ATGCAGACGTCACCAGGGCGCGAGGCATGCGGGCATCGCCAGGGCGCGAGAGACATGCGGACGTCGCCAGGGCGCGAGAGACATGCAGACGTCGCCAGGGCGCGAGAGACATGCGGACGTCACCAGGGCGCGAGGCATGCGGGCATCGCCAGGGCGCGAGAGACATGCGGACGTCGCCAGGGCGCGAAGCATGCGGACATCGCCAGGGCGCGAGACATGCGGGCATCACTAGGGCATGAGACATGCGGGCGTCGCCAGGGATAGACATCGGTCGTCTTCCAGAGAGAGAGATCGGTCGTCTTCCAGAGAGAGACATCGGTCGTCCGCCAGGATGAGTCATCGGTGGAAGCTTATCGCGCGATGTCGTGTTTCACACAGATAAGGCAGGACCCAGGCTTCTAGCATGAAACGTCCTACACGCGCGACACGTGGACAAAAAGGGTGGTTCAGAATAGTGACATCAGAGAGTTGGCATGCCCAAGAGACACACGTGGTCGTACTGTTCAGGGAAGCGTGCACGCAAGCTTTCCTGCAAAGTGGGTGGTGGCAGCGACATGTGTGGACAAGTTGGTTTAGATTCAAAAAACCCACTTTTGAGAGGCAAAGAACGTTGCAGTGGTTCAAGAGTGAAAGAGTGAGTTTACCTTCATCTCTCTCTTTTCTCTCCTTCGCGCAGCAATTCAGGCACCCTCAAGCACCAGTACGACGAGCGACGACTACCCTTGGACACCTGGGAGGTTCTCTGCAAGTTCTCCAGACCGGATGCTAAAACAGAGCTAAGGCACCTTTAAGCTCGGTGGGTTTTGGAACTCTTGGTGTTTTGCGCAAGCTCAGGTAAGGGAAGCTAGCCTTATTTCCAACGAAAACCTTATATTAGATGATTGAGATGATGGGGCGACGTGGTCGCCGGTTTTCAACTGTTATTGCATAATCCCCTGTTTTTGGACGAGATCGCCGGTTTTGGCGTTGTTTTTCGAACTCCCCTGTTTTTTTGTTGTTTGAAACTGTTTGAGATTCAAATGTGAAATGCATGTGATATTCGAAAATCTGAACCGCGGAATGAATGTTGCGGTGACTGGAATCGTTCATTAAGTGTTGTATGATGTGTTGAATGTTGTGAATGTGGGATCAAGGCATAGTATTTTCAGGAAAGAAAATACCGTGTAAGATCGTGTGTAATGTGAATTGACTAGGGACTTGTCTAGAAGGAGATATCCTGACTCTGCTGATATAATGGAATCACATAGATGAAGTTATTCAGTTGTGGAGAGTCGAAGGAGGTTCATATGTATGGGTAAGTTGTTTGAAAGATAACTGACTTGACCTGTTATATGAATTAACCTTGTCATACCGGGAGAGTGATGATATTGAGATTGTGTATGCGCATGGCTGTGTGGATTTCACAGCGACCCTGTGTGGATTTCACAATGGTGTGGTATGACGGGTGCAGATCTCTGAGTCTGAGTCAACGCACGAGTCTTCCGGAAGTAGAGTCATGTGGCTATATGTTATGAGTCAGTGGAAAGTCTGACGTGTGAACCATGAATATTGAAAGTAGTGAATAGACACTTGACGAGTTTGTGGAATATGGGAATGTTGATGGTTGAAATTGATATAGATTATGAATGGTGTGAAGATTTATGTTTCCTATTGATATAAAGTTTCATATTTAAAGTTTTTAAAATATCTAGCTTACCCTTTTATCTGGTATTGTGGTTGCTTTCTTAAACCTGTGATGATCGTGTATTTTTGCACGGGAGCAGACGAGGTTGCAGGTAGTAGAGCTCCTCAGTGAGTGGTCGCCGGAAGGAGATCGCCTGTTTCTGTTTCTATTAGGCGATCACCCTTTTTCTGTTGTCTGATAGGAGATCGCCTTTTTCTGATAGGAGATCGCCTTTTTCTGTTAGGAGATCGCCTGTTTTTTTTTTTATTTTGCTGTATTTTGTTTAAGTTTTGGAAATTGACCGATTATGTATTAAACTCCCTGTGAGGAGAAATTTCATTACATATATATAATTATGTTCACTTCGATATATTTGTTTACCTTTATTTCATTTTATAAATATGAAAAGAGATTTGGCGGGATGTTACATTAATGGTATCAGAGCAGTTCGTCCTTAGGATGACCTGAGGGCTGTGGATCCATTGTGTTTCTTCTGCTCATAAAAATTTATTTGAGTTTTAAATAAAAACTATAGTGAAAGGTTTTCAAAACGTTTGTGTATTGAAATTTTGTGTGTGCTTTAGTGAATATATGCCCTAACTGAAAATCTTAGTATTAAGAATGAGAGGATCTTGATAAAGTAGTGAGGGTGCACACTCATAACTGGATCGAGATGATTCTCAATCTTAATTCCAAAGGTTTGATGTTTAGCATACATTGAATTCTGGTGTGATTTATTTCATTTTATTGAGTGTTTTTGTAATTGATTGAAAGTGGTTGTTGGGATTGATGGTTGTATACCAGTAGTTGTTCTGGTGTTTTGCTTGAGGTTATAAGTATCATGATTCTGTAGATGAACTCAAATTCTTAATGACTTTGAGATGCTGACCTTTGTAAGGTCTAGATGTTACCTCCTGAATGAATTGATTTCTTATCGATCTCATTCTTGTAGTTGTAGGGAATATAGAAACCAATAGTTTCAAAATCTGAAACGAAGGAAGATGGCACGTAGACCTCCTACCCCTCCCAAACCTTCTTCGGAAATGAGCCAGATTGCCAAGGCTATTGAGATGATGGCAACTGCCATCCAACAACAGAATGCAGCAATGGCTCAGAACCATCAAGCTGTAATGCACCATTGGGAAACTGCTCGGTCGGCTGAAACAAATTCCCACGTCGGTCAGCCTCAGGAACAGATGGGATTGACCGAGTTCATGAGGCATAACCCACCCAAGTTCAGTGGGAATGCTACCCCTGATCAAGCAGATCAGTGGGTCAGAGAGTTGGAGAAAATCTTTAGGGCGACCTCCTGCCCTGAAGAGAAGAAATTGGTGTTCACCACCTATCTGCTATCTGGAGAAGCCGAGTTCTGGTGGATGGGAGCTCAGCAGATGATGGAAGCCAGAGCTGATGATTTAGACTAGAAGAGCTTCAGGGCGAGATTTCTGGAAAAATACTTCCCAGATAGTGCAAAGTTTGCGAAGGAAGCAGAATTCCTCAGATTGGAGCAGGGGGAGATGTCAGTGAATGCTTATGCTGCTCGGTTTGAGTACCTCGCCCGATTCTATACCCAGGTGACCTCCGAGGCCTGGAGGTGTAGGAAGTTCGAAGAGGGGCTGAAGCATGGGCTGAAGAGGACCATAGCCCCTATGTGCATCAGGAAATTTCACGCCTTAGTAGAGAAGGCGAAGATGGTGGAGACTCTGGAAAAGGGTGATTCCCGGGTGATCAGGTCACACCCAGGGGGTTCTTTCAGTGGGAAGGCCAAGGTGCGGCATGTAACATCCCGCCAAAATACTATACAAATGTATATAATGAAAATAAAGGTAACAAATAGATTGAAATGAACAAAATATTATATATATGAAATGTAGTTTCTCCTCACAGGGAGTTTAATACAAATTCGGTCAAATTTTCCAGAAACATAAACAAAATTCAATACAATAGAAAGACAGGCGATCTCCTGACAGAAAGGGTGATCTCCTGCTAGGAGGGCGATCTCCTATCAGAAAGCTGATCTCCTATCAGAAAGCAGCAAAAGGGTGATCGCCTATCGGGAATAGGAAACAGGCGATCTCCTTCCAGCGACAATTCACTAAGGAGCTCTACAACCTGCAACATCATCTGCTCCCGTGTAAATCATACACGATCATTACAGGTTTAAGAAGAGGCCACAACACAAAAGAAAACACAGGGTAAGCTAGACATTTAAAAAGAGTTGGATATGAACTTTAAAATCAAGGTAAAACAAATTCAAGATACCCACGTGAACCATCAACTAAACACATATTGCACGATTCCTCAAAGGTCATTAAAATCTCAACATTCATCAAGTGTCTATCAATTCAAAGTTTCTCATTCTCACGTCAGACTTCCACTGACTCATCACACAAGACACTTGACACTACTTCCGGATTGACTCGTGCGTTGACTCAGGCCCAGAGATTTGCACCTGTCATACCATACCATTGTGAAATCCACACAGGGTCGCTGTGAAATCCACACAGCCATGCGCATATAGTCTCAATGTCAATAACTCCCCCGGTATGACAAGGTTAATTCATATAACAGGCCGAGCTCGTTCCCTTTTGAACAACTCACCCATACGTATGAACCTCCTTCGACTCTCCACAACTGAATAACTTCATCTACGTGATTCCATTATATCAGCAGAGTCAGGATATCTCCTTCTAGACAAGCCCCAGGTCAATACACACTACATACGATCTTACACGGTATTTCCTTTCCTGAAAATACTATGCCTCGATCCCACATTCACAGCATTCAACACATCACATAACACTTAAAGGAATGATTTCAATCACAGCAAAACTCAATCAAAGGTTCTTATTTTCGAATATCTCATTTAAATCTCAAACAGTTTCAAAGCAACATCAAAAACAGGGAGTTCGCAAATAACGCCAAAACCGGCGATCTGGTTCAAAAACAAGGTATTTCGAAGTCTGTATATAAAACCGGCGACCACGTCGCCCAAACACATAGAAACAGAGCATTCACGAAGATGAAAACGAAACCGGCGACCACGTCGCCCTCACTTCAGAAACAGCTAATCTATGGCTTGTATTGAAAATGAAGGCTAGCTTCCCTTACCTGGACTTGCGCAAAACACCGAGAGCTCAAACCCACCGAGCTTGAAGGATGCCTTAGCTCTGTTTTCAGTGCCTGGTTGGTAGAACTTGCAGAGAAACTCCCAGGTGCTCTAAGGGCTGTCGTCGCTCGTCGCACAGGTGCTGGAGTTTGCCTGAGTTACAGCGCAAAGGAGAGAAGAAGGGGGGAGGGAGTTTGCACTCACCCTCACACTCTTGAGTCTGTAATGCTCTTTGCCTTCACGCAGTGGCTTTTGAATCTCAACTTACCTGTCCACGCATGCTGCTGCTGCCACCACCCACTCTGCAGAGAAGTCTGAGAACCACTGCCCGGAACAGTACGACCACTGTTGTCGCTTGTGCATGCCAACCACTGCTCTGAACAGTACGGCTTCTGTTGTCGCTTGTGCATGCCAGTCACTGCTCTGAACAGTACGACCGCGAGTGTCTCCTGCGCATGCCAACATTCTGATGTCACCACTCTGAACCACCCTTTTTGTCTACGTGGCGTGCGTGCACTACGCTTCATGCTGGGAGTCTGGGTCTTACCTTCTCTGTGTGCAACTCAACATCGCGCGATAACCTTCCACTGCTGACTCATCCTGGCGAACGACCGATGTCTCCTTCGCCCTGGAAGACGACCGATGTCTCCTTCGCCCTGGAAGACGACCGATGTCTTCCCTGGCGACGCCCTCATAACTCTCGCGCCCTGGCTACGTCCACATGCATCGCGCCCTGGTGATGCCCGCATGCCTCTCGCGCCTTGGCCACGTCCACATGCCTCGCGCCCTGGCAATGCCCGCATGCCTCGCGCCCTGGCAATGCCCGCATGCCTCGCGCCCGCGCGATGCCTGCATGCCTCTCGCGCCCGCACGATGCCTGCATGCCTCGCGCCCTGGCGACGTCCACCTGGTGCTCATGTTTAGCAGGCGACCGGCGATCCCATAGCCTTCTAAACTTAACTTTTCTTCCTTTACTCTTCTTGATCCACACATCATCCGACCGACCTCTACCAGCTGACCCCAGATCTTGGGCGACGTCCGAGGTCCGACTACTACGAAACTTCATTTACCAGCTCTTTGTATTTTAAATAATAACATCTTCTGGAATTATTTAAATATACCACTTTCATTCCAATTCAATTTTACAGGTCCTTACATTCTCCCCAACAAGAAAAATTTTCGTCCTCGAAAATTGAATCACAAGGAAAAGAGGTAGGGATAGGCTTCTCTCATGGTTCCTTCTAATTCCCAAGTTGTATCACCCGATCTCTCATTCCACACCACTTTCACCATACTGATGGTCTTGCCTCTGAGCTGCCTAGGACATCTGTCGACTTTGAGAAGCTTTCATTCTGCCTTGCATCAGTTTCACCTTCTTGGTTGTCGGTTGAACCAACTCTTACTACTCCAATACTTCATTAAATTCCATTCTCCATCCCTGCATATGGAGTATGCTGCTCCATTAAGCGCCAACTCCAGTACTCACACTCTACTTCCAACCCTGAAGACTTGGTCGAGCAAGTCCAGAACTAAGCCCTTAACAGAACCAGGACTAGCCCCCTGTAGAGAAAAAGTGAGCAAGATCCCTTCATCGGAAGGAAAGAGGACCGCTGACTACTGCTCATGTCCCCCAGCCAATTCAAACTAGGATCCGAAATATCCTTCTAGGAATCAACTTCCGCATCTTGATCAAAACCATCCATCGACTTCCCAACTGCTGATCTAATTCTCACGCTCCCTAAAGGAACACCTTTGGTTCACCACTATACCACATAATTCTGCACCTTATAAAGACAAAGTTCTTGTTGCTGTTACTTTCTAAATCATCATCATGACTTCTTTTGCCAACTCGGCTTCCTGTTCCCATCATTTCCTCCTTGTTCAATGTATACATTGGATGCATTGATTTGGGTTCAGGTGCCTATCTGAAAAGGTATACAAGAACGAACGCACCATATATCTCAACCACAACCATGCAAGTAGTGGAGCCGATTGGAAAATTTCCTCTGCATCCAGGATTTTCTTTCTTAAGGACAACTCTATTCCTCTTCTCCAAGATACAACAGACTATTGCCACCCACATTCCCTTCCACACCTGATTCTACTTGGGTGACATACGTATAAGATAAAAGTTCTCAAGGTGGGACCTCAAATCCTTATGTCGAACAAATAGAACACTTATCCACTTGAAGCACATAGACCAGCCGCGTTGCTTTAAAGTTAGAGTTAGTGGCCCACGCATCCTCCTGAAATCTCACATCCCCTCCGCCTCCAACTTTCCAAACAATGACTTTTTGGAACTAACCATCATCTTCACCCTCCTCGCACACCTTACGTACATCTCTCCACCACCACGATTGATATTTCGAATGAGCTCGGCTTCCCCCAAGTTCCGAGTCATATTTGGATACAAGAATATATTTCCATTTCCCTTTCTCATCACTCCTCATCCACCATTTCCATACTCATCTTCCAAATCACGATCCACAAAATAGCATCCATTCTGCGTGAAGCTTTCTCTCTTCTCCCAGTAACTTCTCTACTTGGTACTTTTCAGCAACTTTCTCTGTCTAATTGAACTTTAGACATAAATACAACATCTCCTCTTTCCTTTTAAGCTTGTGGTTAAGCTAGAGTCATCTCATGCTGTTTCATCGACATAAACATCTCCCAAGCTTCAAATAAAAGAAAATTCATTCTTTCATTTTTGGAACTTAACCCCGGTACTTCCTATGGATACACATGCTTAAGTCTTTAAACCTTCAACATTCTGCTTATATACTCTCCATAACTTATATGTAGCTGAAACTAAACCTTGGTACACTAAATCTAAATTACACTTCCTTCTTTAATTCCATCAACTCAGCTGGAGCCATTGCCACCGGTCCAGCTCCAGGCACCCAAAACAATAGAGAGTTCCACCTCTCTCTTAGGGGGTAATTCAGGTATCTCTTCTGGAAATACATCCATGAAATCTTTCACCAAGGTATCTTGCTTACGTCCTCTTCATTCTTCACTTCTAACCGAGCTAGCATCACGAAGCACCTCGCCATCTGGCTTTTGGAGATCTGGAAACGCTAACTTCTGATTACCGCAGACTACGAGAACGTGATTGGCAGCTAGCCAATCCATTCCCAGGATAACATCCAGATCCTGAAGAGGTAGGCAGATCAAGTTTACTTTGAATCTGTGTCCCTCTACCATCACTGGACATTCAGGGCAAACTGTAGAGGTCAACACCTGTCCTGACGCAGGTGTAGAGACCACCAGTTCGAAAGGCAACTCCTTCACTAGAAGGCCCAACTCGGCTACACACAAGCTTGACACAAAAGAGTGTGTCGCTCCGGAATCAAACAAAACTCTAACGTATCTACCGGCTATAAAGCAACACTCTGTACTAAGTTACCTGACTGAGATGCCTCCGCTCCAGACATGGCAAACACTCTCCCTGTTGCCTGAGGTCTGCTGCCTTCGCTCCTCAACTGCTGAGAGCCACTAGGTTGAGTCGCCCCATTCCTGCTTGGGCAATCTCTAGCAACGTGCCCCGTCCTTTGGCAGACAAAACACCTTCTCTCAAAAGCCTTCTTGGGGCACACATGGGACGTGTGAGGTCCACCACAATGGAAACACTTGGGTTTCCAAGGTTGTTGCTGCTGAAACTGGGATGGCGCTGCTTCCGCCCGACGTGGTGGAGGTCTCGTATAAGGCTTGCCTTGTGGGTGCTGCACCTTAGCCTTCCCACTGAAAGAACTCCCTGGGTGTGACCTGATCACCCGAGAATCACCCTTTTCCAGGGTCTCAACCATCTTCGCCTTCTCTACCAAGGCGTGAAATTCCCTGATGCACATCGGGGCTATGGTCCTCTTCAGCCCATGCTTCAGTCCCTCTTCAAACTTCCTACACCTCCAAGCCTCAGAGGTCGCCTGGGTGTAGAATCTGGCGAGATACTCAAACCGAGCAGCATAGGCGTTCACAGACATATCCCCCTGCTCCAACTTTAGGAATTCAGCTTCCCTCGCAAACCTTGCGCTGTCTGGGAAGTATTTCTCCAGGAACTTCACCCTGAAGCTCTCCCAGTCCAACACATCCTCTCGGGCCTCCATCATCTGCTGAGCTCCCATCCACCAGAACTCAGCTTCCCCAGATAGCAAAAAGGTTGCGAACACCAATTTCTTCTCTTCAGGGCAGGAGGTCGCCCTAAAGATTTTCTCCAGCTCTCTGACCCACTGATCTGCCTGATCAGGGGTAGCATTCCCACTAAACTTGGGTGGGTTGTGCCTCATGAACTCAGTCAGTCCCACCTGTTCTTGAGGCTGACCGCCGTGGGAGTTTGTCTCAGCCGACCGAGCAGTTTCCCAGTGGTGCATTGTAGCTTGATGGTTCTGAGCCATCGCTGCATTCTGTTGTTGGATGGCAGTTGCCATCATCTCGATAGCTTTAGCAATCTGGCTCATCTCCGAAGAAGATTGGGGAGGGGTAGAAGTTCTACGTGCCATCTCTCTTCGTTTCAGAGTTGAAACTACAGGTTTCTATATTCCCTACAACTACAAGAATGAGATCGATAAGAAATCAATTCATTCAGGAGGTAACATCTTGACCTTACAAAGGTCAGCATCTCAAAATCATTAAGAATTTGAGCTCATCAACAGAATCATAATACTTATGACCTCAAACAAAACACCAGAACAGTTACTGGTGTACAATCATCAATCCAAACAACCACTTTCAGGCAATTACAAGAACACTCAACAAATCACACCAGAATTCAATGTACGCTAAACATCAAACCTTTGGAATTAAGATTAAGAATCATCTCGATCCAGTCATGAGTGTGCACCCTCACTACTTTATCAAGACCTTCTCATTCTTAATACTAAGATTTTCAGTTATAACATATATTCACCAAAGCACACACAAAATCTCAATACAAAAACGTTTGAAAACTTTTCACTATAGTTGTTATTTTAAACTCAAATAAATTTCATGAGCAGAAGAAACACAATGGATCCACAGCCCTCAGGTCATCCTAAGGACGAACTGCTCTGAAACCATTAATGTAACATCCCGCCAAAATACTATACAAATGTATATAATGAAAATAAAGGTAACAAATAGATTGAAATGAACAAAATATTATATATATGAAATGTAGTTTCTCCTTACAGGGAGTTTAATACAAATTCGGTCAAATTTTCCATAAACATAAACAAAATTCAATACAATAGAAAGACAGGCGATCTCCTGACAGAAAGGGCGATCTCCTGCTAGGAGGGCGATCTCCTATCAGAAAGGTGATCTCCTATCAGAAAGCAGCAAAAGGGTGATCGCCTATCGGGAATAGGAAACAGGCGATCTCCTTCCAGCGACAATTCACTAAGGAGCTCTACAACCTGCAACATCATCTGCTCCCGTGTAAATCATACACGATCATTACAGGTTTAAGAAGAGGCCACAACACAAAAGAAAACACAGGGTAAGCTAGACATTTAAAAAGAGTTGGATATGAACTTTAAAATCAAGGTAAAACAAATTCAAGATACCCACGTGAACCATCAACTAAACACATATTGCACGATTCCTCAAAGGTCATTAAAATCTCAACATTCATCAAGTGTCTATCAATTCAAAGTTTCTCATTCTCACGTCAGACTTCCACTGACTCATCACACAAGACACTTGACACTACTTCCGGATTGACTCGTGCGTTGACTCAGGCCCAGAGATTTGCACCTGTCATACCATACCACTGTGAAATCCACACAGGGTCGCTGTGAAATCCACACAGCCATGCGCATATAGTCTCAATGTCAATAACTCTCCCGGTATGACAAGGTTAATTCATATAACAGGCTGAGCTCGTTCCCTTTTGAACAACTCACCCATACGTATGAACCTCCTTCGACTCTCCACAACTGAATAACTTCATCTACGTGATTTCATTATATCAGCAGAGTCAGGATATCTCCTTCTAGACAAGCCCCAGGTCAATACACACTACATACGATCTTACACGGTATTTCCTTTCCTGAAAATACTATGCCTCGATCCCACATTCACAGCATTCAACACATCACATAACACTTAAAGGAATGATTTCAATCACAGCAAAACTCAATCCAAGGTTCTTATTTTCGAATATCTCATTTAAATCTCAAACAGTTTCAAAGCAACATCAAAAACAGGGAGTTCGCAAATAACGCCAAAACCGGCAATCTGGTTCAAAAACAAGGTATTTCGAAGTCTGTATATAAAACCGGCGACCACGTCGCCCAAACACATAGAAACAGAGCATTCACGAAGATGAAAACGAAACCGGCGACCACGTCGCCCTCACTTCAGAAACAGCTAATCTATGGCTTGTATTGAAAATGAAGGCTAGCTTCCCTTACCTGGACTTGCGCAAAACACCGAGAGCTCAAACCCACCGAGCTTGAAGGATGCCTTAGCTCTGTTTTCAGTGCCTGGTTGGTAGAACTTGCAGAGAAACTCCCAGGTGCTCTAAGGGCTGTCGTCGCTCGTCGCACAGGTGCTGGAGTTTGCCTGAGTTACAGCGCAAAGGAGAGAAGAAGGGGGGAGGGAGTTTGCACTCACCCTCACACTCTTGAGTCTGTAATGCTCTTTGCCTTCACGCAGTGGCTTTTGAATCTCAACTTACCTGTCCACGCATGTTGCTACTGCCACCACCCACTCTGCAGAGAAGTCTGAGAACCACTGCCCGGAACAGTACGACCACTGTTGTCGCTTGTGCATGCCAACCACTGCTCTGAACAGTACGGCTTCTGTTGTCGCTTGTGCATGCCAGTCACTGCTCTGAACAGTACGACCGCGAGTGTCTCCTGCGCATGCCAACATTCTGATGTCACCACTCTGAACCACCCTTTTTGTCTACGTGGCGTGCGTGCACTACGCTTCATGCTGGGAGTCTGGGTCTTACCTTCTCTGTGTGCAACTCAACATCGCGCGATAACCTTCCACTGCTGACTCATCCTGGCGAACGACCGATGTCTCCTTCGCCCTGGAAGACGACCGATGTCTCCTTCGCCCTGGAAGACGACCGATGTCTTCCCTGGCGACGCCCTCATAACTCTCGCGCCCTGGCTACGTGCACATGCATCGCGCCCTGGCGATGCCCACATGCCTCTCGCGCCTTGGCCACGTCCACATGCCTCGCGCCCTGGAAATGCCCGCATGCCTCGCGCCCTGGCAATGCCGCATGCGTCGCGCCCGCGCGATGCCTGCATGCCTCTCGCGCCCGCACGATGCCTGCATGCCTCGCGCCCTGGCGACGTCCACCTGGCGCTCATGTTTAGCAGGCGACCGACGATCCCATAGCCTTCTAAACTTAAATTTTCTTCCTTTACTCTTCTTGATCCACACATCATCCGACCGACCTCTACCAGCTGACCCCAGATCTTGGGCGACGTCCGAGGTCCGACTACTACGAAACTTCATTTACCAGCTCTTTGTATTTTAAATAATAACATCTTCTGGAATTATTTAAATATACCACTTTCATTCCAATTCAATTTTACAGGTCCTTACACGGCACCCACAAAGCAAGCCCTATGCGAGACCTCCACCACATCGGATAGGAACAGCGTCATCCTAGTTGCAGCAGCAACAACCTTGGAAACCCAAATGTTTCCATTGTGGTGGACCACACACATCCAGTGCGTGCTTCAAGAGGAATTCAGAGAGAAGGTGTTACACCTGCCAAAAGACGGGGCACGTTGCTAGAGAGTGCCCTAACAGGAATGGGGCGACTCAACCCAGTGGTTCTCAGCAGTTGAGGAATGAAGGCAGCAGACCTCAGGCAGCAGGGAGAGTGTTTGCCATGACAGGAATGGAGGCGTCTCAGTCAGGTAACCTCGTGCAAGGTGTTTGTTTTATAGCTGGTAGAGGTGTAAAAGCCTTGTTTGATTCTGGAGCGACACACTCCTTTGTGTCAAGCCTGTGTGTAGCCGAGTTGGGCCTTCTAGTGAAGGAGTTACCATTTGAACTGTTGGTCTCTACACCTGCGTCAGGACAGGTGTTGACCTCTACAGTTTGCCCCGAATGTCCAGTGATAGTAGAGGGACGCAGATTCAAAGTAAACTTGATCTGCCTACCTCTTCAGGACCTGGATGTTATCTTGGGAATGGATTGGCTAGCTGCCAATCACGTTCTCATAGACTGCGGTAGTCAGAAGATAACGTTTCCAGACCTCCAAGAGTCAGATGTGATATCTGCTCAGCAAGGGCGGTCGGAGTTGGAAGAAGGGGCAAGGTGCTTCGTGATCCTAGCTCGGTTGGAAGTGAAGAATGAAGAGAACGTAAGCAGGATACATGTAGTGAAAGATTTCACGGATGTATTTCCAGAAGAGGTACCTGGATTACCTCCTAAGAGAGAAGTGGAATTCTTTATTGACTTGGTACCTGGAGCTGGACCAGTGTCAATGGCGCCTTACAGGATGGCTCCAGCCGAGTTGGCAGAATTAAAGAAGCAAGTGGAAGAGTTGTTGGAGAAACAATTCATCAAACCCAGTGTATCTCCATGGGGGGCTCCAGTGCTCCTAGTTAAGAAAAAGGATGGAGGGTCTCGGTTGTGTATAGACTACAGGCAGTTGAACAAGTTGACCATCAAGAACAAGTACCCCCTACCTAGAATTGATGATTTGATGGATCAATTACATGGGGCCTCGGTGTTCTCAAAGATTGATCTGAGATCGGGGTACCACCAAATTTTGGTAAAAGCTGAAGATGTTCAAAAGACAGCATTTAGGTCTCGCTATGGGCACTATGAGTATGTGGTGATGCCGTTTGGAGTAACAAACGCTCCAGCTCTGTTCATGGATTTCATGAATAGAATTTTTCGCCCTTTCTTTGATAAGTTTGTGGTAGTCTTCATAGACGACATACTCATTTATTCAAGGACCGAGGAAGAACATGAAGAACATCTGAAGACAGTATTAGAGATCCTGAGGGAGAAGCAATTATATGCCAAGTTCTCTAAGTGTGAGTTCTGGTTGAAGGAAGTTAACTTCTTAGGACATGTGATATCTGCCCAGGGGATCTCGGTGGATCCAGCCAAAGTGGAGGCAGTGCTTCAGTGGGAACGTCCTAAGACAGTTACTGAGATAAGGAGTTTTGTGGGCCTAGCTGGCTACTATCGGCGGTTTATTGAGGACTTTTCCAAGGTAGTGGCTCCTTTAACACAGCTGACCCGCAAGGATCAACCTTTTGCTTGGACCGACCGATGTGAGCAGAGCTTCGTGGAACTAAAGGAAAGGTTGACTAGTGCTCCAGTGCTGGTGATCCCAGATGTAGGAAGACCTTTTGATGTCTACTGTGATGCTTCACATCAGGGTTTGGGATGTGTTTTGATGCAAGAGAAAAGAGTGGTTGCATATGCTTCAAGGCAACTCAAGGTTCATGAGAGAAACTATCCTACCCATGATTTGGAGTTGGCGGCGGTGGTGTTTGCCTTGAAGATTTGGAGGCACTATTTATACGAAGCTCGGTTCCAGGTGTTCAGTGACCATAAGTGATGTGAGTCTCTTATGAACCTTTCTTGGTTTGGGTTGAGTTGATATAGGTTTCATTGTATTCATGACACTTTCAAGAATTAGGATCAAAATTCTAAAGAGCAATTAATAGAGTTTCTACTCAAGAAAACAAAGGTTCATACTAAAAACACATGAATAGGTAACTTGTAGTGTAAGATAACAATGGAATATGAATGGGTAATTCAAGAACAGTACCAAACTTCAAAGGAAACACAAGAACATCATAAGAACACCAAGAAGAAGTGAAAATACTGATTGAAATTCAATAGGAATTAGAAAATCACAAGAAACTCATCAAAGAACAAAAAACCCATGGATGGAAAACAAGAACAACACATGTATATGGAAACCCATGGTTTGGACGAAATTAAAACAGCAAGAAAACAAGGAAATAAACCAAACAAAGTGCAGAACAATGGCAGCAAATGAAAGGAAACAACTCATGGAAAAGATTGAACCGATTAAAAATGGAAAAACTACAAGAAAACATAAATGGGTATTTTTAGAAGATGAATAGAAATGACTTATGTGGTTGTAGCCTTTTGGAGATGTGATTCACGCCACTTGGAGGGTGGTTCTTCCAAGATGAGTGGGTGGTGCCGCCACTTGAGAGTCTCCAAAGCTCACAAGATAAGACATGAAGGAGAAGAAGAGACAAGTCTCACAAACTCACTCTCTCTCAATTTCAAGATAGTTTCTTTTCTTCTAACTTTCAACTTTTTTTTTATTCAAAGTACCAAGCACCCCTATTTATAATGGAGAGGGCTGGTCATGTTACAAAGGGGAAGGAGTGGGAAGAGTCACTCTTCTAGCTCCTTCTAGTGCCTAAGAGAGAAAGGAGTAGAAAAGTCACTTTTTCCACTTTTTCCTAAAGAAAGTGCCTAAAATGCCTTACATTTAGAGGTTTCTTTTGGTTTTCCTCTTTGGCATACTCCTAAGGATATTTCTATATTATTTACAAATTTATACAAGAGTATTTATAAAGATTTATTTATACTACTATCTTTTGAATTTTCAAGAGAACCCAAACTGTTCTACTTTTTAAGAAGACTAGTAAGAAGAATTTTAAATGCTTGGGTGGATGACCTCTTCCTCCATTAGTAAAATCCTCTTCTACTTGATCTCCATCAATAAGAGCCTGAAATACCTGTTTGATCAGAAGGAACTGAACATGAGACAAAGGAGATGGATGGAGTTCCTAAAAGATTATGACTTCCAACTGATATATCATCCAGGGAAGGCCAACGTAGTAGCAGATGCCTTGAGTAGGAAATCAATACAAGTATCAACCATGATGATTGAAGAGCAGAAATTGATTGAGCGGTTTAGAGATTTAAACTTTGGGGTGGAATTTCATGTAAATCACATTAGTTGTAGTAAGCTGGCTATAACTAATGACTTCCTTGGAGCGATAAAGGATAAGCAGTTGGAGGACCCTAGTCTGAAGTGTACTGTGGAGTCACTAGGAATCGACCAGGCTAAAGACTTTGTGATGGGCGATGATGGGATCTTGAGATTTAATGGCAGAATTTGCATACCTGCAAATGAAGAGTTGAAGAAGATGATCCTAGAAGAAGGTCACCGGAGTCACCTTAGTCTACATCCAGGCATGAACAAGATGTACCATGACTTGAAGGAGTCATTTTGGTGGTCGGGCATGAAGAGAGACATCGCCTAGTATGTTACTACCTGCTTGACGTGTCAGAAGGCGAAGGTAGAGCATCAAAGACCTGGCGGTTTGTTACAGTAGTTGGATATCCCTGAATGGAAATGGGACAGCATCGCCATGGATTTTGTCACCCACTTACCCAGATCGGTAAAGGGTCATGATGCAATCTGGGTCATCATTGATCGGCTGACGAAGAGTGCTCACTTTCTTCCGGTGAATATGAGGATGCCTATGGCCAAGTTGGCACAACTGTACATCAGAGAAATTGTGAGGATGCATGGGGTGCCTTCCAGCATTGTTTCGGATAGAGACCCCAGGTTCACTTCACGGTTTTGGCAGACCTTACAAGATTGCTTGGGAACCAAGTTGAGAATGAGCTCGGCATATCATCCTCAAACAGATGGACAGTCAGAGAGAACGATCTAGTCCTTGGAAGATCTGCTGAGGACGTGTGTCTTGGATCAATTGGGAAGTTGGGATGAGGTGTTGCCGCTGGTGGAGTTTACTTATAATAACAATTACCACGCCAGTATTGGGATGGCACCATATGAAGCCCTGTATGGGAGGAAATGCAGAACTCCCTTATGTTGGTACCAGGAGGGCGAAGCAGTCTTGGTTGGGCCAGAGTTGATTCAGCAGACAACCGAGAAGGTGAAACAGATACAAGGCAGAATGAAAGCTTCTCAAAGCCAGCAGAAATCCTATGCAGATCAGAGGAGAAGACCTTTGGAGTTTGCTGTTGGGGATCATGTGTTTATGAGAGTGACGCCAACCAAGGGTGTAGGACGGGCGATCAGATCAAAGAAGTTGTCCCCTAAGTTCGTGGGACCATATCAGATCTTAAGGAGGATTGGTCCCGTGGCTTATGAGATCGCCCTACCTCCCCATTTAGCGAATCTGCATAATGTCTTTCACGTATCACAGCTGAGGAAGTACCTGGCAGACCCTAGTCATGTGCTGGAAGTGGACGATGTGCAGATCAGGGATGACTTGTCGTTTGAAGCGAAACCAGTCAGGATTGACGACCAGCAGAGTAAGCAGCTCAGAGGCAAGACCATCAACATGGTAAAGGTGGTGTGGGATGACAGATCGGGTGATTCAACTTGGGAGTTAGAAGAAACCATGAGAGAAGCCTACCCCTACCTCTTTTCTTTGTATTCGAGGACGAAAATTTTTCTTGTTGGGGAGAATGTAAGGACCTGTAAAATTAAATTGGAATAAAAGGAATATATTTTTAAATGAATTCTAAGTATGTTTTTATTTAAAATAAAAAGGAAGGAAAGTGTAGCTTAGAAGTCTGTTTCTGATAGGAGATCGCCTTTTTCTGTTAGGAGATCGCCTGTTTTTTTTCTATTTTGCTGTATTTTGTTTAAGTTTTGGAAATTGACCGATTATGTATTAAACTCCCTGTGAGGAGAAATTTCATTACATATATATAATTATGTTCACTTCGATATATTTGTTTACCTTTATTTCATTTTATAAATATGAAAAGAGATTTGGCGGGATGTTACAATTCTAATGAGCTTCTTAGAGTTTCGAAATGTGTTTCTGCTAAAGATATATGGGACACTCTTGAAAGAAGTCATAAAGATTCAAGGAATGTTTGGTTGGACAATGACATGTCCTCTTCTAGATCATCCTCTACAGTTTCAAAAACCAACATATGTTTGATGGCAAAAGAGGAGTCTGCATCAAACAGTGTAAGTTCAAACTCTTCCATAAATGATGAAAATTATCATCAACTTCTTGATGCCTTTAAAGAGACTCATGAAGAAGCCTCTAGATTGACCCTTTGAACAATCAGTTGAAAAGTCAAAACAACTAGTCAGAAAATAGAGTCAAAGTCTTGGAAGAAGAATTAAACAATTTGAAAACTGATTTTGAAAATTTAGAGATGATTTATCAAAATTCTTCTTGCAAGTGTGATTCTAGTGTTTGTGAAAATTGCGAGTCTCTTCAAAAGAAGATTCACTATCTTATAAAAGTTGTGGATAAGCTTTCTAAAAGGAAGTCCAACTTTGAAACTTTGCTTGCATCTCAGAACTGTGTTTTTGAAAAATCTGGACTTGACTTTTATCCACACAGCAAGAAAAATGGAATTTCAAAACCTTTTTCAACTCTTGCAAAAAAACAACCGACTAAAAAGTCGAAACAACCGGTTGTTTCTTGTTTCTACTATATGAGAAAGGGTCATTCTGTTAGGTTTTGCAAAATTCGAAAAGTTCTGTTCCCAAAGGAATTTTGAAATGGGTTCCTAAGGTTTCTAAGGTTCCTAAGGTTCCTACTAACATCATTGGACCCAAATTTATAAGGGGACCAAATCTTGCTTCTTAACCTTTTCTTGTAGGTATCCTTCAAAGCCAAGAATTATATTGGGTGTAAAGAATGAAGTCTCAAGGGAAAAAGATTTAAAGTCAATTCTCGTGCCTGCACTTTTCAAATGTGTACCTCTAGTAGGGTTCTTTATGTTGAATGCTTTGATGTCTCCAAATCTATGTGGATTGCTTCAAGACTTTGATGATGGGTTTCTGGGTGTGTTTTAGGTAGTTTGAATTTGTAATCCACTAATAGAATTGATCCAAGGTTATTTGATTTTAATCCTTTTGAAAAAGATGTGTTTTCAAAGAGTAGCAGAAAAACAACTTGTTGATTTCTTGTTTTAATCGGTTGTTTTTCTCTCAGCTTGTTTGAAGGGATTCTAAAACCGTTTGACTTTGGTTGACTTTGCTGTCAAACCAATTCAACCGGTTATTTTGAAAAATCAACCAACTGTTTTTTGGAAAATCCTTAACAAAAATTTGTTAAGTTCGGTAAATCTGTTTTCCCTTATTTCAAACTATTTTCGCCTTTGATTAAAAGTCTTAAACGACTATTTTTGAGGCTATATATCTTGTGTTTACATCTTTGAAAATTAAGAGATCAAATTACCAAAAGATTGAAAAAGATTTTTCAAGTTTCCAAGATTGCTTAAAGCTTTGGTTTCTTTCTAAGAGTGGAATTGAGATAATTTGTATTCTTTCAATCCAATCTGTTGTACCAGGTGTATTCTATTCCTTTCTCTCTTTGATTTGGATTTCTGTAAAGAACTATTGTTGCACAGAGTTAGAGGGTGTTCTGATCTGCATTGTGTTTTTGCCAAAGGAAGTGTGTGTTCTTGAAGGGTTCAAGATCACTTCTTTGGTGAGTGTTTTATTTTAATCTGTTGTGGATTACTTAGTGGAATACCCAGGTGTTGTTCTGGGGACTGGATGTAGCTCAGGGTTGAGTGAACCAATATAAATTGGTTGTGTAATCTCTCTCTTTGTTATAAACTGTTTGATATTTTTGGTGCTGTCATAAACAATCAGTTATCTCGTGTTTTTAATCAGTTAAAATCCTACTTTGCACATTGTTTGTAACTTGCTTTTACTGCTGTGATATAAACAACCGGTTATATCGAAATATCAATCGGTTAAAATTATGATAATTGTTTTGAAGGCTTGATTCTCTTGGCTTTTCTAATCTTTCTTTTTGTAATGATTTAAAGAACTTCATTCTTAGGCATTATTTGCGAAAATATTTAGAAAACAATTCACCCAACCTATTATTTTAGCCATTAATTCTAACAATTGGTATCAGAGCTAGGTTCTTGAAAAATATTCAAGTGTTTTTTCAAATTTGTTTTAATGGCAGATAAGCTTGCTTTTGGGGAAGGTGCTTCTTTAAATAAACCACCTTTATTCTGTGGTGTGAACTACGATATGTGGTTCTTTAGAATGAAGATCTTTGTTGAATCTATAGATAGGAACATTTGGAATGTCATAAGTTTCTCTGAAAATTCTGCTTCTAGATGGTTTAAAGATGAAAATGAAAAATATCACATTGACTGTGTTGCCATGAATATAATTGTATCTGCCCTTGATTCTAATGAACTTCTTAGAATTTCAAAGTGTGTTTCAGCTAAAGATATGTGGGACACTCTTGAAAGGATTCATAAAGATTCAAGTCATGCTAGGCTAGAAAATGAAAGCTTCTCCTCTGGATCATCCTCTGTAGTTTCCAAAACAAACCTATTTCTAATGGCAAAAGAGGAGTCTGCATCAAGCAAGGTAAGTACAACCTCTTCATCCAAAGAAGATAACTATTTTCAACTTCTTGAGGCTTTTAAAGAGACTTATGAAGAAGCTCATAGATTAACCTTTTTAAACAGTCCATTGAAACTTGAAAACAACAGCTTAAATGATAGAGTTAGAGTCTTGGAAGAAGAATTGGATAATTCCAAAACTGATTTCGAAAATCTTGAATTGATTTATCAAAATTCTTCTTGCAAGTGTGATTCTAAGTCTTGTGAAAATTGTGAATCCCTTCAAAAGAAGGTCATTTATCTTGTGAAAACTGTGGATAAAATTTCAAAATGAAAATCCAACTTTGAGAATGTCTTAGCATCTCAAAATTGTGTATTTGGAAAATCTGGTCTTGGCTTTAATCCACAGAATAAGAACAGTGCTCTTTCAAAACCTTTTTCAAGTATCATAGAAAATCAACCGATTAAAATGTCGAAACAACCGAATGTTTCTTGTTTCTACACTATGAGAAAGGGTCATTTTATCAGGTTCTGCAAAGTTTGCAAAATTCTTGTTCCAAGAAGAATTTTAAAATGGGTTCCTAAGAATCCTAAGCCTCCTAATATTCCTACTAACACTCATGGACCCAAATTTATAAGGGGGCCAAAGCTTGTTTCTTAACCTTTTCTTGTAGGTATCCTTGGCAGTCAAGAATCACTTTTGGGCTTGAAGAATGACTATTAAAGGGAAATGCATCAAGAGCAAAGTCTGTCTCTGTGCTTGTACTTTCAATTGTATATGTCTTGCAAGGTTTTTTGAAAGTCAAGAGACATCTTGGCACATTCATAGTGATTGGTCAAAAGAGAAACTTCAAGAATAAAGAGAGTATGTGTGTTTCCTTTTCTCAATTTATGTAAGTGTGCCTTGTGACCATATGAACATCTCAAAGCCTTCTTTTGGGGTGAATCTATTGAGGTTCTCTGTGCAAAGGTATGAACAAATTGCATACTGCATTTTTCATCATTTAAAAGGTGAGGTTTTGCTTTTGAAAAATGTTCTCTTTGCTGTCACAGTAAAACAACAGATTGTTTTTATGATATAACCGGTTGTTTTGTCTCTAGCACCCCTACATATTGTTGCAAAATTTGCTCACGCATGGTTAAACCTATTTCTCTTTTTCAAATCTTGCTTTTGGACAAATACAAATTGAGTGTGCCTCAGAATCTGATAATAAAAGAATATATCTAGTTGTTTCCTTGAAAGTTCTATATCATTTTCTATTCTTGAAATGTCTACTCTGTCCAAATTGCTGAGCTACTGTTTATCTTTCTTGTTTCTGCTTTGTATAATCCTTCTCATTGTTTATTTGCGAGAACAAATACAAGGGAGAAGTTTATGCTTGTTTTGTTTGTATTGATAGCTATAAAACTGATGCATTATGGTGTTACTGCTCTGCACTTGGAGGCACTTGAACACTTCACTTTTTCTAGTTTTTTTGTTGATAATGTATATGTAAAACTATGGTGCTATGTGAATTTGTTTCTATTTATGCTGATTCTGTTGAATAGTCTACTGCTACACCCTATGGTGCTTTATTCGGATTTATCTGCTGCTACTATAACTCTGTACATACACTGATTTGCATTACTTCAGCACTGATTTACTCACAGCTTTCACTGGTCTTTATGATTATGGCTTATGCAGGAAAAATGGTTTGTGTGTGCCTTGTTATCATGCTGCTATACTTGCTTTGTATATGCATAATTTTGTTATGCAGGATCTTTCAAGTTTAGGCGTTATCAAAGTGATGGTTATGGTTCAAGAGCATACACCTTACTCAAATTCTTGACAAGTCAAAACTAATGACCTATGTAAAGTAAGTTGTATATGTTCATCCTATGCTTTTGGTCTCATAAGACCAAATGAACTTCTAAACATGTTGAGGTAATGCAAAGGTATGAATGTATTTCATTGCATTTCCCATCACTTTGAAAGATGATTTGTTTTGAAAAAATTTTTTTTTGCTGTCTCATAAAAACAACCGATTGTTTTCATGGAACAACCGATTGTTTTACCTCTGGCACATTTGAATAAAGTTGTTATGAATTCTTATGCATGTTTACAGTTGTTTCTTTTCTTTCAAAACCCATTGTGTGCCAAATATGCATTAATTGTGTCTCAAAATCAGATAATAAAGAGATGTATTCTTTGTTTTCCTTGAAATTCAAAGATTTTTATGAATAGTTGTCACATTGGTAGTCATGATGTTGATGAATATTTGTATATGTGCTTTCATTTGAAGTCTTCATTGTTCTTGGGTTTATTATGTTGATTGCTTGTGGGTCTTTGGGTTGTGTGAGTTGGAAGTGTTGCCCAAGGATAAGTGGTTTTGTTACAGTGACTGCAATCGAATATATGTGGCTCTACAAAATTCAGTTTCTGCAGGAGCAAACATTATATCAGCTTCTAGTCAAAACAATATTCTGTTGATGGTTCAAAAGATTTGGCTATACTTGTTTGAGGATGTGCTAAAAGTGCAAAAGGATCACTTTTATCCCAGCTAACTTCCCTCTGTTGACATAAAGAGACATCTTGGCACATACAGTGTGGTTGCTCAGGTTTTGTTTGGAATACTTTTTGTTGTGAATCTTCGTACTTTGGATCCTTATTCAGGTTATACCCCCAGTGAAGATGCATGTGATGACTTACGAGAGGAGATATGATTTATCTTGAGAGGAGTGCCAACATATTGACAAGGATAATGTCTTCTTGGCTGAATCCCCTCATGTATCATGAAATTCTTCTACCAAATCCATCTCTTGATCTAATTTTGATGGATACCTTCTTGGGATGCAAAGGCTAAGAGCCCTACATTGTCAAACACACATATGGAAATATTTGTTGATTGTTTTATTGCAGCTATTAGTAGTATTGAAGAAGATGATGAGAACACCTTTTTGCACAAGCTGGAATCCTGTCCAGAAAAACAACAAGTTGATTCTGCAAAACAACCGACTGATATTCTACAATAGGATGATCTACCTAAGATGGTGAGACCAACTTGAAGATGAACCTTTTGAAGTGCTCTACTGCTGGTATTGCATATGGTGTGCACTCTAGTGAGGTTGAACTTATTGCAACAAAACAGATAGCTGTTGTTTTTGGGGACCAAGATGTAAGGTTTTATAAAGAAGTGTCAATGAAGGTCAACTTGTTATTCTTGGGTCATTCCTATACCGGTACTATGTTTGGGTCATGCTCATAAAGGATATTTGGACTAATATGCTTGTAATATGGAATTGAAAATATCCAAGAAAGATGTTTCCAAATGCTATCCTACAAATGTCAAAAAGAAGTATTCATGGCTGTGTTGCCATTGCTGGAACTAATACTTTGATGAAGCAATACTTTGATGTGTTCCTTGAAGAAGAACTGTTGGATGAAGAAAGGGGGAGAAAATGTAGTTTCTATGTTGTAAATTCTGCACATTTTGGTGTGTCTAATTCTATGTTAATTCTGCTGCTGCCATAACTCTGATACACCTTAGATTTCTGCTGCAGTTCTAGTATGGTATCACAGGTTTGTTGCTAAAATGGTATTGTCACATACACTGGTTTTCTGGTTTTCTTCTTAAGAAATGAGTTTCTTAAATTCTGGTTTTATCCCTTATCTTACTCTATTTGTGAACACAAATAAGGGTAGATTTATGTGGTTTTCAGTGTTGAACTGCTGCTGCTATTAGTTGTTTATAATTGTTGTGGTCTTAGCTATTGATCCTGCCGCGGACTCGAGCGTGGGGAATGTGCCTCGTCACTCCTTCGTCTAGCCTTCTAACTGCTACGCGTTCTGCAAGGAGGCTCCAGGAACCTTCGCCGGAACTCCAAATGATGCCTGCAAAACACACAGACGGCGCCTCTAGCGGCCGTTGTAGCTCCGACGCTCAAGTCAGGCAACGGGAACACCAAAACTCTCTCTCGGATCTATCTGTGTGAGACCCGTGTTGTGTATTGCGTGGCAAAAATTGCATACCTGGTGTAGTGTTTCTTCTTCCTCATATAATCCCGCGTCGCCCCCTACTGGCTACCTCTAGGGCCACTTGATTACTCTGCACCGCCGTTATCTACCCCCCAGGCCTACCTTGCGTGCAGGCCTTCCTCACTTGAGTGCAAAGTCTGACAGGGGAGGCCGCGTGGGTACCTCTGTACCCCTCGATTTCTGTGCCTGTCTGCCCTACCTATTCTCTGGGAACATCTTTACGGTCCACGTGGCATGCATGCAACCTCACTGGGAGACTCTAACCTTGATGGGTTCTTGTCCCAGCAGGATTCCGCACCTAACTGCGTCTTCCCATCTTCATGCATGGTCGTCTCGCGACTAAGGCCACTCTCTGCCTCTGGGCGCTTTACTGATCACTGGTCGCGTTGTTCACATCGCCGCGGCTGATGTCACCTCGACACATACCGATGACCGAGGTGTCTCTCATCCTGACCGATGGCCGATGTCTCATCCTGGCTGGTGATCGATGTGTCACCCTGACTGATGACCGATGGCGCTTCTTTACGTTGTCGTGCTCTGCTTATGGAATCAGGCGTGGTCCTTGGATAACGTTCTCGCTGGGAGCCTGGGTCCCAGTTTAACACACGTTGGCAAGGACCCCCGACGACTGATCGCTCTACATGCACTGATGACTGATCGGTTCTTCATCACTTCTCGCGCTCTGCTTCCAGGCGCTCATGTAGGAACTGATCTGCTGGTGGTGGTCACTCGGTATTGACCACTGATCGTCGTTCTTGAACGATCTCCACCCTGGTTCATCTGCTATCTTATGCCACGCGTTGCTCTGTGACTGGCCCACGTGGTCATCTGCTGCTGACGTCATCGACTACCGATGACCGACCGGATCACAAGCCCCCCAGTCTCGAGCTGTGAACTTGTTCTCAGCGAAGAGACTAAGTGGTCTTCCTTGCCAAAGAGAAGAAGGAGCTCGAAGCCGATGTACCTGAGACCATGGCTGCTGGTGCCGAGGATCTGATAGATGGGTTCCATGGGCTTGCAGCAGGTTTACTGCGTCCTGCCAGACTTGGACTCTACCCAACCTAGCCTCCACCATTCAGTGGCCGGCGGCAGGCTCATTCCTCCTCCTTGAGCTTCTTCCCTTGCGACTTCTCCTTTTGTGTAATTTCTCTTTCTGTTACAAGCGTGTGTATAAACCTTTTGTGCATAAATTCATGTTGGATGACTGACTTGATGGTGTCTAAATGCTTCGACTGATCGCCCAAGAGCTTGTTTGGGGAAGCTTTCATAATCAGAGCTATACTATCGACCACCGACTAGCATGTTAGCGCACCACCGATCAGTCACCGCGCTTCAGGTTTTGCATTACTTCTGTGTCACTCCAGCGCTAGTTGCATAGAGGACCCGAACGCCAAAGATGACGCCTGTGTTTTGGGGAATGCTTCTCGATGACCCCTCTTGCCTCAGCCTCACTGTAAGAAGTCGAGGTGAGGTCTTTCTCCTCTCGCCTCAGCCTCGCTGTACAAAGTCGAGGGTGAGGACTTTCTTCTCTGGCCCATGCCTCGCTGTACGAAGTCGAGGGAGAGGACTTTCTCTCACCTGCACCCCGCTGTACAAAGTCGAGGGTGAGGACTGTTTTATCTGGCCCATGCCTCGCTGTACGAAGTCGAGGGAGAGGACTGTCTCTCGCCTGCAGCCCGCTGTACAAAGTCGAGGGTGAGGACTTTCTTCTCTGGCCCATGCCTCGCTGTACGAAGTCGAGGGAGAGGACTTTCTCTCGCCTGCACCCCGCTGTACAAAGTCGAGGGTGAGGACTTTCTTCTCTGGCCCATGCCTCGCTGTACGAAGTCGAGGGAGAGGACTTTCTCTCGCCTGCACCCCGCTGTACAAAGTCGAGGGTGAGGACTTTTTTATCTGGCCCATGCCTCGCTGTACGAAGTCGAGGGAGAGGACTTTCTCTCGCCTGCACCCCGCTGTACAAAGTCGAGGGTGAGGTGTAAGGACCTGTAAAATTGAATTGGAATGAAAGTGGTATATTTAAATAATTCCAGAAGATGTTATTATTTAAAATACAAAGAGCTGGTAAATGAAGTCTCGTAGTAGTCAGACCTCGGACGTCGCCCAAGATCTGGGGTCAGCTGGTAGAGGTCGGTCGGATGATGTGTGGATCAAGAAGAGTAAAGGAAGAAAAGTTAAGTTTAGAAGGGTATGAGATCGCCGGTCGTCTACTACACATGATCGCCAGGACGCGAGAGGTCATCGGGGGATAGTCTTCGCGGGAGATGTCATCGGTGGATTATCTTCACGCGAGAGGTCATCGGGGGATAGCCTTCGCGCGAGAGGTCATCGGTGGATAGCCTTCGCGCGAGAGGTCATCGGTGGATAGCCTTCGCGCGAGATGTCATTCGGTGGATTGTTTTCGCGCGAGGAGTCATCGACGAAAGGTTATCGCGCGATGTCGAGTTGCACACAGAGAAGGTAAGACCCAGACTCCCAGCATGAAGCGTAGTGCACGCACGCCACGTAGACAAAAAAAAGGGTGGTTCACAGTGGTGACATCAGAATGTTGGCATGCGCAGGAGACACCCGCGGTCGTACTGTTCAGAGCAGTGGTTGGCATGCATAAGCGACAACAGTGGCAGTACTGTTCAGAGCAGTGGTTGGCATGCACCAGAGACAACAGTGGTCGTACTGTTCAGGGAAGTCGTTCTCAGACTTCTCTGCAGAGTGGGTGTAGCAGCTGCTTCTGATGGATAAGTTGGTTTAAGATGCAGAGACCCACTGCTGAGAGAAACAAAAAAACGTTGCAGCTTTCAAAGAGAGAAAGAGTGAGTTACCTCCCTTCTCCTCCAGATATCTCCTTCGCGTCGCGATTCTAGCATCCGCACGCAAGAGTACGACGAGAGGCAGCACCATTAGAGCACCTGGGAGGTTCTCTGCAAGTCCTTCAACCAGACGCAAAAACAGAGCCAAGGCGTTGTTCAAGCTTCGTTGGGTTTCAGAGCTCCTGGTGTTTTGCGCAAGTCCAGGTAAGGGAAGCTAGACTTCATTTTTCAATACAAGCCATAGATTAGCTGTTTCTGAAGTGAGGGCGACGTGGTCGCCGGTTTCGTTTTCATCTTCGTGAATGCTCTGTTTCTATGTGTTTGGGCGACGTGGTCGCCGGTTTTAAGTGCAGACTTTGAAATACTCTGTTTTTGAACTAGATCGCCGGTTTTTGGCGTTGTTTGCGAAACTCCCTGTTTTTGATGTTGCTTTGAAACTGTTTGAGATTTAAATGAGATATTCGAAAATAAGAACCTTGGATTGAGTTTTGCTGTGATTGAAATCATTCCTTTAAGTGTTATGTGATGTGTTGAATGTTGTGAATATGGGATCGAGGCATAGTATTTTCAGGAAAGGAAATACCGTGTAAGATCGTATGTAATGTGTATTGACCTGGGGCTTGTCTAGAAGGAGATATCCTGACTCTGCTGATATAATGGAATCACGTAGATGAAGTTATTCAGTTGTGGAGAGTCGAAGGAGGTTCATACGTATGGGTGAGTTGTTCAAAAGGGAACGAGCTCGGCCTGTTATATGAACTAACCTTGTCATACCGGGAGAATTATTGACATTGAGACTATATGCGCATGGCTGTGTGGATTTCACAGCAACCCTGTGTGGATTTCACAGTGGTATGGTATGACAGGTGCAAATCTCTGGGCCTGAGTCAACGCACGAGTCAATCCGGAAGTAGTGTCAAGTGTCTTGTGTGATGAGTCAGTGGAAGTCTGACGTGAGAATGAGAAACTTTGATTCGATAGACACTTGATGAATGTTTGAGATTTTAATGACCTTGAGGAATCGTGCAATATGTATTTTAGTTGATGGTTCACGAGGGTATCTTAAATTTGTTTTATCATGATTTTTAAGTTCATATCTAACCCCTTTTAAATGTCTAGCTTACCCTGTGTTTTCTTTTGTGTTGTGGCCTTTTCTTAAACCTGTAATGATCGTGTATAATTTACACGGGAGCAGATGATGTTGCAGGAAGTAGAGCTCCTTAGAAAATTGTCGCTGGAAGGAGATCGCCTGTTTTCTTTTCTGTTGGGTGATCACCCCTCTTGCTGCTTTATATTAGGAGATCGCCTTTATGATAGGAGATCGCCCTTCTTATAGGAGATCGCCCTTTCTGCCAGGAGATCGCCTATCTGTCTTTTGTATTGTAATTCGTTTACGTTTTTAATGGAGAAGTGACCGTTTGTATTAAACTCCCTGTGAGGAGAAACCTTATTCTCATATATAAAATTTTAATTCACTTCAATCCATTTGCTACTTTTATTTTCATTATATAAATACATATGTATAGTATTTTGGCGGGATGTTACATGAGGACTTTCTCTCGCCTGCACCTCGCTGTACAGAGTCGAGGAGAGGACTTTTTTCTCCGAGTGGGTGCATGCTCCCAGGGGAGCACCAGGGGTGGCTGTCTAAGCGCACTCACCAGGCGCATCTCTGCCTGCATGGTCTCACCGCACGTTCTCTGGTAAGCAGCTCTTCTTCTGGTTTGGAATCGTGCGAGGTGCTTGCGTAACGCTCTCGCTGGGGACCTAAGTCACAGCTTAACACGTGTTAGCAAGACCCCGATGACCATGCACCGATGAGTGCTCTGCTCTCCATGCACCGATGACTGATCGCGCTCTGAGTGCACCGATGTTTGATCGCGCTCTGAGTGCACCGATGACTGATCGCGCTCTTCTTCTTGGTGCTTAAACGCGAAGATAATGTCTTGCTTTGGGGAAGAAGAGTTTTTCTTGTTGACCCCTGTCGGTCGTCTGTACTCGCGCCTGGGGTGAGCAGGCTCCAACCGATCACTTGCACTTTCATCTGGGGCAAGTAGAACTTGAAACTGGAAAACACGTGCACACTTGGTATACTGAAATATTTTTTATTGGGTGGCCTCGTTAAAAACCCTCATCAGGGAAAAGATTGCCCCCTAATCTGCTCAACTATTTACAGTATATACATTGAGTGTGTGTACAGCGCAAGAGCGCATCTACCTTACAACTTAACTGAAGTAGAAACTTGAGTGTGTAGCGTTCCATGTCCTGGGGATAGGTGCTCCATCCAGAGTCTCCAGCCAATAAGCTCCACTCTCCAATGCTTCAACCACTCTGTATGAACCCCTTCCTTTCATAGGCGATGACCGCCCTGGCGACGCCTGATTCACGAGGAGCTTCCTCCTGAGCTGCCTGGGAGCCCCCCTAGCGTTGCATCCTCCATCACCTCACGTCCCCATGCACAGGGATCTTGTGTTGCTGATCACCTGTCTGAGACCCTGAAGCGCGATCACCTTGCACCTCCCGCAGGTAATCGTTCAAGAATCCTGTCTTCACCAACTCAGCTAGTTGATGCCCCAACGTCAGGCAGGTGCGGAGCGTGTGTCCATAAGCCTGATGGAACTCACACCACTCGTCCTTCCTCCCTCCAAGTACCTTTTCAGTTTTCTCTGGTACTCGGAGTCTTGCCGCCACGGCAGGGATGCCGATCAGCTTCGCCAACTCTATCACGAAATCATACCTAGGGGGTGCGTTGTTCTCCCTTGCACGCCCCCTAGGCTGGTCCTTCCTGGGTGCATAGGGACGAGGCCTTCCCTGCGCCTTCCTCCCTTCCTTGGCCTCATACACCCGCACCTGCTGCTGCTGCTTCCACTGACCTCCATGCGGCTTCGTCGGCACAGTGCTGCCTCTTTTCTCAGAGACCTCGGTCTCTGCACTATGTGCGCCACCGCTCGTCGTCGAATCTCAGCGAAGGTGGCGGGATGGCTCCTGATGAGCGATTCGCTGAAAGGGCGAGGCAGCACGCCTTTCTTGAACGCATGCACCAGCATGCTCTCATCCTTGCTGGGCAATCTCACCACCTACGCACTGAAGCGGTTGAGGAAGTCCTTCAGCGACTCCCCCTGGTACTGGCGCACGTCAAACAGGTCGTAAGACACCACCGGCGGCGCTCTGTTGACTATATACTGCTCCGTGAATAGCTTTGAGAACTGATGGAAAGAGGTGATGTGGCCCTTCGGCAGGCTCACGAACCACTCCATAGCTGTTCCGCTCAGTGTACTCATAAACAGTTTGTAGTACACAGCGTCTGAGCCTCCAGATAGCATCATCTGAGTGTGGAAGGCTGTCAAATGTGCTTCTGGGTCTTCCACCCCCGTGAACGACACCTTCACTCCCACCAGGTTGGGAGGCACCACCGTGTTCATGATCTCGGGGGAGAAAGGCATAGGAAATGCTCTAGGGGGCGACGGTGCCATTGATGTCCTATCTTTGAATACGTGCTCATTCTGCGCCTGCAATTCCCTACGCAACTCCTCATTCACGCGGTTCAGCTCTTCATTTCTGCTGTACGATGCAGTTAGCTCTGCATGCATCTTCTCTTGCTCAACTCTCGACGCCGCGACATTCCCTTGCAGCGCGCGCATCATCTCCATGACCTGCGCCATGGTAACAGCTCCTTCTTCAGCAGATGGCGCAGGTGCCGTTTGTCTGGTTCTTCTACTCATCTGTGCGATTTCTACTCTCGTTCTTGTGTATGGGGGCTTCGTTTTACTTCCTGCCCCACGGTGGGCGCCAAATGATCCTACCGCAGACTCGAGCGTGGGGAATGTGCCTCTAGTGGTCGTTGTAGCTCCGACGCTCAAGTCAGGCGACTGGAACACCAAAATTCTCTCTCGGATCTATCTGTGTGAGACCCGTGTTGTGTATTGTGTGGCGAAAATTGCGTACCTGGTGTAGTATTTCTTCTTCCTCATATAATCCCGCGTCGCCCCCTACTGGCTACCTCTAGGGCCACTTGATTACTCTGCACCGCCGTTATCTACCCCCCAGGCCTACCTTGCGTGCAGGCCTTCCTCACTTGAGTGCAAAGTCTGACAAGGGAGGCCGCGTGGGTACCTCTGTACCCCTCGATTTCTGTGCCTGTCTGCCCTACCTATTCTCTGGGAACATCTTCACGGTCCACGTGGCATGCATGCAACCTCACTGGGAGACTCTAACCTTGATGGGTTCTTGTCCCAGCAAGATTCCGCACCTAACTGCGTCTTCCCATCTTCATGCATGGTCGTCTCGCGACTAAGGCCACTCCCTGCCTCTGGGCGCTTTACTGATCACTGGTCGCGTTGTTCACATTGATGCGGCCGATGTCACCTCGACATATACCGATGACCGAGGTGTCTCTCATCCTGACCGATGGCCGATGTCTCATCCTGGCTGGTGATCGATGTGTCACCCTGACCGATGACCGATGGCGCTTCTTTACGTTGTCGTGCTCTGCTTATGGAATCAGGCGTGGTCCTTGGATAACGTTCTCGCTGGGAGCCTGGGTCCCAGTTTAACACGCGTTGGCAAGGACCCCCGACGACTGATCGCTCTGCATGCACCGATGACTGATCGGTTCTTCATCACTTCTCGCGCTCTGCTTCCAGGCGCTCATGTAGGAACTGATCTGCTGGTGGTGGTCACTCGGTAACTGACCACTGATCGCCGTTCTTGAACGATCTCCACCCTGGTTCATCTGCTATCTTATGCCACGCGTTGCTCTGTGACTGGCCCACATGGTCATCTGCTGCTGACATCATCGACTACCGATGACCGACCGGATCAGCTGCTATTTCACTCTGATTCTGCACCTCTTTCACATTGGTTTTCACACTGATTTTGATGGTTTTCTTTATGGAAATCACATGGTGAAAACTGGTTCATTGGTGCTAATGAAACCTGGATATGGTTCTCTGGTACATGCACAATTTCTGTTTTGTAGGTGCTTTAAAATTCAAATAGATCAACATAAGCAAACCAAAGATTTGCCTTCATCAAATAGGTGGAGATTGTTGAACATTGGCTTTGATGTCTCCAAATCTATTGGATTGCTTGAAGACTTTGATGATGGGTTTCTGGGTGTGTTTTGAGTAGTTTGAATTTGTAATCCACTCATAGAATTGACCCAAGGTTATTTGATTTTAATCCTTTTGTGATGGAGATAAAGTAGAAGAGGATTTCACTAATGGAGGAAGAGGCCATCCACCCAAGAATTTAAAATTCTTCTTACTAGTCTTCTTAAAAAGTAGAACATTTTGGGTTCTCTTGAAAATTCAAAAGATAGTAGTATAAATAAATCTTTGTAAATACTCTTGTATAAATTTGTAAATAATATAGAAATAGCCTTAGGAGTATGCCAAAGAGGAAAATCAAAAGAAACCTCTAAATGTAAGGCATTTTAGGCACTTTCTTTAGGAAAAAGTGACTCTTCGACTCCTTTCTCTCTTAGGCACTAGAAGGAGCTAGAAGAGTGACTCTTCCCACTCCTTCCCCTTTGTAACATGTCCAACCCTCCTTATTATAAATAGGAGTGCTTGGTTCTTAATAATAAAAAAAAGTTGAAAGCTAGAAGTAAAGAAACTATCTTCAAATTGAGAGAGAGTGAGTTTGTGAGACTTGTCTCTTCTTCTCCTCCATGTCTTATCTTGTGAGCTTTGGAGACTCTCAAGTGGCGGCACCACCCACTCATCTTGGAAGAACCACCCTCCAAGTGGCGTGAATCACATCTCCAAAAGGCTACAACCACATAAGTCATTTCTATTCATCTTCTAAAAATACCCATTTTTGTTCTACTTGTTTGTTTTCAATTCTAATCGGTTCATTCTCTTCCTTGTGATGTCCTCTATCATTTGATGAGTTGTTCTTCCATTTTAATTGGTTCAAACTTGTTATAGCAACCTGTTTTTGGTTCGGCTCCCATGGGTATTATGGTTCATGTTGTTTTCTTGAATTTCCAATAGTAGGTTGTGTTCTTGTTGTGTTTCTATTGCTAGTTTCAATTATTGTTGTGTTCTTGTTTTAATTCTTGTTTCCTTGTACTGTTTTTATGTTGTTACTGCACTTTGATTGCTATTCTTGAATTACCCATTCATATTCCATTGTTTTCTTACACTACAAGTTACCTATTCATGTGTTTTTAGTATGAACCTTTGTTTTCTTGAGTAGAAACTCTTGTAATTGTTCTTTAGAATTTTGATCCTAATTCTTGAAAGTGTCATGAATACAATGAAACTTATATCAACTCAACCCAAACCAACAAAGGTTCATAAGAGACTCACATCAGTTTGAAAAATATGTGTTTTCAAAGAGTAGTAGAAAACCAACCTGTTGATTTCTCGTTTTAATCAGTTGTTTTTCTCTCAATTTGTTTGAAGGGTTTTTTAAACTGCTTGACTTTGGCTGACTTTGCTGTCAAACCAATTCAATTGGTTATTTCGAAAAATCAACCAACTTTTTTTTTGAAAATCCTTAACAGAAATTTCTTAAGTTTGGTAAATTTGTTTTCACTTATTTCAAAACTGTTTTGGCCTTTGATTAAAAGTCTTAAACGACTATTTTTGAGGCTATATATCCTGTGTTTACATCTCTGAAAATTAAAAGATTAGATTACCAAAAGATTGAAAAAGATTTTTCAAGTTTCCAAGATTGCTTAAAGCTTTGGTTTCTTTCTAAGAGTGGAATAGAGCTGATTTTTATTCTTTCAATCCAATCTGTGATTGTACCAGGTGTATTCTATTCCTTTATCTCTTTGATTTGTATTTCTGTAAAGAACTATTGTTGCACAGAGTTAGAGGGTTTTTTGATCTGCGTTGTGTTTTTGCCAAAGGAAGTGTGTGTTCTCGAAGGGTTCAAGATCACTTCTTTGGTTGGTGTTTGATTGTAATTTGTTGTGTATTACATAGTGGAATACCCAGGTGTTGTTCTGGGGACTGGATGTAGCTCAGGGTTGAGTGAACCAGTATAAATTGGTTGTGTAATCTCTCTCTCTGTTATAAACCATTTGATATTTTTGGTGCTGTCATAAACCACCGATTATATCATGTTTTTAATCGGTTAAAATCCTACTTTGCACACTGTTTGTAACTTGCTTTTGCTGCTGTGAAATAAACAACTTGTTATATCGAAATATCAATCGGTTAAAATTCTGGTAATTGTTTTGAAGGCTTGATTCTCTTGGCTTTTCTAATCTTTCTTTGTGTAATCCTTGAAAGAAATTTATTCTTAGGCATTATTTGTGAAAATCTTTAGAAAACAATTCACCCCCCCTCTTGTTTTAGCCATTAATTCTAACACTTTGAATGTCAAGAGACATCCTTGGCACATGCATACTGGTTGGTCAAAAGAGAAACTCCAAGAGTAAAGAGTGTAACGCCCCTCAAAATGTTGGTCATTTTTATATGATAAAATAAAGGTGAAACAATAATATCAAAATTTAACATAGATATATACATAATATAATTCATCCATTAATACAAATGTGCTTCAAAATAATATCCCTTTTTGAGGAAGTTTTAATACATCTCCATACAGGAGTTTTCAAAATTAAACAAAAACCACAGCATTCAAAACCGGCGATCTCCTCCTCCAGAAAGTGCTCACTGAGGAGCTCTACTACCTGTAACCTCATCTGCTCCCGTGCAAATATACACGATCATCACAGGTTTAAGAAAACAACCACGATACAAAACAAAGGGTAAGCTAGATATTTTTAAAAACTTTAAATATGAAACTTTATATCAATAAAAAGCATAAATCTTCACACCATTCATAATCTATATCAATTTCAGCCATCAACATCCCCATATTCCACAAACTCGTCAAGTGTCTATTCAATACATTCAATACTCATGGTTCACATGTCAGACTTTCCACTGACTCATAACACATAGACACATGACTCTACTTCCGGAAGACTCGTGCGTTGAACTTAGCATCCAGAGACCTGCACCTGTCATACCACACCACTGTGAAATCCACACAGGGTCGCTGTGAAATCCACACAGCCATGCGCATAAACATAATCTCAATATCATCACTCTCCCGGTATGACAGGGATAATTCATATAACAGGTCAAGTTAGTTATCTTTCAAACAACTTACCCATACATATGAACCTCCTTCGACTCTCAACAACTGAATAACTTCATCTATGTGATTCCATTATATCAGCAGAGTCAGGATCGTCTCATTCACAGGATACTCACTGATCAATACACTCTAATACCAATCTCAACACGGTATTTCCTTTCCTGAAAATACTATGTCTTGATCGCAATTTCACATTCATCCAGTACATCATACCACACGTAAAAGCACAATTCCATCATATAATATTTTGAATCTTTTCTTAAACAATCCCAATCACAGAAACAATCATACCAAAGTTCAGATTTTCGAATATCATATGCATTTCAATCTCAAACAAGTTTAAAGCGACACTAAAACAGGGGAGTTCGAAATCAACATTAAAACCGGTGATCACGTCGCCCCACACATAAAAACAGAGCATCGTGAAAATAGAATATGAAACCGACGACCACGTCACCCTCACTTCAGAACCTACTCGCCTAAAGTTTTCATAAACGAAAATGCTAGCTTCCCTTACCTGGACTTGCGTAGAATCTCACTAAGAGCTCCAAAACCCACCGAAGCTTAAAGATGCCTTAACCTGCACCATAGAGTCCCGATCACAAAACTAACGAGATTACTCACTTTCTGCGTTAACAGAGATGATTCCTGAAGCCAAGAGAGCTGCATGCAACGCGTATGCAGAGGCAACCCTCTCAAGTGCAGGATCGACTCGAAGAACAGAGCGAAACAACTTACTCTGTTTTAGCGCTTTGAGCAAAAAACTCGCAGAGCACAACGTCAGGAATCCAGGGTAGTCGCCGATCTTCAACTGGTGCGCTAGGACGTCTGAACGTATGGAGAAGGAGAAGAAGAAACAGGGAGCTAAACCAACTCACTCAATTTCTCTCAATTTCCTTTAGAAACTCCATCCACCTTCTTTGTCTCATGTTTAGTTCCTTCTGATCAAACAGGTATTTCAGGCTCTTATGGTCACTGAACACTTGGAACCGAGCTCCATATAAATAGTGCCTCCAAATCTTCAAGGCAAACACCACAGCCGCCAACTCCAAATCATGAGTAGGATAGTTTCTCTCATGAACTTTGAGTTGCCTTGAAGCATATGCAACCACTCTTTTCTCTTGCATCAAAACACATCCCAAACCCTGATGTGAAGCATCACAGTAGACATCAAAAGGTCTTCCTACCTCTGGGATCACCAGCACTGGAGCACTAGTCAACCTTTCCTTTAGTTCCATGAAGCTCTGCTCACATCGGTCGGTCCAAGCAAAAGGTTGATCCTTGCGGGTCAACTATGTTAAAGGAGCCACTACCTTGGAAAAGTCCTCAATGAACCTCCGATAGTAGCCTGCTAAGCCCACAAAACTCCTTATCTCAGTAACTATCTTAGGACGTTCCCACTGAAGCACTGCCTCCACTTTGGCTGGATCCACCGAGATCCCCTGGGCAGATATTACATGTCCTAAGAAGTTGACTTCTTTCAACCAGAACTCACACTTAGAGAACTTGGCATATAATTGCTTCTCCCTCAAGATCTCCAATACTGTCTTCAGATGTTCTTCATGTTCTTCCTCGGTCCTTGAATAAATGAGTATGTCGTCTATGAGGACTACCACAAACTTATCCAAGAAAGGGCGAAAAATCGTATTCATGTAGTCCATGAACAGATCTGGAGCATTTGTGACTCCAAACGGCATCACCACATACTCATAGTGCCCATAACGAGACCTAAATGCTGTCTTTTGAACATCTTCAGCTTTTACCAAGATTTGGTGGTACCCCGATCTCAGATCAATCTTTGAGAACACCGAGGCCCCATGTATTTGATCCATCAAATCGTCAATTCTAGGTAGGGGGTACTTGTTCTTGATGGTCAACTTGTTCAACTGCCTGTAATCTATACACAACCGAGACCCTCCATCCTTTTTCTTAACTAGGAGCACTAGAGCCCCCCATGGAGATACACTGGGTCCGATGAATTGTTTTTCCAACAACTCTTCCACTTGCTTCTTTAATTCTACCAACTCAGCTGGAGCCATCCTGTAAGGTGCCATTGACACTGGTCCAGCTCCAGGTACCAAATCAATAGAGAATTCCACTTCTCTCTTAGGAGGTAATCCAGGTACTTCTCCTGGAAATAGATCCATGAAATATTTCACCACATGTATCCTGCTTACGTCCTCTTCATTCTTCACTTCCAACCGAGCTAGGATCACGAAGCACCTCGCCCCTTTTTCCAACTTCGACCACCCATGCTGAGCAGATATCACCTCTGACTCTTGGAGGTCTGGAAACGCTATTTTCTGACTACCGCAGTCTATGAGAACGTGATTGGCAGATAGCCAATCCATTCCCAGGATAACATCCAGGTCCTGAAGAGGTAGGCAGATCAAGTTTACTTTGAAACTGCATCCCTCTACTACCACTGGACATTTAGGGCAAACTGTGGAGGTCAACACCTGTCCTGACGCAGGTGTAGAGACCAACAGTTCAAACGGTAACTCCTTCACTAGAAGGCTCAACTCGGCTACACACAGGCTTGACACAAAGGAGTGTGTCGCTCCAGAATCAAACAAGGCTTTTACACCTCTACCAGCTATAAAACAAACACCTTGCACTAGGTTACCTGACTGAGACGCTTCTGCTCCTGTCATGGCAAACACTCTCCCTGTGGCCTGAGGTCTGCTGCCTTCATTCCTCAACTGCTGAGAACCACTGGGTTGAGTCGCCCCATTCCTGTTAGGACACTCTCTAGCAACGTGCCCCGTCTTTTGGCAGGTGTAACACCTTCTCTCTGAATTCTTCTTGAAGCACACATTGGATGTGTGTGGTCCACCACAATGGAAACATTTGGGTTTTCAAGGTTGTTGCTGCTGCAACTGGGATGACGTTGTTCCTGCCCGATGTGGTGGAGGTCTCGCATAGGGCTTGCTTTGTGGGTGCTGCACCTTGGCCTTCCCACTGGAAGAACCCCCCGGGTGTGACCTGATCACCCGGGAATCACCCTTTTCCAGAGTCTCCACCATCTTCGCCTTCTCTACTAAGGCGTGAAATTCCCTGATGCACATAGGGGCTATGGTCCTCTTCAGCCCATGCTTCAGTCCCTCTTCAAACTTCCTACACCTCCAAGCCTCAGAGGTCGCCTGGGTATAGAATCGGGCGAGATACTCAAACCGAGCAGCATAAGCATTCACTGACATCTCCCCCTGCTCCAGTCTGAGGAATTCTGCTTCCCTTGCAAATCTTGCACTATCTGGGAAGTATTTTTCCAGAAATTTCACCCTAAAGCTCTCCCAGTCTAGCACTTCAGCTCTGGCTTCCATCATCTGCTGAGCTCCCATCCACCAGAACTCGGCTTCTCCAGATAGTAGATAGGTGGCGAACACCAATTTCTTCTCTTCAGGGCAGGAGGTCGCCCTAAAGATTTTCTCCAACTCCCTGACCCACTGATCTGCTTGATCAGGGGTAGCATTCCCACTGAACTTGGGTGGGTTGTGCCTCATGAACTCGGTCAGTCCCATCTGTTCCTGAGGCTGACCGACGTGGGAATTTGTCTCAGCCGACCGAGCAGTTTCCCAATGGTGCATTGCAGCTTGATGATTCTGAGCCATTGCTGCATTCTGTTGTTGGATGGCAATTGCCATCATCTCAATAGCCTTGGCAATCTGGCTCATTTCCGAAGAAGGTTGGGGAGGGGTAGGAGGTCTACGTGCCATCTTCTTCGTTTCAGATTTTGAAACTATTGGTTTCTATATTCCCTACAACTACAAGAATGAGATCGATAAGAAATCAATTCATTCAGGAGGTAACCTCTAGACCTTACAAAGGTCAACATCTCAAAGTCATTAAGAATTTGAGTTCATCAACAGAATCATAATACTTATAACCTCAAGCAAAACACCAGAACAGCTACTGGTATACAACCATCAATCCAA
The DNA here is from genome assembly GCA_013389735.1 of Phaseolus lunatus. Lineage (NCBI taxonomy): Eukaryota > Viridiplantae > Streptophyta > Magnoliopsida > Fabales > Fabaceae > Phaseolus > Phaseolus lunatus. Next base: position 853,379 of record JAAFYQ010000207.1, on the reverse strand, counting down.
ACGACCACTTTCAATCAATTACAAAAACACTCAATGAAATGAAATAAATCACACCAGAATTCAATGTATGCTAAACATCAAACCTTTGGAATTAAGATTGAGAATCATCTCGATCCAGTTATGAGTGTGCACCCTCACTACTTTATTAAGACCCTCTCATTCTTAATACTAAGATTTTCAGTTAGGGCATATATTCACTAAAGCACACACAAAATTTCAATACAAAAACGATTGAAAACCTTTCACTACAGTTGTTATTTAAAAATCAAATAAATTTTATGAGCAGAAGAAACACAATGGATCCATAGCCCTCAGCTCATCCTAAGGACGAACTGCTCTGATACCATTAATGTAACATCCCGCCAAATTCTTTTCATAATTATAAAACGAATTAAAGGTAAAACAATAATATTGAAGTGAACATATGTATATATATATATATAATGAAATTTCTCCTCACAGGGAGTTTAATACATATCTGGTCAGTTTTCCAAAACTTAAACAAAATACAGCAAAATAGAAAAAAACAGGCGATCTCCTAACAGAAAAAGGCGATCTCCTATCAGAAAACAGAGAAAGGGTGATCGCCTAACAGTAACAGAAACAGGCGATCTCCTTCCGGCGACCACTCACTGAGGAGCTCTACTACCTGCAACCTCGTCTGCTCCCGTGCAAAAATACACGATCATCACAGGTTTAAGAAAGCAACCACAATACCAGATAAAAGGGTAAGCTAGATATTTTAAAAACTTTAAATATGAAACTTTATATGAATAGAAAACATAAATCTTCACACCATTCGTAATCCATATCAATTTCAACCATTAACATTCCCATATTCCACAAACTCGTCAAGTGTCTATTCACTACTTTCAATATTCATGGTTCACACGTCAGACTTTCCACTGACTCATAACATATAGACACATGACTCTACTTCCGGAAGACTCGTGCGTTGACTCAGACTCAGAGATCTGCACCCGTCATACCACACCACTGTGAAATCCACAAAGGGTCGCTGTGAAATCCACATAGCCATGCGCATACACAATCTCAATATCATCACTCTCCCGGTATGACAGGGTTAATTCATATAACAGGTCAAGTCAGTTATCTTTCAAACAACTTACCCATACATATGAACCTCCTTCGACTCTCCACAGCTGAATAACTTAATCTATGTGATTCCATTATATCAGCAGAGTCAGGATATCTCCTTCTAGACAAGTCCCTAGTCAATGCACATTACACACGATCTTACACGGTATTTTCTTTCCTGAAAATACTATGCCTTGATCTCACATTCACAACATTCAACACATCATACAACACTTAATGAACGATTCCAGTCACAGCAACATTCATTCCGCGGTTCAGATTTTCGAATATCACATGCATTTCACATTTAAATCTCAAACAGTTTCAAACAACACAAAAACAGGGGAGTTCGAAAAACAACGCCAAAACCGGCGATCTCGTCCAAAAACAGGGGATTATGCAATAACTGTTGAAAACCGGCGACCACGTCGCCCCATCATCTCAATCATCTAATATAAGGTTTTCGTTGGAAATAAGGCTAGCTTCCCTTGCCTGGACTTGCGCAAAACACCAAGAGCTCCAAAACCCACCGAAGCTTAAAGATGCCTTAGCTCTGTTTTAGCGTCTGGTTTGGAGAACTTGCAGAGAACCTCCCAGGTGCTCTAAGGGCAGTCGTCGCTCGTCGTACTGGTGCTTGAGGATGCCTGAATCGCAGCGCGAAGGAGAGAAAAGAGAAGGATGAAGGTAACTCACTCTTTCACTCTTGAACCACTGCAACGTTCTTTGCCTCTCAGAAGTGGGTTTTTGAATCAAAACCAACTTGTCCACAAAAGCCGCTGCCACCACCCACTCTGCAGGGAAGTTTGCGTGTACGCTTCCCTGAACAGTACGACTACGCGTGCCTCAGCGCAGGCCAACACTCTGATGTCACTATTCTGAACCACCCTTTTTGTCTACGTGTCGTGCGTGCAGGACATTTCATGCTGGGAGCCTGGGTCCCACCTTATCTGTGTGAAACTCGACATCGCACGATAAGCTTCCACCGATGCCTCATCCTGGCGGACGATCGATGTCTCTCCCTGGGAGACGACCGATGTCTCGCCCTGGCGATGCCCGCATGCCTCGCGCCCTAGCGATGCCCGCAAGTCTCGCGCCCTGGCGATGCCCGCATGCCTCGCGCCCGGCGATGCCCACATGCCTCGCGCCCTGGCGATGCCCGCATGCCTCGCGCCCTGGCGATGACCGACGACACATCGCCACGCCTTGCTGAAGGTTCTTCATCCCACTATGTTACGTCCAAGGTATCATCTCCACATGACTTGGTGACGTCGGTAGCTTCACATTTCCAAGAGTAGATCAGCACTACTCCTCGTGTGCCCATGCATGCAACACTAAGGACGATTTCTTATGCTCAAGCATAGAGCTTCGCATGCACAGCGTATCTAAGGCTTAACCCACACCTTGATACGCGTGGTTTTTGGAACCCACTATGGTTGATCCAGTATCCTGACCACATACTGAGTGCACTTTCGGCGATCATGTGCACCATAGGCGATTGGCGATCATGTACACTACAGGCGATTGGCGTCCATGTGTAATCTAGGCGACAGGCGATCTCAAAGTCTTCTAAGCTACACTTTCCTTCCTTTTTATTTTAAATAAAAACATACTTAGAATTCATTTAAAATATATTCCTTTTATTCCAATTTAATTTTACAGGTCCTTACACGGTCATACACATAACCGCATTTGTAAATGAAAAGCTTTCATTTACAAATGCGATTTTAACCAATAACCGCATTTGTAAAACAAACTAATTTAAAAAATGCCACCGCATTTTTAACAAATGCGTTTTAACGCGAAATCGCACTTGGAAAGGAGTCTTCCTTTCATCATTTTGCACTAGTGAATGTATCTTGAAATGACTGGAAGGTTTGCTCTTAGTATAAGAGAGAATATTTCTACCAAATCCACCTCTTGATCAAACTTTACAAGATATGTCAATCAAGAATGGATACCTTCTCGAGATGCAAAGGCTGAGAGCCCTACATTGTCAAACATAAATATGGAAATACTTGTTGGTTATCTTGTTGCAACTGTTAGCAGTACTAAAGAAGATGATAAGAACACCTTTCTACACAAGCTAGATTCCTGTCTAAAAAAACAACAGGTTGATAATGAGAAACAACCAGTTGAAATTCTGCAATAGGATGATCTGCCTAAGATGATGAGAACAACTTGAATATGAACTTTTTGAAGTGCTCTATTGTTGGTACTGCATATGGTGTGCACTATAGCAAGGTTGAACTTGCTGCAGCAAAGCAGATAGCTTCTAATATTAGGGACCAAGATGTAAGGTTTTATAAAGAAGTGTCAAAGAAGTATGCTTGCAGTATGGAATTGAAAATATCCAAGAAAGATGTTCCCATCTGCTATCCTACAAATGTCAAAAAGAAATATTCCTGGTTGTGTTGGTGTTGTTGGCATTGCTGGTATCTTTAGTTTTTAATTTTGGAACTAATACTTTGATGTCTTCCTTGAAGGAGAACTACTGGATGAACAAAAGAAAAGGGAGAAACTGTGGTTTTTGTGTTGTAATTTCTGCACATTTTGGTATATCTAATTCTATGTTAATTCTACTGCTACCATAGCTTTGATACACTATAGATTTTTGCTGTAATTCTGATATGGTGTTGCTATATGCACTGATTCATACTAGTTTTCAATGCTAGAAAACTCTGATGTGAAAGACAGGTTTTTATCACTCCTATTATTCTATTTGTGAAGACAAATAGGGGGAGAATATGCTGGTTTGTATGCTAGTTTATTGCTGTTTTATATCTATTTTAACTGCTGGTTTAAAGTTGTGTAGAAACTCTGATTTTGCATCTCCCTTACATTGGTTTTTCACACTGATTTTCTTTGTGAAAATCACATCGTGAAAACTGGTTTAGTGGTGCAAGGGAATCTGGATATGATTACTCTGGTACTAAATGTTTTAGTTGTTTTGCAGGTTCTTCTCTTTAAGGAATTCCTTAAATCCTTGCTGCTTTTATCCCTTCTTATACTCCATTTGTGAAGACAAATAAGGGGAGAAGTGGCAGCTTTGGGACTATAATCATCTAATTCCTTCACTTATTTTGTTTAAAAACTGTTGTAGATAAATGATAAACTGTTGTACTCTGATATTTTTACCCAGTTATTCCAGTGTTTTAACCGACTGTTTTTCTGTTGCTGCACCTATGTATGTGTATCTAGTTTTCACATAGATTTGGTTGATCTTCCTCTTTGGAAATCACCTAGTGGAAACTGGTTTTGTGGTGATCTGGAATAGATTATCCTATGTTTCTGCATCGATTTGTGATTGCAGGTTGTGCCAAATTCTAAACAAAACATCTTAAAGCAACACAGGGATTTGTCTTCATCAAATAGGGGGGGAGAATGTTGAAAATGAAGCTTTGATGCCTCCAAATCCGTGAAGAGAGCTTGAAGACTGTGTTGGTGCGTTTGGGGTTTAGTTCTAGGTCGTTTAGAATTTGTTAGATTCATTCTTAATCCAAAGCACAACTGAATCAATCTAGTTTTAAAAATGATAAGTTTTTTCAACGCTAAGTGAAAAATAACCGATTGATTTCTCGATTTAGTCAGTTATTTTCCACCTTGCTTGTTTGGAGGGTTTTCAAACTGTTTTTGACTTGGTTTACTAACTGTCAAAACCAATTCAACCGGTTAAATCGACATTTCAACCAGTTGATTTTTGAATTTCTTAACAGCTTTTCAAAAACCTATTAAATCTATTTTCAATTGATTTGAATTTGTTTTGGCTCGTATTTAACTGCATAAAATGGCTAGTTTGAAGAGCTATAAAACTGGGTTACCCTCCATATTTGAAAATATAGAAAAAGAGATTAAGAAAGATATTTTAGAAAGATTTGATTCAAGCTTTGCTAGATTGCCTAAGGCTGTGCAATTGGTTCAAGAAGTGAATTAGAAGCTCTGTGATTTCTTGTACACCAGGTGTAATCTGTTCCTTTTGTTCTTGTATTTGTTTTCAATTTGAATACTTGTAAAATAGTAAATGTGCAAGTCAAAGGGTTGTTCTGATGTGTGTGGATAGGCAAAGAGGGTATGTGTTCTTGTGTGGTCAAGATCACCTCTTTGTGGTGTTTGTGTATTGTAATCTGTGGTTGATTACCTAATGGAATACCCACTGGTTTTTCTGAGGACTAGATGTAGCTCTCGTAAGAAGTGAACCAGTATAAATTGATTGTGCAATCTTTTCTCTCTCTCTCTCTCTCACTCATTACAAACTGTTTGATGTGGTTTTTATCTCTACTACAATAAACAACCGGTTAAAACAAAATTTCAACCAATTGTTTTTCTGCAAACAATTTTAACAACATTGTATTCTTGGATTCCCTGATTGCTCTTTCTGTAATTCTTTAGAAATCTTCATTCTTAGCCAATATTTGTGAAAATCTTTCAGTTAACAACTCACCCCCCCTCTTGCTAAGGCCATTAATTCTAACAGTTCTGGTCTATGCCCATTTCTTCTTTTGGTGAGGTCTATATGATATTTGGTAAGGCCTTGACTTGATTGTTGAAATGACTGCTCATAGTGTGATTTGTCTCTTGAGTCCTTAGTCATCCTCTTGGCTACTTGGTTTCTATCATGCCCCCTCTAAGTTGGAGAGAATTCAACCTCGAATTTAGAACTCCTACAAATAACATAGTTAGTTTGTTCACATATAAAATATTGTGAGGTGGGGTATGTGAAGTAAACTTATGTTCATGAAGCTTTGGGAGTTCATATGGGTAAGTTCTAGATACAAGCCATTTTTTGAAAGAATGTTTCGGAATGAAATGTACTTTTGAAGATAATCCTCTTAGAAGGTGAGAACCTTTAGGAGGTGTTTGAATTGCATCCCAAAACTTCTTTGTCCAAGATGTCAAGTATTTAGATTTATTAGGTAATGAAAAAGAGAAGGAAGAAGAACACCTTGGAGGTGCAGTTTGCATTCTGGCACGGGTTAACATGATTGCTTTTGCAGTGTAAGGTGAGATATTGTGACTCAGTTTATCTTCTCTTTCTTTATCTTTTTCATTTTCTCTTTTGTTTTTCATTTTTATTTGGTTCTCATGAACTTCTTTGGGAGAGAGGGGTTTTAAGATAACCTTATGCCCTTGGAAATTGAAAGACATTTTATTGGTATAACCATCATGTAAAACTTGCCTATCATATTGCCAAGGCCTTCCCAATAGAATATTTTTTGCTTCCATTGGCACAACATCACATAAAACCTCATTTTTATACTGTTCTTGCTGGTTGACTCTCCTGTCGGTTGACTCTACGACAATCACGCACCTCCTTTCCACACCTTGAATTATGCTTTGTTGTATCGAAACAACCTGCACCTGCAAGATAGAAAGGGGCGTCCTAGAGGCCGTTTGCACTCTGACGCTCAAGTAAAAAACTAGGCCAAGTACACCAAGTGTATTCAGTATCTCTATTAGGTCTAGAAACTCCGTACCTTTGCGAAGTATTTTACTACCCTTTATATTGTCTAGGGTTTCCTCTACGCCGCTACCCATATTTTGGGTTTACAGGAATACCCTTGCGCCGCTATCACCCAGGCTTAGGGTAATCTAGCACATAAGGTTCCCTTAACTGGAGTGCAAGTTCTAACAAGATGGCCACCTGGGTACCCCCTCGTGCACCTAATCTCTAGGGCCACTTATCTTGGGAGCGCCTTCACTGTTCACGTGCCATGCATGTAGCTTCACCAGGAAACCCTAATCCTGACGAGTACTCAACCCCTCAGGACTCTGCACCTAATTGTGCTCTCCCTGCCACACGCATAGGCACTTCGTGACTTAGGCCTCTTCCTATCTCTGGGCATTTCACTGAATTCTGGTCTTCTTTCAGGACCCACCTTAGATGTTCTAATTCTGCTGTTCGAAACATCCAAGGCCGATGTCACATCGTTGCACCCAGTTGCTGAGGACTCATCACCCTGCTGAGTGACGAGGACACCTCAGTCCACTCTAGTGATCGACATGCTGACGACTAATCATCCCGCTAGTTCATACTACCTACGGGGTCCATCCCACGTAGCTTTTGCCCATGTTGTGGGGCCCAGCTGACGCGGCTCACCTTTACTAGCTATTCTCGGTGTCTGAGCACTAGTCGGTACACAAGCCCCCCAGTCTCGAGCTGTTAACTTGTTCAGCGAAGAGACTAAGTCATCGGCTCAGGCGACCTACATGGCACTGAGCGAAAGGACATGAATAGCGCACTGAAGGGACATCTCACCAACCCCTTTTTAATCTGCGGACACATGTCTAGATCAACGATTAGGGTTTCTTAATGTTAGCGCTTCCTTGCCTACGTTAAACCCTTTCAAAACCCCGCGCCTCTACACAGTTTCATCACTTTTCACTCAAGCCTCCACACTTTCTAACTTCTCTTGTATGCTTCTGTTCTACTCCAACCCTCGCAACTCCTTATCTTCGCTTACTTAAAAGGTATGGTTTTTAATCTTCTTCTCGCCTTTGTTTTATGATTCCGCTACCCTTTACATGCCATAACTGCATTGCGTCTGTTTATGATTTCTGCATTTTAGGGTTTCTGTTCTTCTTTCTCATTTTCGTTCTTCTTCTAAAAGTCTTTGTCCGCTATTTGTTCACGACATCACTTTCTTCTAAACCCATTTCTCCTTCTCCCTGCCTCTCATTTGTTTTAGATTCGAGGTGGCCAGAACCAAAACCACCTCCAACCCTCCTCCAGCCATTGACTACAGGGCCCTCTACTCCTGGGCCTCAGAGGATCTCCTTGCCGAAACCTCTAAGCTTACAACCTGTGAGGACCTAAGAAAACACAGGGATGACGAGAACGAGATTAAGGGGTGCGTCTTTGGCTGGGAGAGTGACGCGTATATTTCGGCTTGACCCTGCACTGAGGGCAAACCTGTATGCGCTGATGATCGCTGCAACGACGGGGAGCCCTTCTTCTTTCTGTATGCCACCATCTTCAAACGGGTTAAGGTTCGCCTGCCCTTCACTGGATTCGAGAGGGCCCTACTTACCGAGCTTAATGTGGCACCTGCCCAGCTGCACCCTAACAGCTGGGCCTTCATCAGGGCCTTCTCCATCCTCTGCAACAACCTGGGGTTTCCTCCCTCGGTAGATGTCTTCTTGCACTTTTTCGAGGCGAAGAGCCCTAGGAAAAGGCTTTGGGTAAGCCTTAATGGAGTGGCGGGAAGGGTTCTGCTAACCCTCTTCTCGTAGTCCTACAAGGGCTTCAAGGGGAAGTTCTTTCAAGTCTGCTGCAGCTCATACGACTCCACCATGCTCAGCGGGTTCCCATTATACTGGGTGGAGAAGTTGAGGTTCAAGAAGCCCAGCAGACTCAAGGAGCTGACGCCCTTTGATCATGATGTGTGCCAACTCCTCTTAAGCGGGGTGTGGTGTTCAACACCACCCAGCTAATCAGGCACGAATATGATGCTAAGACCCTCAGTGTCTATATCGGTATAACTGCCTTCATTCTGTGTCTGTCAGCATTTATGTTTTCTGCATGCCTCTTCTCACTCTTTACTTGTTAATCGCAGGTATGGTATTGGATGCTGAGAAGAAGAAGAGGCTGGTCGCCCTACTGGATCGCCGCACAACAGGTGGCTTATGCCCTACTGGTCCTTCTTCACCCGCCACGGTTGCCCCAGGCCCCACCTCTGACAACAAACTAAAGAGGGCAGCCATAGTGGCTATCTCTGAAGATGAGGATACGTGTTCAGGACTCGTCTTCAAGAGAAATAGGGTGGAGGCTCCCGCAGTGACCTCATCTGCCACAGAGGGGCAACCTCCCTCTTTCAGGGAGTACCCTCCCAGTGCCTCTTCTACCCCCGAGCCACTCCTGGCGCTCGAGGGTGGGGGAGAGAGTGCCCCCCAAACCAGCCAAGCACCTTTTGCCCCCAAACTCCCTCCTCTCCTTCAGCGACCCTTGTCCACTTGCCTGCTAAAGAAGTGATGGAGGCCGTGGACAGGAATTCACTAAGGGACCTCATCAGCCACAACCTTGGTGAGTTCCTTGCTGCCTCCAGCGTCTTGCTAGTCAAAGGGGATGCTGAGGCAGAGCTACAAGAGAAGGTAGCCAGACTGGAGAAGGAGCTGGAGCAAAGAGAACTCCAAGTTCAACTGGCTGCCAAGCGTGAGACTGCTCTGAACTAGGAGCTGAGCAGTCTCCGCCAATCAGAGAAGGAGACCAAGAAGCTCCTCTTCACCAAGGGGCAGGAGGCCCTCCAGCTTGAGGCCAAAATTCTCCCCCTCCGTAACAAAGTTATCGACCTGGAGGAGCAGTTAGAGGGGGCCCAAACTAAAATGACCAAGCTGGAGGAGAGGGCTACCAACCAAGAAGTTTCGCTGGGCAAGGTTGAGGAAGAGCTTGCCCAACAAGCTGAGCTGTTCAAAAAGACTGAGGCGAAACTAACTGAAGACGTTGCCGACGCCTACGGGGAGGGGTTTGGCGATGCCCTTGCTCAGGTTGCCTACGCGCATCCTGAGATGGACCTCTCACCCTTCTCAATATCCATGCAGGTAGTCGACGGGCAAATAGTGCCTAGATAGGTCTCTTGAATAGCTTTATTCTGTAGCTAGACTTCTTGTAATTATCTTGTGTAATCGCTCTTCCAACGTAATAAAATATTTAACTTTGTGTATATGTGTTTACCTCTTACCCAACCATATCTATCATATCTATCTTACTCAGCTTGCTTGCTCTTGCGCTTTATACTTTCTTTACACAACCTGCATATCTGGTATTCAATGGTTGTTTGGACACTTTAGCGTACTTAGCTCGTGGCTTCGACTCCTGGCAATGTAGCACGGTTAACTGTGATAAGAGGTGATGAGTGTAATTCCTCCTCAAGATAAGAAACCACACCGTGGGTGAGCCCTGACAAGTGGACTATATCACCTCGCTGACCTCTCCTTCCACCACGCCAAAGAGGATTTAAGTGATGAACCACACCAATCAACCCCGGTGTTCTCACTCGAGTGGAAGGGTATCGTCTGCGAACCCCTTTCTTCCACTTTGAGACTTCTAACACATAGACTATCCCTTGGCTGACCTCTCATCGCCCATAGGCGTGTGTGGGTCTCCCTAGCAAACCTTGCTGTTTACCATGGTTGTTTTCACTCAAAGAGGGGGTGTTCTCTACAAACCTTCCCTTTACCCCTTCAAGAATTCTAACACTGGTTTGTATTTACTTGACCTTTCTATGCTCGAGGCAAGGGAGGACTTCACTGGCATGAATCGTCCTTGGTGTTCTTGCTCAAAAGCGGAGGCGCTCTCTACGAACCTTCCTTTCCCACTTCCCAGACTTCCAATCCAAACTGACGAGTCCTTTCTGAACTCACATCGCCCAAAGGCAGAGGAGGATTTAACTGGTGAACCTTTTTATTCAAGTTGGGAGTTTTCACTCAAAGGGAGAGGTGTTCTTCACAAACCTACCTTCCCTCTTACGAGACCTCTAACCCCAACTGACAAGTTCTGACTAACCTCACATCGCTCATAGGCGAAAGAGGGTTTCGCTGGGTCAACCTTTCTGTTCAAGTTGGGAGTTCTCACTTGAAGAGGAGGTGTTCCTTACGAACCTACCTTCCTACTTACGAGACCTCTAACCCCAAATGACAGGTTCGAACTGACCTCAGATTGCTCATAGGCGAAGGAGGGTTTAACTGGTGAACCCTTCTGTTCAAGTTGGGAGTTTTCACTCGAATGGGAGGTGTTCTCTACGAGCCTACCTTCCCACTTACAAGACCTCTAACCCCAAATGACAGATTCGATCTGACCTCTCCTAGCTCATAGGCGAAGGAGGATTTCGCTGGTGAACCTTTCTGTTCAAGTTGGGAGTTCTCACCCGAAGAGGAGGTGTTCCTTACGAACCTACCTTCCTACTTACGAGACCTCTAACCCCAAATGACAGGTTTGATCTGCATTGTACAAACACATTCATGAATATATCTTAACTGAAAATTTTATTGGGTGACCTCATTAAAAACCCTTAAAAGGGAAAAAAGAGTGTCCCCTAAACTGTGTACAATGTTACATAGTCTTAACTGAAATAAAAATTCAGGTGAGTCACATTCCATGTACGAGGAATCGGACCACCTTCTAGAGTTTCAAGCCTATATGCTCCATTCCCCAGGGCCTCTGTCACTCTAAAGAGACCAGTCCACTTAGGGGATAGCTTGTTCTCTATCTGGTAGGGAGATGCCTTCCACATGACTAGGTCGGCGACCTGGAACTGCCGAGCTCTCAACTTGGAACTGTACTTGAGCTCAACCCTCCTCTTCAACGCTTCGGCTTTGATTCCTGCCTCTTCCCTAACTTCATCCAAGAGATCTAAGTTCACCTTCCTTTCTTTGTTGGATTCCTCAGCCACGAAGTTCTAGAAACGTGGTGAGCTCTCCTGGATCTTTACAGGGATCATGGCGTCTGAACCGTACACCAAGCTGAAAGGGGTCTCCTTGGTGGTGGACTAAGGAGTGGTTTGATAGGCCCATACAATTCTGGGAACCTCCTTAGCCCAAGTCCCCTTCGCCTTCTCCAGCCTTCTCTTCAGCCCTCTGAGTAGGACTCGATTCGCTGACTTGACCTGCCCATTAGTCTGAGGATGCTCGACTGATGCGAACACCTGTTTGATTCCCAACTCTGTGTGTAAGGACCTGTAAAAAAATTGAATTGGAATAAAAAGGGTTATATTTCAAAGGAATTCTGTGTATGTTTTATTCAAAATAAAAAGGAAGGAAAGTTAAGTTTAGAAAGGTATGAGATCGCCAGGGCGCGAGGACGTCGCCAGGGCGCGAGGACGTCGCCAGGGTGCGAGGACGTCGCCAGGGCGCGCGAGGCATGTGGACGTCGCCAGGGCGCGAGGCATGCAGGCATCGCGCGGACGCGAGAGGCATACGGGCATCGCGCGGGCGCGAGAGGCATGCGGGCATCGCGCGGGCGCGAGAGGCTCGCGGGCGTCGCCAGGGCGCGCGAGGTATGTGGGCGTGGCCAAGGCGCGAGAGTTATGAGGGCGTCGCCAGGGAAGACATCGGTCGTCTCCCAGAGGAAGACATCGGTCGTCTTCCAGGGCGAAGGGGACATCGGTCGTTCGCCAGGATGAGTCAGCGTTGGAAAGTTGTCGCGATGGCGAGCCTCACACAGATAAAGTGGGACCCAGACTCTCAGCATGAAACGTCCTGCACGCGCGCCACGTAGACAAAAAGGATGATTCAGAGTGGTGACATCAGAATGTTGGCATGCGCAGGAGACACTCGCGGTCGTACTGTTCAGAGCAGTGGCTGGCATGCACAAGCGACAACAGTGGCAGTACTGTTCAGGGCAGTGGTTCTCAGACTTCTCTGCAGAGTGGATGGTGGCAGCTGCTTTTGGTGGATAAGTTGGTTTAAGATGCAGAAAACCCACTGCTGAGAGAAAGAAACGTTGCAGCCTTCAAAGAGAGAAAGAGTGAGTTACCTCCCTTCTCCTCCAGTTGTCTCCTTCGCGCTGCGATTCTAGCATCTTCACGCAAGAGTACGACGAGAGGCAGCCACCATTAGAGCACCTGGGAGGTTCTCTGCAAGTCCTTCAACCAGACGCAAAAACAGAGCCAAGGCGTTGTTCAAGCTTCGTTGGGATTCGGAGCTCCTGGTGTTTTGCGCAAGTCCAGGTAAGGGAAGCTAGACTTCATTCTCAATACAAGCCATAGTTTAGTTATTTCTGAAGTGAGGGCGATGTGGTCGCCGGTTTTCGTTTTCATCTTTGCAAAATGCTCTGTGCTATGTGTTTGGGCGACGTGGTCGCCGGTTTTTAAATGCAGACTTCGAAATACCTTGTTTTGAACTAGATCGCCGGTTGGCGCTGTTTTACGAACTCCCTGTTTTTGGTGCTGCTTTGAAACTGTTTGAGATTTAAATGAGATATTCGAAAATAAGAACCTTGGATTGAGTTTTGTTGTGATTGAAATCATTCCTTTAAGTGTTATGTGATGTGTTGAATGTTGTGAATGTGGGATCGAGGCATAGTATTTTCAGGAAAGGAAATACCGTGTAAGATCGTATGTAATGTGTATTGACCTGGGGCTTGTCTAGAAGGAGATATCCTGACTCTGCTGATATAATGGAATCACGTAGATGAAGTTATTCAGTTGTGGAGAGTCGAAGGAGGTTCATATGTATGGGTGAGTTGTTCAAAAGGGAACGAGCTCGGCCTGTTATATGAATTAACCTTGTCATACCGGGAGAGTTAATGACATTGAGACTTTATGCGCATAGCTGTGTGGATTCACAGCGACCCTGTGTGGATTTCACAGTGGTATGGTATGACAGGTGCAAATCTCTGGGCCTGAGTCAACGCACGAGTAAATCCGGAAGTAGTGTCAAGTGTCTTGTGTGCTGAGTCAGTGGTGGTCTGACATGTGAAATGAGGAACTTGAAATTGATAGACACTTGGTACAGTTGTGAAATAGAATGACTCTAGAAAATATTGTGAAGAGTGTGATTTCTGGATGATCAGGTGAAGAGTATGAGAAACTTGATAACTTTACGTGAATATCTTGAAAATTGTTTACCTTGATTTTATTTTAAGTATCCTTATTTAAACTCTTTTTAAATGTCTAGCTTACCATGTGTTTTCTTTTGTGTTGTGGCCTTTTCTTAAACCTGTAATGATCGTGTATAATTTACACGGGAGCAGATGATGTTGCAGGAAGTAGAGCTCTTTAGAAAATTGTCGCTGGAAGGAGATCGCCTGTTTTCTTTTCTGTTGGGTGATCGCCCCTCTTGCTGCTTTACAATAGGAGATCGCCTTTATGAAAGGAGATCGCCCTTCTTATAGGAGATCGCCCTTTCTGCCAGGAGATCGCCTATCTGTTTTTTTGTATTGTATTTCGTTTACGTTTTTAATGGAGAAGTGATCATTTGTATTAAACTCCCTGTGAGGAGAAACTTATTTATTTTATATAAAGATTTTGCTCACTTCAATCTATTTGTCACCTTTATTTTCGTTTTATATTTATTTTCAAAGAAATTTGGCGGGATGTTACACTGTGCATAGCTTTCCCAACTGTTGACTTGCCAACTGGGTGCCATTATCAGACACCAAGCGCTTGGGTACACCAAAGCGACATACTATGTTCTTCCACACGAAGTGCTGGATCTTGTGGGCTGTGATTTGTGCTACTGGTTCAGCCTCGACCCACTTCATGAAGTATTCTATGGTGACCACGAGGTACTTCATTTGCCGCACAGCCAAAGGACAGGGCCCCAAGATGTCAATTCCCCAGGTGTGGAATGGCCAAGGGTTGTATATAGATCTGAGCTCCTCTGGAGGCGCCTTGTGCCAATCTGCATGTAGCTGACACTGTTTGCACTGTTGCGCATACTTCGTGCAACCTTCCCTCATGGTTGGCCCATAATACCCTGCTCGAATGGCCTTAGATTGCAAAGCACGGCCTCCTATGTGGCTCCCACATATTCCTTCATGAAGCTCAGCCATTATACGCATACACTGCTCACCATGCACGCACACCAGAATAGGGTGTGTGAACCCATGCCTGTACAGCTCCCCATCGATGAGCGTGTACTTGGTTGAGTTCTTCTTTACTTTCCTCGCCTCTATTGGCTCCATTGGCAACATCCCTTCAGCCAAGTAGCACTTATAGGGCGTCATTCACGTTTCCCCACTCTGCAACAAGCATACCTGTGGCGACGCCTCCTCCAGTGCCACATATGCGTTAACCCTTGATTTGTTCAAAGTTTCCTGGGTCAACGACCGATGACTCCTCCTCCCACCGTCTGTCTGGCTGATCTGGTGGACTCCTACTAAGTTATCAGCTGTGTAGGTGCGAGGTGCCCTCAGGGTCTCCTGGATGACCGTCCTCTGCCTGCCCCCTTGCCTGAGCTTGCGAGTTTTGCTAACAAGTCAGCTCGGGCATTCTAATCTCTGGGCACATGCACCAATTCAAAAGCTACAAAGGAATTCTTCAACACCTGAATGTACTCCAGGTAGGAGGCCATCTGAGGGTCTTTGGCCTGGTACTCTCCTGCCACCTGACCTGTGACCAGTAGGGAGTCACTCTTTGCCAAAAGACTCTATGCTCCCATCTCCTTAGCCAACAGCATTCCAGCGATTAGAGCCTCATACTCTGCCTGGTTGTTGTTGGCCGTGAAGGCAAACTGTAGAGCTTGCTCAATCAACAGCCCCTTTGGTCCTTCCAAGAGCACCCCGGCTCCACTACCTTGCTGATTAGAAGACCCGTCTACCGAGAGCACCCATCTGAAGTCAGGTCCATCCTGCTGGGTTTCTGTCGAGGACATCTCGGCTACAAAGTCAGCGTAAACTTGGCCTTTGATAGGGCCTCTAGGCTCATACTGTATGTCGAATTCAGACAATTCCACTGCCCATCGTACCATCCTCCCTGCTACATCTGGCTTCTATAAGACCTTCCGAATGGGGAGGTCTGTCATCACCACCACTGTAAAGCTCTGGAAGTAATGGCGAAGCCTACGCGCAAGAACACCACGGCCAATGCCGCCTTTTCTATGGCTTGGTATCTCACCTCGGGCCCTTGCAACACCTTGCTAACAAAGTAGATAGGTTTTTGGCTCTGATCCTGCTCCTGTACCAAAACTAAACTCACTGCCTTGTCAGTGACTACGAAGTACAACCCCAATGGGGTGCCGATCTGTGGTTTGCACAGCACTGGCGGGCTGGCCAGATATTGTTTCAACTTGAGGAATGCCTCTTCACACTCCTTGGTCCACAAGAACCTGTTGTTCCTCCTCAAGCATTGAAAATAAGGGTGGCCCTTATCACCCCCAGCTGACACAAACCTGGAAAGAGCAGCCATCCGACCTGTCAGTTGTTGCACTTCCTTGACCGACGTCGGGCTCCTCATGGCTAAGATCGCCGCACACTTGCCTGGGTAGGCCTCGATTCCTCGTTCGGTGAGCAAGAAATCGAGGAACTTGCCTGCCTCCACCCCAAAGACACAATTCTCTGGGTTAATGTAACATCCCGCCAAAATACTATACAAATGTATATAATGAAAATAAAGGTAACAAATAGATTCCATGAACAGAATATTATATATATAAAATGTAGTTTCTCCTCACAGGGAGTTTAATACAAATTCGGTCAAATTTTTCCAGAAACATAAACAAAATACAGTAAAAAAAAAAAACGAAGCAGGCGATCTCCTATCGGAAGAGACCGATCTCCTATCGGACGAGGCCGATCGCCAATCGGGGGACCCAAAAACAGCCGATCTGCTTCCGGCGACCACTCACTAAGGAGCTCTACTTCCTGGAAGATCATCTGCTCCCGTGTAAGTTATACACGATCATCACAGTTTTAAGAGAACAGCCACAGAACCAAAACACGCAGGGTAAGCTAGATATTTTAAAGAGAGTTTAAATAAGAACATTAAAATCAGAGTAAGCAATTTTCAAGATATTGACGTAAAGCTATAGATTTTCTCAATACCCCTTCACCTGATCACCCAGAAATCACACATTTCACAATATTCTCAAGAGTCATTCATTTTCACAATACTGCATCAAGTGTCTATAAATTTCAAGTTCCTCATTTCACATGTCAGACCACCACTGACCCAGCACACAAGACACTTGACCTACTTCCGGAAGACTCGTGCATTGACTAGACTCAGAGATTCTGCACCTGTCATACAAGCTGTTGTAATGTTTCCACAGCTATGCGCATCAACACATTCTCGATCTCAAGTTCACCATTCTCACAGTATGACAGGGTTAATCCATATAACAGGCCGAGCTCGTTCTGTTTCACACGACTCACCCATACATATGAACCTCCTTCGACTCTCAACGCCTGAATAACTTCATCTATATGAATCCATTATCTCAGGAGAGTCAGGATAATCCCATTATAGACATCACCGATCAATGCACATCCTACACGATCTTACACGGTATTTTCTTTCCTGAAAATACTATGCCTCGATCCACATTCACCACATCCAACACATCACATAACACTTAAAGGAATGATTTCAATCACAGCAAAACTCAATCCAAGGTTCTTATTTTCGGATATCTCATTTAAATCTCAACAGTTTCAAAGCAACACCAAAAACAGAGAGTTTCGCAAACAACGCCAAAACCGGCGACCTGGTTCAAAAACAGAGTATTTCGAAGTCTGCATTTAAAACCGGCGACCACGTCGCCCAACACATAGCACAGAGCATTTTACAAGGATGAAAACGAAAACCGGCGACCACGTCGCCCTCACTTCAGAAAATAGCTAAACTATGGCTTGTATTGAAAATGAAGTCTAGCTTCCCTTACCTGGACTTGCGCAAAACACCAGGAGCTCCGAAACCCAACGAAGCTTGAACCCCGCCTTGTCTCTGTTCTCAGCGCCTGGTCTGTAGAACTTGCAGAGAACCTCTTAGGTGCTCTAAGGGCAACGTCGCTTGTCGCACTGATGCTGGAGGTTGCCTGAGTCTCAACGCAAGGAAGGGAAGAAGGGAGGGAGGAAGTTTGCACTCACTCTAACACTCTTGAGTCTGTAACACTCTTTGCCTTCCCGCAGTGGCTTTTGAATCCCAGCTTACCTGTCCACGTTTGCTGCTGCTGCCACCCCTTCTGCAGGAAAGTCTGAGAACCACTGCCCTGAACAGTACGACCACTGCTGTCGTTTATGCATGCCAACCACTGCTCTGAACAGTACGACCGCGAGTGTCTCTTGCGCATGCCAACATTCTGATGTCACTATTCTGAACCACCCTGTTTGTCTACGTGGCGCGTGTGCAGGACGTTTCATGCTAGGAGTCTGGGCCCCACTTTACTCTGTGTGAAACTCGTCGTCGCGCGATAACTTTCCACTGCTGACTCATCCTGGCGAACGACCGATGTCTCCTTCGCCCTGGAAGACGACCGATGTCTTCCTCTGGGAGACGACCGATGTCTTCCTCTGGGAGACGACCGATGTCTTCCCTGGCGACGCCCTCATAACTCTCGCGCCTTGGCCACGTCCAAATGCCTCGCGCCCTGGCAACGCCCGCATGCCTCTCGCGCCTTGGCCACGTCCACATGCCTCGCGCCCTGGCAATGACCGCATGCCTCGCGCCCGTGCGATGCCCGCATGCCTCGCGCGCCCGCGCGATGCCTGCATGCCTCTCGCGCCCGCGCGATGCCTGCATGCCTCTCGCGCCCGCGCGATGCCTGCATGCCTCTCGCGCCCGCGCGATGCCTGCATGCCTCTCGCGCCCGTGCGATGCCTGCATGCCTCTCGCGCCCGCGCGATGCCTGCATGCCTCTCGCGCCCGCGCGATGCCTGCATGCCTCGCGTCCTGGCGACGTCCACCTGGCGCTCATGTGTAGCAGGCGACCAGCGATCTCATAGCCTTCTAAACTTAACTTTTTCCTCCCTTTCTATTCTAAATAAAACATACATAGAATTCTTTTAAAATATATCTCTTTTTATTCCAATTCAATTTTACAGGTCCTTACAGTTAAGCTTTAACCCATATTTAGCTATGGTAGTGAATAGCTCCTCCAAATTAGCGACGTGTTGATCTCTCACCTAGGATGTCACCACCATGTCATCTATGTAGGCCTGCACGTTGCGTCCTATCATGGGTGCAAGGACCTTGCCCATCAACCTTTGGTAGGTAGTACCTGCATTCTTCAGCCCAAATGGCATTACTGTATAGCAGTAGCAGGACAGCTCAGTCATAAACGTTGTCTTCCTCTCGTCCATTGGGTGCATCTTGATCTGGTTATAGCCGAAAAAAGCATCCAAGAAGTTGAGCAACTTGCAGCCCGAGGCGTTATCTACCAGCGCATCAATACTCGGCAAAGGGTAGGAATCTTTTGGACATGCCTTATTGAGGTCGGTGAAGTCCACACACATCTGCCACTTCCCATTGGCCTTCTTCACCAATACCACATTCGCTAGCCACTCAGGGTACTGGATTTCCCGTATGTGACCAGCCTTGAGCAGCTTTTGTGTCTCTTCCCTGATCACCTGTCTCCTTTCTTCGTTGAATTTTCTCCTCCTCTGACGGACAGGTCTAACTTGGGGATTTAATGTTAGGCGATGACATAAAAAATATGGGTCAATACCTGGCATGTTTGAGGTAGACCAAGCAAAAGCATCCAAATGCCGCTCTATGACTCCTACTACTTGGTCCTGCGTATCTTGGCATAGGGATTTGGCGAGTTTGAACATTTTACCTCCAATCTCCCTCTCTACTACCTCCTCCGCTGGTTCAGGTCGTCTCTCTCGGGCGACCTCTGCTCGTGCGACCCCGACGTCTCCTCGGCGCAGGTCAGTATCAGCGCACTCTCCACCCGGCGATTGGGTGGTCACCATGCACACTCCCATTCTCGTCTTGAGGCTGTTCTCGTAGCACTTCTTAGCCTCCTTCTGATCTGACCTAATGGTGATCACCACACCTTCCATCGAGGGCAACTTCATATTCATATGCCTCGTCGACACTACGGCTCCCAGTCTGTTCAAAGCTGGCCTACCCAACAACATGTTGTAGGCTAATGGGGCATTCACAACCAGGTACTTGATGTTCTCGGTGCGGGAGGCCACCCCATCACTGAAAGTGGTCATCAGCTCTATATAACCCCGCACTTCAACCTGGTCTCCTACGAACCCATACAGGCAGCCACTATAAGGCCTTAGCTGATCTGGGGATAGTCGCAACTTGTTAAAGGTCGACCAGAACATCACATCGGCCGAACTTCCTTGATCGACGAGTACCCGATGCACCCTTCTCCCCACAGTAACCACCGATATCACCACTGGGTCATTGTCATGGGGAACAATGTCCAGGCGATCTACCTT
Source organism: Phaseolus lunatus (assembly GCA_013389735.1). Lineage (NCBI taxonomy): Eukaryota > Viridiplantae > Streptophyta > Magnoliopsida > Fabales > Fabaceae > Phaseolus > Phaseolus lunatus. The sequence continues at coordinate 833,455 of JAAFYQ010000207.1, read as the reverse complement.
CATGAATGTGAGGTCAATATCTGGAAAATGGTCTTCCTCACATGCTTCCACTGCCATCACCGATCGCGCATACTTCTTGCGCTGCGATGAGGTGCACCCCCCGCCTGAGAATCCACCTGAAATGGTATGGATCTCTCCATGTATGGGAACTTCGTGCCCCTGATCAGCCCTCGGTGCGACCACCACCTCTCCCCCTTGTAACTCCCACAAGTAATCATTCAAGAAGCCGCTCTTGACCAACTCATCTAGCAGATGACCCAGGGCCAAAACGTTTCGAATGGGATGGCCAAACGCCTGATGGAACTCACACCATGCGCTCTTGTTGGGCCCCAGTCTCTTGTCCGTCTTCGGGGGCATTTTGAACCTCTCCGCCATGTTGGGAATGGCGATCAACTCCTTGAGCTCCACCAGGAAGTTATGTCTGGGGGGCACATCCTCCTTAGTGTGTGCCCTGGTCTGGGGCTTCCTGGCCTCGTAGGGCTTCTGCTTTCCCTGAGCTCTCTTTTCTGTCATCACCTCATGTACCCACATGGGCTGAGGGCGACTAGGCACTCGCGGTCATGAAGAGGCTGCGCTCTCACGCTTCTCATTGAGTTCTCCTTTGGCGGCAATGTGAGCAACAACATGATGCTTGATGTCGCCAAAGGTCTTAGGGCGACTTCGGATAAGGGACTCACTGAAAGGTCCTGGCAATATTCCCTTTCTGAAGGCATGCACCACTATATCCTCGTCTTTGGTGTGCAGCCTCACCACCATCACCCCAAATCGGTTGAGGTAATCTTTTAGGGACTCCTTCTGATATTGCCTAACATCAAAGAGGTCGTAAGACACTGGTGGGGGAGCCCGGTTGACGATATATTGCTCCCTGAACAGCGTGGAGAGCTACGCGAAAGACATAATATGTCCCTCAGGCAGGCTAACAAACCACTCCAGCGCTGTCCCCGTCAACGTAGTCATGAAGAGCTTGCAATGCACCGCGTCTGAACCCCCTTACAGCATCATCTGGGTGTGAAACACCGTGCGATGTGCTTCTGGATCCTCCACCCCCGTGAACACAGTCTTAAGGCCCACGAAGGTAGTTGGGACCACCGTGTCCATGATGGCTTGGGAGAAGGGCATTGGAAAAGCCCTTGGCGGCGTTGGTGGAACCCGATCATCCACCACACGATCCCCTGCTTGCTGCAAATTACGCAAATTCACGCGCAATTCTTCGTTTGCCCTGTGTAGCTCCTCGTTCCTGGCCTGTGATGCAGCCAGGTCCATCTGCATTCGCACTTGATCTACCCTTGATTCCGCCACCGTCTCCTGGAGGGCGCGCATCGTTTCTGATCCTGCCTCTGACTCGAATGTGGAGGATGTGCCTCGTCATTCCTTCGCCTAGCCTTCTGCAACTGTGTGTCCTACAAGAACGCTCCAAGGACCTTCTCTGGAACTCCAAACGATGCCTGCAAAACAACACAGACGGTGCCTCTAGCGGCCATTTTCACTCCAACGCTCAAGTCAGGTAACAGGACCACCAAAAACTCTCTCTGAATCTCTCTGTGAGACTCGTGTGTCCTCTCAGATCCACTTTCTCTCTCTCTAACTGAATTCTGTTATCACTGTGCAACGTGTGTAAAACGTGCTCACAATGACTCAGAAATATGTGTAGTGAATATTCTCTGTAAAAACTGTAAAATCCGTGTGTACCTTACATGACGTGGAGTGCTTTTATACCTGGGTCGCGCCTCTCTCTCAGATGGTGACACATATAGGCATGCAACTTGCATCTAACCGTACACGTGTCACACCTGAAGGGCCTTTGCGCTTTTCTCTGTGTGCCTAAGTTATTCCCTTGCGGAGTGTAACGCCCCTCAAAATGTTGTTCATTTATATATAATAAAATAAAGGTGAAACAATAATATCAAAATTTAACATAATATATATACATAATATAATTCATCCATTAATACAAATGTGCCTCAAAATAATATCCCTTTTTGAGGAAGTTTTAATACATCTCCATATAGGAGTTTTCAAAATAAAACAAAACAACAGCATTCAAAAACCGGCGATCTCCTCCTCCAGAAATGCTCACTGAGGAGCTCTACCACCTGCAACCTCATCTGCTCCCGTGCAAATATACACGATCATCACAGGTTTAAGAAAAAAAACCACGATACAAAACAAAGGGTAAGCTAGATATTTTTTAAAAACTTTAAAATATCAAACTTTATATCAATAGAAAGCATAAATCTTTACAGCATTCATAATCTATATCAATTTCAACCATCGATATCCCCATATTCCACAAACTCGTCAAGTGTCTATTCAATACATTCAATACTCATGGTTCACACGTCAGACTTTCCACTGACTCATAACATGTAGACACATGACTCTACTTCCAGAAGACTCGTGCGTTGAACTTAGCATCCAGAGGCCTGCACCTGTCATACTACATTGCTGTAAAGTTCCCATAGTTATGCGCATAAACATAATCTCGATCTCGATCTCAATCTCAATATCCTCACTCTCTCAGTATGACAGGGTTAATCCATATAACAGGTCAAGTCAGTTATCTTTCAAACGACTTACCCATACATATGGACCTCCTTCGACTCTCACCAACTGAATGACTTCATCTATGTGATTCCATCATATCAGCAGAGTCAGGATCGCCTCATTCACAGGATACTCACAGATCAATACACCCTCATAAAATCTCCACACGGTATTTTCTTTCCTGAAAATACTATGCTTTGATCACTCTTTCACATTCATCCAGTACATCATACCACACGTAAAAGCACAATTCCATCATATGATATTTTGAATCCCTTTTTAAACAATCTCAATCACAGGAAAAATCATACCAAAGTTCAGATTTTTGAATATCATATGCATTTCACCTTTCAATCTCAAACAATTTCAAAACGACACTAAAATAGGGGATTTCGAAATTTGCATTAAAACCGGCGATCACGTCGCCCCACACATAAAAACAGAGCATCGTGAAATAGAATATGAAACCGGCAACCACGTCGCCCTCACTTCAGAACCTACTCACCTAAAGTTTTTATAAACGAAAATGCTAGCTTCCCTTACCTGAACTTGCGCAAAATCACTAAGAGCTCCAAAACCCACCGAAGCTTAAAGATGTCCTAACCTGCACCATGGAGCCTTTATCACAACACTGACTATATTACTCATTTTCTACGCTAACAGAGACGATTTCTGGAGCTAAGGGAGTCGCCGGCAATGCCTATGCAGAGGCAACCCTCCCAAGCTCAGATTCGACTCGAAAAACAGAGTAAAACGACTTACTCTCTTCTAGCGTCCTGACGGGAGAACTTGTAGAGACTTCCCAGAAGGACAATGGCAGTCGCCGATCGTAGCACTGGTATGTGAGGATAGCCGCATCTTCGAGCGGAGGAGAAAGGAGAAAGGGGAACTAAATGAGCTGATTCCCTCAGCTCTTAAGGTTGAACGACTCTTTAGCCTTCTCTGCCATTACCCACTCTCTGAGCAACCTTGCGTGCACACTTCCTTGAACAGTATGACCACGTGGGTTTCTGCGCATACCAACTCTCTGATGCTAACTATTTTGAAACACCCTTTTTGTCTACGTGTCGCGCATGAAGAACGTTCATGCTAGGAGCCTGGGTCCTACCTTATCTGTGTGAAACACGACATCATGCGATAACCATCCACCGATGACTGCTCGCGCGATGACCATGCCTCTCATACCGGCGATGACCGATTCCTCTTCCTGACGGACGACTGATTCCTCATCCTGGCAGACAACCGATGTCTCACCCTGGAGGACCACCGATGTCTCACCTTGGCAGACAACCGATGTCTCACCCTGGCAGACCACCGATGTCTCACCCTGGCAGACCACCGATGTCTCACCCTAGCAGACCACCGATGTGTCTCCCATCCTGGTTGATGACCGATGTTCCTCTCATCCTGTTGGCGATCTCTTATCGCCCTTGTGCGTGACGAGAACACATCGCCTTACTCTGGTCACCGATGTCGCATCGTCACACCTTGCTGAAGGTTCATCCTCCCATTATGTTACGTCCAAGGTATCACCTCCACATGGCTTGGTGACGTCGGTAGCTTCACATTTCCAAGAATAGATCAGCACTACTCCTCGTGCGCCCATGCATGCAACACTAAGGACGATTTCTTATGCTCAAGCATAGAGCTTCGCATGCCCAGCGTATCTAAGGCTCAACCCACACCTTGATACGCGTGGTTTTTGGAACCCACTATGGTTGATCCAGCATCTTGACCACATGCTAAGTGCACTTTCGGCGATCATGTACACCATAGGTGATTGGCGATCATGTGTACTCTAAGCGATTGGCGATTATGTGAAATCTTCGCACACGGCGATCATGCGCAAAATAGGCGATCTCTGATTTCATACGGGGGAAGTCAGAGGACGCCGCCTTCTTCAACAAACGACGATCTCATCGACTTCTAAGCTACACCTTCCTTTCTCTTACCCTTCTTGATTCACGTGCCTCCCTCCCTTGAAGCACGCCCACTTGATTACCTCACGATAAAGTCATCGCACCTGACTACTTGGTTGGTACAATGGTCAACCGATCGCCCTCTACCAGCTGATCCCAGACCTTGGGCGACGTCCGAGGTCTGACCACTATGATATTTTCTATTTTTATGTCCTTTTTATTTTAAATAATAACATACTCAGAAATTATTTAAAATCTATCACTTCTATTCCAATTAATTTATAGGTCCTTACACGGAGTAACTTAGCGTGTTTCTTTCCTTTGAGTGAGTCGCATGCTCCCAAGAGAGCACTGGGTGTGGCTGGTCTAAACACACTCACCAGGCACTACATCCTGCATGCATGACCTCACCGCACAGTGCCATGCACGTAATAGGTTAAGAGAGTCACTGATCACTGACCAGTTTACTAGCTCCCTTATACCATCCTCATGCACGACCCTACTGGTGATCAACTCTTCTTCTTCTGGTTTGGAATCATGCGAGGTGCATGCGTAACGCTCTCGCTGGGAGCCTGGGTCCCAGTTTAACTGTGTGTAGCAAGAAACCCCGATGACCATGCACCAATGACTGATCAGTGCTTCATTACTTCTCGCGCTCTGCTTCCAGGCGCTCATCTAGGTACTGATCTGCGGGTGGTGGTCACTCGATAACTGACCACCGATCACCGTTCTGAGTGATCTCCTCCCTGATTCTCCTGCTAACTTATCCCACGTGTCACCCTGTGAATGGTCCACGTGGTCATCTGCTGCGGACGTCATCGACTACCAATGACCGACCGGATCACAAGCCCCCCAGTCTCGAGCTGTGAACTAGTTCTCAGCAAAGAGACTAAGTGGTCGCGCCCTCGGTCCATGTGGCAGGTGGGGCCACCCCACGTGCTGCTCACGTGTATGCTCTTGAACGTTATGACTTCCATGCTTTATCTCTCGACACGTGGACGCATCAATGGCCCACACTGAGTGTCGCTAACGTTTCCTTCATTCAAAAGAGGCACGCGCTGGCACTGCTCCATCACCTTCTTTAGCATACTCAATCTCTGTTTTCCAGAACTCTCAGCTCTCTCCTGCGCGCGCATTCTCCTCGATCTTTCGACCTTCAACCCTTCTTCGATCATCTAAAGGTTTGTCTTTTCTTCTCCCTTGGTGCATTTAGAGCATTTCTACCGTTTGCATTCATGTTTTTCATCATTGTTCATTCATCTTCTCTGTTTTCTTCTTCTCAACCTACGTTAGGGTTCGCTGTACTTATCTCTCATTCTCTGCTTCTCCTTCTTCCTCTTCTTCACCTGAACCTTCCTTCTTGCTTTCTCCCTCTGTTTTTCACCGAACCATTCATCATTTCCCTCTTCTTTCATTCATCTGATCTTGTTCCTTCCTTTCCTCCATTGCAGCTTTGGCAATGGCTCGTGTAAAGCAAACGGCACGCCTCGTTGCCTAGTTCTGCTGTTCGAAACATCCAAGGCAAATGTCACATCGTCGCACCCAGTTGCTGAGGACTTATCACCCTGTTGAGTGACAAGGACACCTCAGTCCACTCTGGTGATCGACACGTTGACGACTAAGCATCCTGCTAGTTCATACTACCTGTGGGGTGCATCCCACGTGGCTTTGGCCCATTATGTGGGGCCCAGCTGACGCGGCTCACCTTTACTAGCTGTTCTCCGTGTCCGAGGACTGGTCGGTACATATACTTTCCTATAGAAAAAGTTATGAGGACTTGTTTATAAACCATGAGTTCACTCTTTTCACTAAGCCATTTTAGTTTATAGGGCTTTGTATGAGAGATAGTGGGTAATACAAGCTTCTCCACTACTCTTGTACTTGGTACACTAGCACAACTACCCCCATCTATGATCATGGAACATAACTTAAGATTGATAAAGCAGTGGGTGTGGAAAATATTTTCTCTTTGAGTCTCATCCAAAGGTTTTGAAATTGTTCCCAACAGTTTCCTTACCACCAATCAGTCACCTTCACAAGGTATCTCACATTCATTTTCACTAGGGGTTTTTGAAGGGGAAGGGGAGTTAGACCTAGAAGATTGATCGCTATGGTCACTTGCTACTTGCCCCCCCTTAACCATTATTGTTCTTTTGTTTAGAAAATTGGCAGCTATGTGCCCAAAACCTAAACATTGAAAAAATTTGGTACTTGAGGTTTTGGTTGGCGATTTAGTCCTAGAAAGAGAAGGATTTTTAAAAGTTTATGGGGTGGATTTTTTGGAAGGATTATCTTGTTATGAACATTTATTTTTACCCTTCCAAGATGAGTCATAGAAGACATCATTATGAGTATGTTTGAAAGATGCTTTCTTAAAAAGTTGTGATTCAACCTTGATGGCTAGGTGAACCAATTTTTCCAAAGATGTATAATCATATAGTTCTACAACATTTTGAATTTATCTTATTAATCCACTCACAAATCTAGCAATCTTTGACTCTTCAGTTTCATGCATATTAATCTTGGTCAAAGTTACTTATAAATTTTTGAAGTATTTATCTACACTCCTAGGTCCTTGTTGAAGTCGTTAGAGCTTCAACATGAGTTCCTTCCTATAGTGAGGAGGAACAAACCGTGCGCGCATGCATTCCTTTAAACCATACCAAGAGACCATGACTGGCCTCTTGTTCAAACCAATGTCCATTACAACTTGATGCCACCACTGCATGGCATAGCCTATGAATTCTAGGGAAGCTAATTTAACTTTTTGGTCTTCTTCGACCTCATACACATTAAATATTTGTTCTACTTTAGTTTCCCATCCTAAATATACATTTGGGTCACTATCCCCACTAAAACTAGGTAACTTTACAAAAGGAAAAGAAGGCTTTGGTGGTGGGTGTTGATGGTGCCTTTTGATCTCGCCGCGGACTCGAGCGTGGGGAGAATGCCTCGTCACTCCTTCGTTTGGCTTTCTAACTGTTGCGTGTCCTGCAAGGAGGCTCCAGGAACCTTCGACGGGACTCCAAGCGGTACCTGCAAAACACGCGAACGGCGCCTCTAGCGGCCGTTGTAGCTCCGACGCTCAAGTCAGGCAACGGGAACACCAAAAGGTCTCTCTCAGATCTCTCTGTGTGAGACTGTGTGTGTGTGCCCTCAGTTCTCTTTGATTCGAAAACTGAGTGCCCTCTGTTTAGTGTTGTGTCTTCTGAGGTCAAAATTGCATACCTGGTTTGGTGTTCTTCTTCCTCATATAAACCCTGCGTAGCCCCTACAGGCTACCTCTAGGTTCACTTAATTACTCTGCAGTGCCGTTTCCACTCCCCAGGGTGCTTTGCGTGCCAGCCTTCTTCACTTGAGTGCCAAATCTGACAGGGGAGGCCGCGTGGGTACCTCTGGACCCCTCGACTTCTGCGCCTATCTGCCCTACCTATTCTCTAGGAACATCTTTACCATCCACGTGGCAGACATGCAACCCACTGGGAGATTCCAACCTTAATGGGTTCTCGTCCCAGCGGGATTCTGCACCTAACTATGTCTTCTCATCTTCCTGCGTGGTCGTTTCGCGACTAAGAGCGCTCCCAGCCTCTGGGCGTTTTACTGATCATCGATTGCATTGTTCACATCGCGCGGCCGATGTCACCTCAACACACACCGATGACCGACGTGATACTTCACGTCCTCGTGCTCTGCTTATGGGATCAGGCGAGGTCCTTGGGTAACGTTCTCGCTGGGAGCCTGGGTCCCAGTTTAACACGTGTTGACAAGCAACCCCCGACGACTGATCATTCTCCATGCACCGATGATTGATCACAATGCATGCACCGATGACAGATCACTCTGAACGCACCGATGACTGATCGGTGCTTCGTCCCTTCTCGCGCTCTTCTTCCAGGCGCTCAAGTAGGAGCTGATCTGCTGGTGGCGGTCGCTTGGTAGCTGACCACTGATCGCCATTCTTGAACGATCTCCACCCTGGTTTATCTGCCTTCACGTGCCACGCGTCACTCTGTGATTGGCCCACGTGGTCATCTGCTTCTGTCGTCATCGCCTACCGATGACCAACCGGATCACAAGCCCCCCAGTCTCGAGCTGTGAACTTGTTCTCAGCGAAGAGACTAAGTGGTCTTTGTTGCCAAAGGGAAGAAGGAGCTCGAAGCTGATGTACCTGAGACCATGGCTGTTGGTGCCGACGTTCTAATAGATGGGTTCCATGGGCTGGCAGCAGGTTCACTGCGTCCTTCCAGACTTGGACTCTACCCAACCTGGCCTCCACCATTCAGTGGCCGATGGCAGGCTCATTCCTCCTCCTTGAGCTTCTTCCCTTGCCACTTCTCCTTTTGTGTAATTTCCCTGGCTGCTACGACCTTGTATATAATCTTTTATGCATAAGTTCATGTTGGATGACTGACCTGATGGCGTCTAAATGCTTCGACTGATCGTCCAAGAGCTTGTTTGGGCAAGCTTTCATACTAAGGGCTTTGCTACCGACCACCGACTAGCATGTTAGCGCACCACCGATCAGTCATCGCGCTTCAGGCTTCGCATTACTTCCGTGCCACTCCAGCGCTAAGTGCATAGAGGACCCGACCTCTGAAGTTGATGCCTGTGTTTTGGGGGAGAGGACTGCTTCTTGATAACCCCTCTTGCCTTAGCCTCGCTGTAGGAAGTTGAGGTGAGGTCTTTCTCCTCTCACCCCAGCCTCGCTGTAACAAGTCGAGGTGAGGACTTTTTATCTCGCCTCAGCCTCGCTGTATAAAGTCGAGGTGAGGACTTTCTCTGTAGTCTTAACCTTACTGTGTGGAGCAGAGGATAAGGACTTGGTTCCTTTGCCTCAACCTTGCCGCAAGAAGCTGAGGAAGAGGACTTTCTCTGCCTGCATCTCGCTGTACAAAGTCGAGGATGAGGACTTTCTCTCGCCTCAACCTTGCTGTAAAAAGCAGAGGTAGAGGAGTTTCTCTGTTGCCTTAACCTTGTTGTATGAAGCAGAGGAGAAGGACTTGGATCTCTTGCCTCAACCTTGCCACAAGAAGCAGAGGAAGAGGACTTTCTCTACTGAGTTGGTGCATGCTCCCAGGGGAGCACCAGGGGTGGCTGTCTAAGCGCACTCGCCAGGCGCATCCCTGCCTGCATGGTATCACCGTACGCCCTTTGAGTGGGCAACTCCTCTTCTTCTGGTTTGGAATCATGCGGGGTGCATGCGTAACGCTCTCGCTGGGAGCCTGGGTCCCAGCTTAACACGTGTTAACAAGACCCCGATGACAAACCTTCTTCTGGAATCATGCGAGGTGCGTGCGTAATGCTCTCGTTGGGAACCTGGGTCCCAGCTTAACACGTGTTAGCACGACCCCAATGACCAGCCTTATTTTGGAATCATGCGAGGTGCATGCGTAACGCTCTCGCTGGGAACCTGGGTCCCAACTTAACACGTGTTAACATGACCCCGATGACCAATGGACCGACCGAGTACTTACCCCGACATGCACCGACGGCTGATCTTGCTTTGGGTGCACCGATGACTGATCGAGCTCTGCTTCTTGGTGCTTAAACGCGACGGTGATGTCTTGTTACGGGGAAGAAGAGTTTTACTTGTTGACCCCTCTTGCTTGCCCTGAGTTCATCGACCTTTGGGTCTGATTCCTCTTGGACGTTTCTCGAAATCTTCCCTTTCCCTCTCTTGGTTTTCCCAGAACTCCCGAGTTTCCAAATTTTGGCCACTTGCACTCACTCCTAGGGTGAGGAGAACATAGGTCAGTGGTCCGTACTCGCGCCTGGGGCGAGCAGGCTCCAACTGATCCCTTGGACTTGTATTTGGGGCAAGCAGAACTTGAAACTGGGAAACATGTGCACACTTGACATACTGAAATCTTTTTTATTGGGTGGCCTCGTTAAAACCCCTCATTAGGGAAAAGAGTGCCCCCTGATTTGCTCAACTATTTAACAGTATATACATTGAGAGCGCGAGAACGCATCTACTTTACAACTTAACTGAAGTAGAATCTCAAGTGTGTAGCGTTCCATGTCCTAGGGATAGGTGCTCCATCCAGAGTCTCCAGCCGATAAGCTCCATTCTCCAACGCCTCAACTACTCTATATGGGCCTGTCCACTTTGGAGATAACTTGTTCCCCATCTCATTCTGGTGTGCTTTCCTCATCACCAGATCGCCTTCCTGGAAACGCCTGGGCTTCACCTTGGAATTGTGCCTCCGTTCCACTCTTCTCTTGACAGCTTCAGCACTAACCCTGGCTCCCTCTCGCACTTCGTCCAGGAGGTCCAGATTCACCTTTCGCTCCTGATTGGACTCTTCGACGATAAAGTTCAGGAATCTAGGGGAACTCTCCTGTATCTCCACGGGGATCATAGCATCCGTCCCATAGACAAGACTAAAGGGTGTCTCTTGGGTGCTAGAATGTGGGGTGGTATGGTAGGACCATACAATTCTGGGAACCTCTTCTGCCCAATTACCCTTGGCTTTCTCTAATCTTCGCTTCAGTCCCCTAAGCAGCACTCGGTTGGCTGACTCCACCTGCCCGTTGGTCTGCGGGTGTTCTACTGAGGCGAACACTTGCTGTATCTTCAGTTCTTTGCACATCTTTCTCAACTGATGACTGGTGAACTGAGCGCCGTTGTCGGATACCAGCCTCTTGGGTACTCCGAAATGACAGACAATATTCTTCCAGACAAAATGCTCGACCTTCTGAGCGGTGATGTGGGCCACTGGTTCCGCCTCCACCCATTTTGCGAAATACTCGATGGCCACTATGAGGAACTTCATCTGCCTGATCGCCAGAGGAAAAGGTCCCAGGATGTCGATTCCCCACGTGTGAAAGGGCCACGGGCTATGAATGGACCTCAACTCCTCCAGGGGCGCCTTATGCCAGTCTGCATGAAGTTGGCATTGTTTGCACCGCTGAGCGTACTTCACACAGTCTTCCTTCAGCGTTGGCCAGTAATACCCTGCGCGGAGGATTCTACTTGCCAAAGCGCGACCACCGACGTGGCTTCCGCATACCCCTTCGTGCAACTCTGACATGAGTCTGGTGCATTGCTCTCCATGCACGCACATTTGTACTGGGTGGGAAAAGCCAAATCTAAACAAGTTCCCATCGATTAGAGTAAACTTACTCGAGCTCTTCTTTATCTTCTTTGCCTCTGTTGGGTCCAGTGGGAGCACACCATCCTCTAGGTACAACTGGTACGGTGTTATCCATGTATCGTGCCCCTTGACAGCGCAGACTTCCATCGCCTCATCGGTCCTTGCCGGTCGCGCCCTCACCCTCGGTGCTTTCAGCGTTTCTTGAGTCAGGGACCGATGACTGATCGCCAGACGCTCCACCGACTTGGATACTTGAAGTACTTGATTATCAGATACGAACGCTCGTGGCACCTTTAAAGTCTCTTGAATGACGGTCCTCTGTTTCCCCCCTTTGCCTGAGCTGGCCAGCTTGGCAAGCAGATCCGCTCTGGCATTTTGCTCACGGGGGACATGTATCAGCTCGAACTCATCGAAGGACGTCCTCATGAGCTGGACGTACTCCAGGTAGGCTGCCATCTGAGGATCTTTCGCCTGGAACTCCCCTGTAACTTGCCCAGTGACTAGCAATGAATCACTCTTAGCCACCAGACTTCTTGCTCCCATTTCTTTTGCCAGCAACATTCCTGCGATCAGGGCTTCATACTCCGCCTGATTGTTGCTAGCCTTGAAGGCAAAGCGAAGGGATTGTTCGATCAGCACCCCGTTCGGGCCTTCCAGAATGACTCCAGCGCCGCTTCCCTGCTAATTGGAGGAGCCATCCACTGATAAGACCCATCGGAAAACCACGCCTTCTGCAGGTGTCGCGACCGGCGACAGTTCAACCACGAAGTCGGCGAACACCTGCCCCTTGATTTGTCCTCGGGGCTCGTACTGGATGTCGAATTCTGAGAGTTCCACAGCCCACTTGACCATCCTCCCTGCTACGTCTGGCTTCTTCAACACGTTCTGGATGGGCAAGTCTGTCATGACCACTATGGTGAAGCTGTGGAAATAGTGTCTGAGCCTTCTAGCTGAAAAAACTACCGCCAATGCTGCCTTCTCCAGGGTCTGATACCTCGTTTCCGGGCCTCGTAGCACCTTACTTACAAAATACACAGGTTTCTGGACCTGATCCTGCTCTTGTACCAGGACCGAGCTGACCGCCCTCTCTGTCACAGCAAAATACAGGCGAAGAGGGGTGCCCATTTGTGGTTTACACAATACTGGTGGGCTCGCCAGATACTCCTTCAGCTTCAAGAAGGCTTCTTCGCATTCCGGTGTCCACACGAATCTACTGCTGCGCTTGAGACATTGGAAAAACGGATGACCCTTCTCTCCTCCAGCAGACATGAACCGTGACAAGGCGGCCAACTGACCAGTGAGCTGCTGCACCTCCTTCACCGTCGTTGGGCTCCTCATTGCCACGATTGCCGCGCACTTCTCCGGGTTCGCCTCAATTCCACGCTCCGTTAGGAGGAAACCCAAGAACTTCCCAGCCTCCACACCGAAGATGCATTTCTCAGGGTTGAGCTTCAACCCATACTTGGCGATGGTGGTGAAAAGTTCCTCCAGATCAACTACATGGTGCGCCTTCTCCCGCGACGTGACCACCATGTCATCCACGTATGCATGCACGTTCCTTCCAAGCATGGGCGAGAGCACCCTATCCATAAGTCTCTGATAGGTAGCTCCCGCGTTCTTCAACCCGAATGACATTACCTTGTAGCAGTAGCAAGATCGTTCCGTCATGAAAGCAGTCTTGCACTCGTCCATGGGGTGCATCCTTATCTAGTTGTAGCCTGAGAAGGCGTCCAGGAAGCTGAGGAGCTTCCCCCTTGATGCGCTGTCCACCAATGCATCTATACTAGGGAGAGGGTAGGAGTCCTTGGGGCAGGCCTTATTGAGATCAGTGAAGTCCACACACATCCTCCACTTGCCATTTGACTTCTGCACCAGTACCACGTTTGCCAGCCACTCGGGGTACTGGATCTCTCTGATATGTCCAGCAGCAAGGAGCTTCTGCGTCTCGTCATGGATCACCTTCTTCTTCTCTTCATTGAAACTCCTTCGCCTTTGGCGCACTGGCCACGCCTTGGGGTCCATTGACAGGCGGTGGCAAAGGAAATCAGGGTTGATTCTCGGCATGTCAGAAGCTGACCACGCAAAAGCGCCCATGTGCTTCTCAATCACGCAGGCGATCTATGATCGGTCTTCTGCAGTGAGCGATTCCCCCAACTTAAACCTTTTTCCCCTTATCTCCACCTCTTTCCATCCCTCAGCTGGATGGGACCTCCTTTCATGGGCGACGACCGCCCTGGTGATGTCTAACTCGCGAGGATCGATCACGTTTCCTGCCTCCGCTTCGACTTGAGCTACCTGAGAGCCCCCCGGCGTAGCATCTTCCATTTCCTGATCTGGCCGTGCCCCACGAACCACCGATTTGTCCTGGAGCACGCCTGCTGGCGGTGTTGTAGTGATATGGCAGACGCTTCTCTTCTGCTTGAGGCTGTTCTCATAACAGCGCCTAGCCTCAGCCTGATCTGACTTGATGGTAATGACAGCCCCTTCCACCGATGGCATCTTCAACTTCATGTGCCTCGTCGATGGCACTGCGCCCAACCTGTTGAGCGTGGGTCTTCCCAACAAGATATTGTATGCAGATGGGGCATTCACCACCAAGAACTTTATCTTCTCTGTGCGGGACGCCACTCCATCGGTAAACGTCGTCCTCAGCTCTACGTAGCCCCGCACTTCGACCTGGTCTCCCGCGAAACCATATAGACACCCATCATATGACCTCAACTGATCGGGGGACAGCTGTAATTTGTTGAACGTTGGCCAGAACATGACGTCCGCCGAGCTTCCTTGGTCTACGAGTGCCCTGTGCACTCGTCTTCCCGCTGTCACCAGGGTGATGACCACCGGGTCGTTGTTGTGGGGTATTACGTCTTGCAAATCAGCCCTTGTGAAGGTAATGTCCACCTCGGGGAAATGGCCTTCATCTACCGAGTCCACGGCCATCACCGACCGTGCGTACCTTCTTCTCTGCGACCTGGAACACCCTCCACCGGGAAAACCTCCCGCAATGGTCATCACCTCCCCATGCACAGGGATTTCGTGTTGCTGATCACCTGCTTGGGACCCCGAAGCGCGATCACCCTGCGCTCCCCGTAGGTAATCGGTCAGGAGGCCTGACTTCACCAACTCAGCGAGTTGTCGTCCCAATGCCAGGCAGGTGCGGAGTGTGTGTCCATAAGCATGATGGAAATCACACCACTCATCCTTCTTCCTTCCAAGTACCTTGTTAGTTTTCTCTGGTACTCGGAGCCTTGCAGCCACGGCGGGGATGGCGATCAGCTCTGCCAACTCTACAACGAAATCGTACCTAGGGGGTGCGTCGTGCTCCCTTGCACGCCCCTTGACCTGGTCTTTCCTGGGTGTATAGGGATGAGGCCTCCCTTGCACCCTCTTTCCTTCCTTGGCCTCATACACCCGCGCCTGTTGCTGTTGCTTCCCATGACCCCCGCGTGGCTTAGATGGTGTAACACTGCTTCTCTTCTCAGAGACCTCTGTCTCCGCTACTATGTGCGCCATCGCTCGTCGCCGAATCTCAGCAAAGGTGGCAGGGTGGCTCCTGATGAGCGATTCGCTGAAAGGGCCAGGTAGCACGCCTTTCTTGAATGCATGCACCAGCATGCTCTCATCCTTGCTGGGCAATCTCACCACCCGCGCACCAAAGCGGTTGAGGAAGTCCTTCAGCGATTCACCCTGGTTCTGGCGTACGTCGAACAGGTCGTAAGCTACCACCGGCGGCGCTTTGTTGACTATATACTGCTCCGTGAACAGCTTTGAGAACTGATGGAAGGAGGTGATGTGGCCCTCCGGCAGGCTCACGAACCACTCCATAGCCACTCCGCTTAGCGTGCTCATAAACATTTTGCAGTACACTGCGTCTGAACCTCCAGACAGCATCATCTGAGTATGGAAGGCTGTCAAATGCGCCTCTGGGTCTTCCACCCCCGTGAACGACGCCTTCACTCCCACCAAGTTAGGGGGCACCACCGTGTTCATGATCTCGGGGGAGAAGGGCATGGGAAATGCTCTAGGGGGCGACGGCGGCATCGACGTTCTGTCTTCGGATACGCGCTCATTCTGCGCCTGCAGCTCCCTACGCAACTCCTCGTTCACACGGTTCAACTCTTCATTCCTGCTATGCGATGCAGTCAGCTCTGCATGCATCTTCTCCTGCTCAACTCTCGATGTCGCAACGTTCTCCTGCAAGGCGCGCATCATCTCCATGACCTGCGCCATGGTCACAGTTCCTTCACCAGCAGGTGGTGGAGGTGTCGTTTGTCTGGTTCTCCTACTCATCTGTGCGATTTCTATCCTCGTTCTTGTGTATGGGGGCTTCGTTTTACTTCGTACCCCACGGTGGACGCCAAATGATCTCGCCGCGGACTCGAGCGTGGGGAGAATGCCTCGTCACTCCTTCGTTTGGCTTTCTAACTGTTGCGTGTCCTGCAAGGAGGCTCCAGGAACCTTCGACGGGACTCCAAGCGGTACCTGCAAAACACGCGAACGGCGCCTCTAGTGGCCGTTGTAGCTCCGACGCTAAAGTCAGGCAACGGGAACACCAAAAGGTCTCTCTCAGATCTCTTTGTGTGAGACTGTGTGTGTGTGCCCTCAGTTCTCTTTGATTCGAAAACTGAGTGCCCTCTGTTTAGTGTTGTGTCTTCTGAGGTCAAAATTGCATACCTGGTTTGGTGTTCTTCTTCCTCATATAAACCCTGCATAGCCCCTACAGGCTACCTCTAGGTTCACTTAATTACTCTGCAGTGCCGTTTCCACTCCCCAGGGTGCTTTGCGTGCCAGCCTTCTTCACTTGAGTGCCAAATCTGACAGGGGAGGCCGCGTGGGTACCTCTGGACCCCTCGACTTCTGCGCCTATCTGCCCTACCTATTCTCTGGGAACATCTTTACCATCCACGTGGCAGACATGCAACCCACTGGGAGATTCCAACCTTAATGGGTTCTCGTCCCAGCGGGATTCTGCACCTAACTGCGTCTTCTCATCTTCCTGCGTGGTCGTTTCGCGACTAAGAGCGCTCCCAGCCTGATGTGAGTCTCTCATGAACCTTTCTTGGTTTGGGTTGAGTTGATATAGGTTTCATTGTATTCATGATACTTTCAAGAATTAGGATCAAAATTCTAAAGAGCAATTAATAGAGTTTCTACTCAAGAAAACAAAGGTTCATACTAAAAACACATGAATAGGTAACTTGTAGTGTAAGATAACAATGGAATATGAATGGGTAATTCAAGAACAGTACCAAACTTCAAAGGAAACACAAGAACATCATAAGAACACCAAGAAGAAGTGAAAATACTGATTGAAATTCAATAGGAATTAGAAAATCACAAGAAACTCATCAAAGAACAAAAAACCCATGGATGGAAAACAAGAACAACACATGTATATGGAAACCCATGGTTTGGACGAAATTAAAACAGCAAGAAAACAAGGAAATAAACCAAACAAAGTGCAGAACAATGGCAGCAAATGAAAGGAAACAACTCATGGAAAAGATTGAACCGATTAAAAATTGAAAAACTACAAGAAAACATAAATGGGTATTTTTAGAAGATGAATAGAAATGACTTATGTGGTTGTAGCCTTTTGGAGATGTGATTCACGCCACTTGGAGGGTGGTTCTTCCAAGATGAGTGGGTGGTGCCGCCACTTGAGAGTCTCCAAAGCTCACAAGATAAGACATGAAGGAGAAGAAGAGACAAGTCTCACAAACTCACTCTTTCTCAATTTCAAGATAGTTTCTTTTCTTCTAACTTTCAACTTTTTTTATTCAAAGTACCAAGCACCCCTATTTATAATGGAGAGGGCTGGTCATGTTACAAAGGGGAAGGAGTGGGAAGAGTCACTCTTCTAGCTCCTTCTAGTGCCTAAGAGAGAAAGGAGTAGAAAAAGTCACTTTTTCCACTTTTTCCTAAAGAAAGTGCCTAAAATGCCTTACATTTAGAGGTTTCTTTTGGTTTTCCTCTTTGGCATACTCCTAAGGATATTTCTATATTATTTACAAATTTATACAAGATTATTTACAAAGATTTATTTATACTACTATCTTTTGAATTTTCAAGAGAACCCAAAATGTTCTACTTTTTAAGAAGACTAGTAAGAAGAATTTTAAATGCTTGGGTGGATGACCTCTTCCTCCATTAGTGAAATCCTCTTCTACTTGATCTCCATCACAGCCTCTGGGCGTTTTACTGATCATCGATTGCGTTGTTCACATCGCGCGGCCGATGTCACCTCAACACACACCGATGACCGATGTGATACTTCACGTCCTCGTGCTCTGCTTATGGGATCAGGCGAGGTCCTTGGGTAACGTTCTCGCTGGGAGCCTGGGTCCCAGTTTAACACGTGTTGACAAGCAACCCCCGACGACTGATCATTCTCCATGCACCGATGATTGATCACAATGCATGCACCGATGACAGATCACTCTGAACGCACCGATGACTGATCGGTGCTTCGTCCCTTCTCGCGCTCTTCTTCCAGGCGCTCAAGTAGGAGCTGATCTGCTGGTGGCGGTCGCTTGGTAGCTGACCACTGATCGCCATTCTTGAACGATCTCCACCCTGGTTTATCTGCCTTCACGTGCCACGCGTCACTCTATGATTGGCCCACGTGGTCATCTGCTTCTGTCGTCATCGCCTACCGATGACCGACCGGATCACCTTTCTTCAAAGTTATGCACTCTCCAATCTTGGTTTTCCATAGTACGTGTAACTTCTAGAGGCTCTTCTTGGTTCCCATCTCCTTTTTCTAATTTGTCTCTCTTGAGCCGCTTCTAATCTTTGCAACCTTTGCACCTAGTTGGCTCATCTCCTCTTCTTCTTGGGCCAAAGTCCTCTTGGTGTCCACAAGCTCTCCCAAAAGATATGCCTTTTTGAGGAGATTGTGGCTTTGAAGATTCTCCTGAAGACAAACGGGCCATACTTTTCACAAAAAGGAAACAAACAATTAGCGAAAAAAAAATAACAATCTTATCCACTCCTCACGTGTATCACTCGGCTATTTAGTAAAGGAGGGAAGAATTGTAATGCACTCAAGAAAGATTTGCACTCTAAAAACAAAGGTCTACACTTGGTAGAAACATCTCAAGTGAAAGATGACAAAGCTCTTATACTTGCTCACCAAAGATCTCCACAACAAAACTTAAGAAAATTTGAAAGACAAGCAAGAAAAGCTTAAAACAAAGAAAGTTAAACCAAATGGAAAAAAGATAGTGACAAAACTCTGAGAAGACAAACAAGAAAAGCACAAATGAAGACTAAAAGAAACTTACTTAAACCTTTAACTATGAAGTTTTAATTTTCTTAGAAATTGTAAAAGTAAGAAGGATAAAATTCCACAAATATGAAAACAATTTGCCACATAAAAAGAATAATTTTTTTAGTAATTTTGAACTTCAAAAGTGAATTGCATAAACTTTTTTTTTCTTTGATTTTGTTTTATGGATTTAAAATGTCCATAATCTTGTCATGCATATATTAATTCACTTTCAATTTGCACAAATAGATTGGGATTCAATTCATATGATCACTTTAATCCTTTGTTTGAAACTAAATCAACTTCTACTCAAACAAATTTCTAGTTGCTTTTAGTTCCTCACAATTAAAAGCAAAATAAGTAGAAAGGATTTAAAGACTCCTATAACACTAAGAACATAAGACTCAAGCAAAAGACGTAAGGAAAAAAAATTGACACAAAAAAAATTCGAAAGCGGAATTTAAAGTGCTTAATGAATAAAATTGCAGAATTGTAGATGACAAGAATTTAAAGGCGGAATTGAAATTTCTTAAAGGTAAAAGCAAGAATTTAAATGTGCTAGAATTTTAAAGCAAAAAATCAACTCAAAAAGATAAACACAAGTTACAACCATGCTCTAATTACCACATGATGTGAGTTGATTTTAGGATTGCACATTTTATTGGTTGCTCTTGTTTATGATTTTTTATTATTAGATATGCAAAGTGAGAACCCTAAGAAGATCCCCACTAGACATGAACTTAACTAAGTGATTAAGTAAGTGTGAAGGTTCACTTTAGAAGGGCGAAGAGATAAGACAATTATAAGGTGACAAATGATGCAGTGGAAAGAGAGACAAGGAACAAATAAAGAAAAAAAAAAACAAAGTAAAGAACAAATCAAAGAGAAGAAGAAGACATATATGGAAGGGAGGTGGCGTAAAACAAAGAGTAAAAGAGGATGGGATGAAGAGAGCTTATAAGAAGAAATGAAGTCACGCCACTTGGAGCAAAGGGACTCCAAGATGAGTGATGCAAGAGCTGCCACATGAGATATTACCCACTCAAGATAAGATCCAGATAGCTTAAGTCGCCACTTGAGATATTACCCACCCAAGATGAGAGCTCATAAGTCTCACAAAATCACTCCTGCAGAGTTTCTTTACTTCAAATTCAAGTTATAAATACATGAGGCAAGACACCCTATTTATAGGAAGGGGTGCCTTGGTGGGAAAGATGGGTGAAGGGTAGAAAAGGCAAGGGAGAGGGATGGCCTAGGGTGTTGACCATGGTCAAAATTGCACCTTTAGGCATAGCTTCTAGAAGGTAGGTTAAAAACCCTAATTCTAGGTGCCTTATCTTGAAAAAGTGGGCTTAGTGCAAGCCCATTTCGCTAAGTGCACTCCCTTTTATGCTATATGAACCTACTATAGCCTATTTTTCTATTTGGACCCTTAAAATGAGCCCAAATTATTTACAAACATGTTTTTATGTTTTAAGAAGACTAAAAGAAAGAACAATTGATGTTCTGGTCTATGCCTAGTTCTTTTTCTGGTAAGGTGATTCTGATATTTGGTAAGGCCTTGACTTGATTGTTGAGATGACTTCTCATAATGTGATTTGTCTCTTGATTCCTTGGTCATCCTCTTGGCTACTTGGTTTTGTTGAACCAAGTGGTGTTCAAGGTTTTGAAGAATCCAAATCCTTTGAAGGATGATGAAGCTTTTGCTATGCTTGCTGTTGCTGTGCTAGTTTAGTTAGGATCTGGGTAGTTTGAGTTGTGTAACTCAACCTTTGATTGAATCTAAAGCTCAAGCATCTCAACTTTCAAACAAAGTAAAGTGTTTTTTCAAACTGAGTTAAAACAACCGATTGTTTTATCGAAACAACCGATTGTTTAAGCTTAGGTGTTTTGAAAACTGTTTTGAACTGTGAAAATTGGTTAAGTAACAAAACAACCGATTGATTCGAGGAAACAATCGATTGTTTGTTATGTTTTTATAACAGAAAACAGTTTTGACTTTGACTGGGCTTTAAATGCTTTTAATTCATACGCTCCAGTCATAAAATGCTTTGACCAATCTTTCTAAAGCAATTAAGAGTTTGTTAAGGTTTGATTACAAACATCTTCTATATATATATACAGAAAAACAGATTTGTTTTTTGAAAAAAAAAAAGAATCTAAGTGAATTGAGAAAGTTTTTCTAAGAGTTGGAGATTGCTTAGAGTTTTGGTTGATCAAAGTGCTGAGATAGGATTCTCTTGTACTGATTTCAGATTGCTTCAGTAACAAGTGTAATCCTTGTAATTCTGTGAACATTCGTTTGTGCTGTTGCTAAGAAGAGCTGTGTATTCTTGAGGGGATCAAGATCAGCTTTCTTAGTGTGGTGTGCTGACCAAGGAAAGTGTGTTTCTTGAGGGTGTTCAAGGTCACTTTCTTGGTTGTTGTGTAAGTAATCTGGGTTTGATTGCTTAGTGGATTTCCTCAGGGTTTCTGAGAAGACTGGATGTAGCTCTGGGTTGGAGTGAACCAGTATAAACATCTGTGTACAATCTCTCTATCCCTAACTCTTTAATTTCAGTTTATTTGTTGTTTGCTGGTATAAACAACCGATTGTTTCGAAGAAACAACCGATTGTTTTCCTGGCATTGCTGTATTGCTTGCTGTTTTGGAAAACTGAATTGCTTAATCATTTGATTTCTGAAAGATATTCATTCTAGCTTGGAAAAGTTTGCGAAAACCTCTTTAAACAATTCACCCCCCTCTAGTTTAAAGCCATCTTTCCTAACAGGTTTGTATCACCAAGGGCGAAATTTTCCATCACCAGAGGTCTTGGTACTCCTTTGTCTTTGGATGATCATACCATGAGAAAGAATAGGGGTTTGTTTGCTAGAGTGCTGGTAGATATTGATTTGTTGTCCCCTCTTCGCGATCACCTCTTGGTTGAACGTTTAGACTTTGCTTTTGTAGCTAATGTGGAATATGAATGGCTCCCTCCATTTTGCTCTCATTGTAAGATGATTGCACATGAGCTTGCTCAGTGCCGTGTGATTGATGATCAGGTTTGTGTTCTTGGACCTCAACATAAACCTTTTCAAAAGAAAACTCTTGATGAACGGGAACAGGGGAGGGTCACGGTTCCTAAACAACGTAAAGAGTATCGGAAGAAAGATCCGCAA
Organism: Phaseolus lunatus; assembly: GCA_013389735.1. Classification (NCBI taxonomy): domain Eukaryota; kingdom Viridiplantae; phylum Streptophyta; class Magnoliopsida; order Fabales; family Fabaceae; genus Phaseolus; species Phaseolus lunatus. Next base: position 811,467 of record JAAFYQ010000207.1, on the reverse strand, counting down.
CTGAAGCTCGTGGAAGGTTGTATTGCTAATTTGACAACTGATGCTCCTGGCAGGACTAATGCAGGGTCACTCTTTGGTCACTTTTCTTTTGATAAAACAGATGGAAGGGAGGATGATTTTACAGATATGCCTCCTCTTGAGGATGTCTCGGATCATCATAGGTCCTCAACCAGGCAGGGGTTGTTCACTCCCACTTCAGATATTTCATAACTGAGGATGGTAAGGAACTCACCTGTTGTTATTATTACTCCCTGATAATGATATGTTGGTCCTGCAAAATCACTTTTCCTCTCTTGATGGTTTGGAAACTATAGATGTGGGAGGTGATCCTTGATAGTTGTCATTTTGCTATCAAATTAATATGATTCTAGCGTAGACTTGTCTAATGCTAGAGAGATGATAGTATAGAAGTGGTGAGATGACCCTAAGTCGTCTCCCAACAAATCCTATAGATAAGCAGTAAATCAGTGTTTAGAATCTATCTGCAAGCAATAAAAGTTAGTAATAACAATAATAATAAAAAAGGTTTGAGATAGTTATGCAGAAAACATAAAAGAGGTTAAAATAGAAAATAAAAACCGATTGATCCCCAAGTTCTTCCATCTTTGAATTCTTCACAGGTTCTCTAAAGATTAATCCTTTCTCAATCCTCTAGCAGAGCTAAACCAGATTGAACATGTGCCAATCTTATTTAACTAAAACTCACCAGCAAAGCATGTGTCTACTAGTTTAATCAATACCCACTTTGTTTCAAGCGTATACTCCATGGGAATGTTTATCTCCTCTCTCTTGAATCATGTGCCCAAGAAATTAATTAGAACAATGCAAACTAACTAAGAAATCAAAGTTTAAGATAAGGAAGACTCTCAATCATGTGTTCAAGTACAACCTCTCACAAAAACCAGTTTTACAGGAGATTAGACAATGAAAAAAAACTATTATAGAGAATTAAAAATCGAAACTTTATTGAACAAAACCTCAGAACTCAATGAGGAATTACAAAGGAAACAACCAAAAAGGTTTAGCCTTCCATGCGGAGGCAAAACAAAAGAATTACAAAGAAGAAAAGAAACTAAGAAAACCTTTTGAAGCTCCCCCTTTTTCCTTGATGCTTGTGTCCTGTTCCTGCCGGTTGACTCTCCCGTCAGTTGACTTCTACGATCGCTTGCGCCTTCTCTCTCCCTCCTTGGTTTGAACAGCTGAACCTGCAAAGAAAGAAAGATGGACACCCTAACGGTCGTTTGCACTCCGACGCTCAAGTCAAGATTAGGGCAAGAAACATTAAAGTATAGCAAAGAGTTCTAGTCTCAAATGCTGCGTACCTTTGGGAATGCTTTATTACCTGTTTTATAGCCCTTCTAGGGTTCCTGTTGGGCCTATCCTTGTGTCCCTGCGCTGCCTCTTAGCGAATTTAGGGTTACCTTTTTGGGACTTCATCATATAATTTCCATGCGTGTCTCGCGGCAGCCTTCCATTCTTGGAGTGCAACTCTTGTGGCAACCTTCCTTTCCTGGAGTGATTAACTTAAGCGTGGGCGCTAGGACATACACTGTAACCCTAGCGCCGTGCGACCGAATCTTATGTCTTAAATTAATACTCACGTGCCTTTTATGTGTTTCTTTCTTTCAAGGACAGATCCTCTATGTCCAAACCTTACGTCACATGAAAACCTGCGTGCGTGACATATCCTCGAACCTGACTCATGTTCTTACACGTGCGATTCTGTGGGCCCCTCTATGGGTCCCATCGTGCCGACCTCTCCTGTGCCGACCTCTCGCTCAGTTGCCGACGTCCGAGGTCTGCCCACTACACTTTTATAGGCTTTTTTGCTCCAAGGATCTTGTGAAAATATTGTAGTTTATATTTTGTTAACAGTTTCCAACTTTCCAGATTTCTTATATTTTGCAAAAGATTTGCTTCCAATTCTCTTTCTGAGACATTGTAGATTTTACTTTCTCTTTCTTCTCCTCATAATTTGTTTTCTATTTTCGTGCAAGAAGGAACTTGGACTTTTTGCATATTTGGCTCATTTACTCTAAAAGCACAAAATTAACAAAAATAATAGTTAAGGCCCAAATAAACCCAATTATATGAATATTAATTAAAACAATGGATTTATTTATTATTATAGTCCAATAATTTATGATTAAAACTATTAAGTGTGAATAAATATATGCTCATCAATCCTAATATTGGTGTAACAATTATTTTGATGGCCATTGTTGAATTTAATTTCGAACATATCATTGTTGAAAATCAGGTCATCTCCAAATTTTGGGCTACTTCTAATGAGATGGAGGAGCATGCCAATGATACTGGGGAGGAAATAGTTCGCATTAAAAGAAAACCAGGGAGACCACCTAAGGAGACTGTTAAATCCAAAAAAAATGCTAAGGCAGTTCTCTCTACAACGTCGCAATGAAGGTCTCTTCACTTTTCTGGAATGTTAGAGGACTGGGAAACCACAAAAATGTGGAGATGCTGGTTAGTTTAATTAAACTACATAAACGCCTCCTGGTTTTTCTTGTTGAACCTATGATGTCGTACATTGATGCATTTGATGTCGTTTTAAAATTTGTTAATATGCATTTGGTGTATTGTTAATAAACTTGCTAAGCTTTGGTGTTTGTCAGTTCCTAATCTTGTCCAAAATTTCTTGGGCAATGATCCCTTTATTTCTGTAACTCGTTTTCTGCATGATAAATGCTTTAGCTTTGTAGGGGTTTATGGTGCTAACACATACTTGGTTAGACGGGTTTTTTGGAGGGATGTTACTTTCTTTACATTTTTTGGACAGTTTTTTGAATTCCTTGATTAGATTAATACTAATGATCTTTCTTGTAGCTTTTTACTGGACCTTGTTATACTTGGTGTAATGGAAGGAAAGGGTTGCATAGAATTCATAGAAGACTGGATAGGGCTTTAAGTAATGGAGTGTGTTTGGATGAATGGGATTCTTGTACTTATCAAATTCTTGTTAAAAATTGTTTTGATTATTCCCTTATTCTTGCAAGTCTTGCTAGTAATTGTTTAAGGAAGGTTAGCAATTTTCGTTTCTTTTTTATGTGGCTTTAGGACACTTCATGTATGAAGCTTACTCATGCTTCTTAGTCTAATAAGGTTGTTTGTTGTCCTACGTTTATTTTGCACCATAAGTTAAAAGGTTGAAAATTGAGCTCCGAGACTGGAATAAAAATTCTTTTGGTAATGTTCACAATGCAGTTCTTCTTAAATAAGTTCTTCGCCTTGGTATTCAACAATCCTAAGAGACTCCTAGTTTGTCTGATATTGATGGGCTTCTGATGGAGATCAAATAGAAGAGGAAAGTGTAGCCCAAGCCCAAAAAGCTCAAGGACAAACTTGCTCAAAATCCTTCATACCTCAGAATTACAAGGAGCAAGGCTAAAGTTTTGGGTAAAGAGCATCAAATGCTATATCTTTTTGTAATTACCCTTCTATAAATTTGTAAATAATATAGAAATAGCCTTAGGAGAATGCCAAAAGAGGAAAACCAAAAGATACCTCTCATGTAAGGCATCATAGGCACATTTTTTAGGAAAAATTGGAAGAAGTGACTCTTCCTACTCCTTTCTCTCTTAGGTGCTAGAAGGAGCTAGAAGAGTGACTCTTCCAACTCCTTTTCCCTTGTAACATGACCGAACCTCTCCATTATAAATAGGGGTGCTTGGTACCTTGTAGTACAAGTTGAATGTTGAAGTAAAGAAACTATCTCAAATTGGTTAGAGAGTTATGTGAGACTTGTTCTCTTCTCTTCTTCCATGTCTTATCTTGTGAGTCTTGGGAGCTCTCAAGTGGCGGCACTCCTCACTCATCTTGGAAGAACCACCCTCCAAGTGGCGTGAAGCACTTCCCTCCATGGCTACAACCACATAAGTCCATTTCCTTTCATCTTCCATAATTACCCATTTGTGTTTTCCTTGTTAGTTTTCAATTCTATTCGGTTCATTGGTTTCCTTGAGTTGTTCCCTTTTATTTGCTGCACTTATTACTCATTTTAATTGGTTCAATCATGTTATATGATGCTGTTTTTTTTCGGCTTCCATTGTTTACCCATTTTTATGTTGAATTCTTGAGATTCCATTAGTGGGTTTTGTTCCTTGTTGCATTTCAATTGGTAGTTTCAATTCTTGTTGTGTTCTTATTTCAAATCTTGTGTTCTTGTGTTGTTTTTGTGTTGTTCTTGTGTTCTTATATAGTTTATGTTGTTGTTCTTGGTTTTCCTTTTAGTATTCCAGCCCTTGTTCATCATATAATTCACCTATTTCATGTGTTTTTCTCTTGGACCTTTAGAAATGAACCTTCACATCTACTTAGCACTTGCTAAGTTAATGTCCAGTGGGGATTTTCTCTAGGTGACTCACCCTAATTGCTCTAAGAATCTTGATCCAATTCTTAATAAAGTGTTACAAATCAAATGAATATAAAATCAACTCACATCAGCTTCTCTATCAAGAAAAGATTGCTAAGGAGGAGTTTGATCATGCTCTTCACTGTCAATATTTATTTTGGAAAGAAAGGGCTAAAATTCTATGGTTTAAAGATGGGGATCGAAATACTGCTTTTTTCCATGCTGTGGTCTAGAGGAGAAATAATTCTTATGGGATTCATCGTCTGCGGATTGATAATAAGGTTATTGAGGATCATATTTTGGACTTTTATAAAAATCTTTATGCTGAGTCTATTTCTAATGTTCTGGATACAAGTAATATGAAATATTTTATTGATACTTATATTCCTGAGCTAGTTTCCTCTGAGGAGAATATGATGTTGATTAAATGTCCTGATTTTTTGTAAATCAAGAATGTTGTTTTTAATCTTAATGGTAATAGTGCTCCAGATCCTAATGGTTTTGGTGGTGTTTTTTTATCATTCTAGCTGGGAAATTATTGGGACAGATGTTTGCAATGTTGTTCAACAGTTTTTTAAACAAAATTGGGTTCTCCCTGGAATGAACAGTAGGGTGCTGACTCCATTAAAGATTATAGGCCAATTTTTGCTCCTAATTTCAAATTTAAGATTATTTCCAACATACTGACGGATATGCTTGCACTAGTGGCTGCTAAAATCATTTCTCCTTGATCCGGTCGGTCATCGGTAGTCTATGACGTCAGCAGCTGATGACGACGTGGGTCAGTCGCAGATGAACCAGGGTGGAGATCGTTCAAAGAACGGCGATCAGTGGTCAGCTACCGAGTAACCATCACCAGAAGATCGGTTCCTACTTGAGCACCTGGAAGCAGAGCGCGAGAAGTGACGAAGCACCGATCAGTCATCGATGCGTGCATAGTGATCAGTCATCGGTGCATGCAGAGTGATCAGTCGTCGGGGGTTCCTTGTCAACACGTGTTAAACTGGGACCCAGGCCCCCAGCGAGAACGTTACTCAAGGACCTCGCCTGATTCCATAAGCAGAGCACGAGGACATGAAGAAGAACATCGGTCATCGGTGTGTGTTGAGGTGACATCGGCCGCGCGATGTGAACAACGCAATCGATGATCAGTAAAGCGCCCAGAGGCAGGGAATGACCTTAGTCGCGAGACGACCACGCATGAAGATGAGAAGACGCAGTTAAGTGCAGAATCCTGCTGGGACGAGAACCCATCAAGGTTAGAGTATCCCAGTGGGGTTGCATGTCTGCCACGTGGATGGTGAAGATGTTCCCAGAGAATAGGTAGGGCAGATAGGCACAGAAGTCGAGGGGTGCAGAGGTACCCACGCTGTAACATCCCGCCAAAATGTTTTTCATATTTGTAAAAACGAATTAAAGGTAAAACATTAATATTGAAATGAACATAATTATATATATGTAATGAAGTTTCTCCTCACAGGGAGTTTAATACATAATCGGTCAGTTTCCAAAAGCGTAAACAAAATACAGCAAATAAAAAGACAGGCAATCTCCTAACAGGAAAAGGCGACCTCCTATCAGAAAAGGGCGATCTCCTATCAGACAACAGAAAAAGGGTGATCGCCTGACAGAAACAGAAACAGGCGATCTCCTTTCGGTGACCACTCACTGAGAAGCTCTACTTCCTGCAACATCATCTGCTCTCGTGTAAATTATACACGATCATCACAGGTTTAAGGAAAAGCCAAACACAACACCAAAATCACAGGGTAAGCTAGGTATTTGAAAGAGAGTTTAGATATGAACTTTAAAATCAAGATAAAACAAATTCAAGATACCCACGTAAAACCATCAGCTTTCTCATTCCCTTCACATGACCATCAAGTAAACACATATTTCACAATTCCTCAAAAGTCGTTCTATTCACATAATGCATTAAGTGTCTATCAATTTCAATGTTTCTCATTTCTCACGTCAGACTTCCACTGACTCATCACACAAGACACTTGACCCTACTTCCGGAAGACTCGTGCGTTGAACTTAGCATCCAGAGACCTGCACCTGTCATACTTCATTGCTGTAATGTTTCCACAGCCATGCGCATCAACACAATCTCGATCTCAATTTCATCACTCTCACTGTATGACAGGGTTAATCCATATAACAGGCCGAGCTCGTTCTTTTTCACACGACTCACCCATTCATATGAACCTCCTTCAACTCTCACCAACTGAATAACTTCCTCTATGTGATTCCATTATCTCAGCAGAGTCAGGATCGCCTCATTCACAGGATACTCACAGATCAATACACCCTCATAAATCTCCACACGGTATTTTCTTTCCTGAAAATACTATGCTTTGATCACTCTTTCACATTCATCCAATGCATCATTCAACACGTAAAAGCACAATACCATCATATAACATTTTGAATCTTTTCTCAAACAATCCCAATCGCAGTAACAAGCATACCACCGATCAGGTTTTCGAATAGCATATACATTTTTCATTTCAATCTCGACAAGTTCAAAGCGACACTAAACAGGGGACTTCGAAAAACAACGCCAAAACCGGCGATCACGTCCAAAACAGGGGATTTCGAAATCTGTATTTAAAACCGGCGACCACGTCGCCCAAACACATAGAACAGAGCATCACGAAAAAGAATATGAAACCGGCGACCACGTCGCCCTCACTTCAGAAACAGCAAATCTACGGCTTTTATTGAAAATAAAGCTAGCTTCCCTTACCTGGACTTGCGCAAAACACCAAGAGCTCCAAAACCCACCGAGCTTAAAGGATGCCTTAGCTCTGTTTTAGCGTCTGGGTTGTAGAACTTGCAGAGAATCTCCCAGGTGCTCCAAGGGCAGTCGTCGCTCGTCGCACTGGTGCTTGAGGATGCCTGAATCGCAGCGCGAAGGAGAGAAAAGGAGAAGAATGAAGGTAAACTCACTCTTTCACTCTTGAACCACTGCAACGTCCTTTTGCCTCTCAGAAATGGGTTTTTGAATCTTAAACCAACTTGTCCACAAGAGCCGCTGCCACCACCCACTCTGCAGGGAAGTTTGCGTGTATGCTTCCCTGAACAGTACGACTACGCGTGCCTCTGCGCAGGCCAACACTCTGAGGTCACTATTCTGAACCACCCTTTTTGTCTATGTGTCGCGCGTGCAGTACGTCTGATGCTGAGAGCCTGGGTCCCACCTTATCTGCGTGAAACTCAACATCGCGCGATAATCTTCCACCGATGTCTCATCCTGGCGGATGACCAATGTCTCTCCCTGGAAAGCGACCGATGTGTCCCTCATCCTGGCGATGACCGTCTGTCTCTCATACCGGCGATGACTGACGTGCCTCATCCCGGTGATGACTGATTCCTCATCCTGGCAGACAACTGATGTCTCACCCTGGAGGACCACCGATGTCTCACCTTGGCAGACCACCGATGTCTCACCCTGGAAGACCAACGATGTGTCTCCCATTCTGGTTGATGACCGATGTTCCTCTTGTAAGGACCTGTAAAATTAAATTGGAATAAAAGGGTATATTTTAAATGAATTCTAAGTATGTTTTCATTTGAAATAAAAAGGAAGGAAAGTGTAGCTTAGAAGACTATAAGTTCGCCTGGTTAGTACATAATCGCCGGTCGCCTACTACACATGAACGCCAGGGCGGGAGGCATGTGGACGTCGCCAGGGCGCGAGAGGCATGCGGGCATCGCCAGGGCACGAGGCATGTGGACGTCGCCAGGGCGCGAGGCATGCAGGCATCGCCGGGTCGCGAGAGGCATGCGGGCGTCGCCAGGGATAGACATCGGTCGTCTCCCAGAGAGAGACATCGGTCGTCTTCCAGGGAGAGACATCGGTCGTTTGCCAGTATGAGACTTCGGTGGATAGTCATCGCGCGAGAGGTCATCGGTGGAAGGTTATCGCGCGATGTCGAGTTTCACACAGATAAAGTGGGACCCAGACTCCCAGCATGAAACGTCCTGCACGCGCGCCACGTAGACAAAAAGGGTGGTTCAGAATAGTGACATCAGAATGTTGGCATGCGCAAGAGACACTCGCGGTCGTACTGTTCAGGGCAGTGGTTGGCATGCACAAGAGACAACAGTGGTCGTACTGTTCAGGGCAGTGGTTGGCATGCACAAGAGACAACAGTGGTCGTACTGTTCAGGGCAGTGGTTAGCAGGCGCAAGAGACAACCGTGGCCGTACTGTTCAGTGAAATAGTACACTCAGGCTTTCCTGCAGAAGGGGTGGCAGCAGCAGCATACGTGGACAGGTAGGCTTGGATTCAAAAGCCCACTACGGGAAGGCAAAGAACGTTACAGAGACTCGAGAGTGAAAGAGTGAGTGCATCTTCATCCCTCTCTTTTCTCTCCTTCGCGCTGCGATACAGACAACCTCAAGCACCAGTGCAACCAGCGATGACTGCCCTTAGAGCACCTGGGAGGTTCTCTGCAAGTTCTACAAACCAGACGCTGAAAACAGAGCTAAGGCATCCTATAAGCTCGGTGGGTTTTGGAGCTCTTGGTGTTTTGCACAAGTCCAGGTAAGGGAAACTAGCTTTATTTTCAATAAAAGCCGTAGATTAGCTGTTTCTGAAGTGAGGGCGACGTGGTCGCCGGTTTCATATTCTTTTTCGTGATGCTCTGTTCTATGTGTTTGGGCGACGTGATCGCCAGTTTTAAACCCAGATTTTGAATCCCCTGTTTTGGACGTGATCGCCGGTTTGGGCGTTGTTTTTCGAACTCCCCTGTTTTTGTGTTGTTTGAAACTGTTTGAGATTTAAATGTGATATTCGAAAATATGAACCATGGAATGATTGTTGTTGTGATTGGAATCATTCATTTACGTGTTATATGATGTGTGGAATGTCGTGAATGTGGGATCAAGACATAGTATTTTCAGGAAAGGAAATACCGTGTTGAGATTTGGTTATGAAGTGTATTGATCTGTGAGTATCCTGTGAATGAGGCGATCCTGACTCTGCTGAGATAATGGAACCACATAGAGGAAGTTATTCAGTTGGTGAGAGTCGAAGGAGGTTCATATAAATGGGTGAGTCGTGTTAAAAAGAATGAGCTCGGCCTGTTATATGGATTAACCCTGTCATGCTAAGATAGTGATGATATTGAGATTCATTTATACGCTTGTGAATGTGTGTGATTTCACGGCGCCCCTGTGAATGTGTGTGATTTCACAGTGGGTTAGTATGACAGGTGCATGTCTCTGGATGCTAAGTTCAACGCATGAGTCTTCCGGAAGTAGTGTCAAGTGTCTTATGTGATGAGTCAGTGGAAGTCTGACGTGAGAAATGAGGAACATTGAAATTGATAGACACTTGATGCATTATGTGAATTGAAAGACTTTTGAGGAATTGTGAAATATGTGATTTCTTGATGGCTGTGTGATATGAATGAGAAAGTGATGGACTTTTGTGAATGTTTAAAAAAGGCTGATCTATGTTCGTTGTCCAGTTCATAATTTAAAGTTTAAAAATATCTAGCTTACCCTTTGTATTGTTATGTGGCTGTTTTCTCTTAAAACTGTGATGATCGTGTATTTTTACACGGGAGCAGATGATCTTCCAGGGAGTAGATCTCCTCAGTGAGTGGTCGCCGGGAGGAGATCGCCTGTTTCTGTCTCTACGTGGTGATCGCCTGTTTTCTGTTCTGATAGCAGATCGGCTGTTTTGGGTCTTCTGATAGGAGATCGCCTGTTTTGTCCTCTTCATGCTGTATTTGGTTTTTATTTCGAAACAATTGATGGAATGTATTAAAACCCTATAAGAGGGACGTCTCTTTTTGAATACGATGTACGGGATGATGTATTTTCAATATCTAATGCATATGTTGATTTTATAAATTTAATATCTACGCTTTATTCTATTATATAAATAAGAAAAGGTTTTGGCGGGATGTTACACCTCTCATCCTGTTGGCGATCCCTTATCGCTCTTGCGGGTGACGAGAACACATCGCCTTACTCTGGTCACCGATGTCACATCGTCACACCTTGCTGAAGGTTCATCCTCCCATTATGTTACGTCCAAGGTATCACCTCCAGATGGCTTGGTGACGTCGGTAGCTTCACATTTCGAAGAGTGGATCAGCACTACTCCTCGTGCGCCCATGCATGCAACACTAAGGACTATTTCTTATGCTCAAGCATAGAGCTTCGCATGCACAGCGTATCTAAGGCTTAGCCCACCCCTTGATACGCGTGGTTTTTGGAACCCACTATGGTTGATCCAGCATCTTGACCACATACTACGTGCACTCCCGTCGATCACGTACACCATAGGCGATTGGCGGTCATGTCTCCTCTAGGCGACAGGCGATTATGTGCCAGAGAAGTCGGAGATCGCCTCTGTCTTCAATAACGGCGATCTCGTAGAAGACTTCTTAGCTACACTCTTCTTCCTTTACTCTTCTTGATCCACATGTCAGCCGACCGACCTCTACCCGCTGACCCCAGACCTTGGGCGACGTCCGAGGTCTGACTACTACGAAACTTCAATTACCAACTCTTTGTATTTTAAATAATAACATCCTCTGAAATTATTTAAGTCTAACACTTTTATTCCAATTAAAGTTTCTAGGTCCTTACACACGCGGCCTCCCCTGTCAGACTTGGCACTCAAGTGAAGAAGGCTGGCACGCAAGGTAGCCCTGGGGAGTGGAAACGACAGTGCAGAGTAATTAAGTGGCCCTAGAGGTAGCCTGTAGGGGCTATGCGGGTTTATATGAGGAAGAAGAACACCAAACCAGGTAGGCAATCTTTACCTCAGAACACACAACACAAAGCCAAGAGCACTCAGTTTTCGAATCAAAGAGAACTGAGGGCACACACACACACGGGTCTCACACAGAGAGATCCGAGAGAGAGTTTTGGTGTTCCCGTTGCCTGACTTGAGCGTCGGAGCTACAACGGCCGCTAGAGGCGCCGTCTGTGTGTTTTGCAGGCATCGTTCGGAGTTCCGGCGAAGGTTCCTGGAGCCTCCTTGCAGAACGCACAGCAGATAGAAAGCTAGACGAAGGAATGACGAGGCGTTTTCCCCATGCTCGAGTCCGCGGCGAGATCACTCCTAATCACAATGGGTTTGTGCAGGGTAGATAGATTTAGGATTGTATTGGTATTTGTACTGACCAGTCCTCGGACGTCAGCTGGGTCCCACAGCATGGGCCAAAGCCACGTGGAGTGGGCCCCGCAGGGGTTATTGAAGAGAGAAGGACGATGAGTCATTAGCCTATAGAAAGGGGTGATTAGTCATCAGCCTACAGAGAAGGGTGATGAGTCATCAGCCTACAGAGAGGGGTGACGAGTCATCAGCCTACAGAGACGGGTGAGTAATCGTCAGATCACCAGGATGGGCGGAGGTGTCATCGTCACTCAGCAGGTCGAGGAGTCCTCGGCAACAGAGTGTGGCTAGGTGACATCGGTCTTGGGTGATTTGAACAAGCGTAAACAGAACAGCTAAGATTGGTTCCTAGAGGGGGCCAATGACCAGTTAAATACCCAGAGTTAGGGAGAGGCCTAGATCACGAAGTGCCCATGCGGGTAGCAGGGAGAGCACAGTTGGGTGTAGAGTCCTGAGGGGACGAGTACATACCAGAACTAGGGTTTTCCCAGTAAAGCTACATGCATGGCACGTGAACAGTGAAGACACTCCCAGAACAGATGGACCCAGAGATTAGGTGCACAAGGAGGCATCCAGGTGGTCACCCTGTTAAAGTTTGCATTCCAGAGAAGGAAACCTTATGTGCTAGATTACCCTAAGATTGGGTGATAGCGGCGCAGGGGTATTGCCGTAAACCCTAAATATGGCTAGCAGCGCAGGAAACCCTAATTAGGGCTAGCAGCGCAGTAAACCCTAGACTATATAAGGGACAGTAAAATACTTCACAAAGGTACGCAGTTTCTAGACCTAAACACAGAGAAACTCAATACACTTGGTGTTTCTTGCCCTACACTGACTTGAGCATCAGAGTGCAAACGGCCTCTAGGGCGCCCCTTTCTCTTTTGCAGGTGCAGATTGTTTCGCAGAGAACCAAGCATATATCAACGTGAGGAAGGTGGTGCGTGAGTGTCGTGGAGTCAACTGACAGGCGAGTCAACCGACAAGAACATTTGGCACCCACCGTGGGGCCGGAGTAAAACAAGGTCCCATACACGAGAGTGAGAGTAAGAACCACGGAAGATGAGGAATACAAGACACGGGTCTGTTCCACCAAATGGAGGTGACAGCGTTACCATGCAACAGCTGATGGAAACGATGCGCGCCCTCCAGGAGACGGTGGCGGAATCTCGAGCGCATCAGGCGCGTATGCAGGAAGACCTGGCCGCCTCACAGGCCAGGAATGAAGAGTTACACCGAGCAAATGAGGAGCTACGCTTGAATTTGCAACATATACAACAAGCTGGAGATCGTGGGGAAGATGATCGAGCCCCACCAGTGCCCCCAAGGGCCTTTCCAATGCCTTTCTCCCAGGCGATCATGAACACGGTGGTCCCAGCCACCTTTGTAGGGCCTAAGACCGTGTTCACCGGGAAAGAGGATCCTGAAACGCATCTCACTGCTTTCCATACGCAGATGATGTTGTCGGGAGGATCTAACGCAGTGCACTGTAAGCTCTTTATGGCCACACTGACAGGAACTGCGCTAGAATGGTTCGTGAGTTTGCCTGAAGGACACATCACGTCTTTCGCGCAATTCTCCATGCTGTTCAGGGAGCAATATCTTGTCAACAGGGCCCCTCCACCAGTGTCTTACGATCTTTTTGATGTAAGGCAGCATCAGAGGGAGTCCCTTAAAGATTACCTAAATAGGTTTGGGGTGATGGTGGTAAGGTTGCACACCAAGGATGAAGACATGGTGGTGCACGCCTTCAGAAAGGGCGTATTGCCAGGGCCTTTCAGCAAATCTCTGATACGCAGCCGCCCCAAGACCTTCGGCGACATAAAACGACGTGATGTGGCCCACATTGTCGCCGAAGGAGAACTCAGCAAAAAGCGAGAAAGCGCAGTCTCGTTAAGGCCCCGAGCGCCTAGTCGGCCTCAACCGCTGCGGGTGCACGAGGCGACCACGAAGAAGAAAGCTCAAGGGAAACAGAAGCCCTACGAGCCCTGAAAACCGCAACCTAGGGCGCGAGGCAAAGATGACATGCCCCCTAGGCATGAATTTGTGATGGAGTTGAAGGAACTGATTGCCATTCCTAACGTGGCAGAAAGGTTGAAGATGCCCCCAAAGAGTGACAAGAGGTTGGGGCCCAACAAAAATGCATGGTGCGAATTCCATCAGGCTTTTGGGCACCCCGTTCGAAATTGCCTGGCCCTGGCTCACCAATTGGACGAGTTGGTGAAGAGTGGGTTTTTGAATGACTACCTAAAGGAGGCATCGGAAGGTGAGACGGTTGTTGCACCAAGGGCAGACCAGGGGCATGAAGTGCCCATACATGGTGAGATCCACACTATATCAGGTGGGTTCTCAGGAGGAGGGTGCACTTCTTCGCAACGTAAGAAGTATGCACGTTCAGTGATGGCAGTGGAGGCCTGCGAGGAAGATCACTTTCCGGACATCGACCTCGTCTTCACGAAGGCTGATCGTCGAGATGTTGTCCCCCATGATAACGATCCGGTGGTCATTTTAGTAGTCACTGCCGCACGTAAGGTGCACTGGGTATTGGTCGATCAGGGAAGCTCGGCCGATGTGATGTTCTGGTCGACTTTCAACAAGCTACAGTTGTCTCCTGATCAGCTGCGACCCTACGTTGGCTGTTTGTATGGGTTCGCGGGAGACCAAGTAGAAGTGCGGGGATACATAGAGTTGAGGACCACGTTCACTGATGGAGTAGCATCCCGCACAGAGAACATCAGGTACCTTGTGGTGAACGCTCCCTCTGCCTACAACATACTTTTGGGCAGACCGGCCCTGAACCAGCTAGGGGCCGTGGTGTCCACAAGGCACATGAAGATGAAGTTGCCATCGATGGAGGGGATGGTGGTAACCATCAAGTCAGATCAAAAAGAGGCTAAAAGGTGCTATGAGAATAGCCTCAAGACAAAGAGGGGAGTCTGCATGGTGACCACCTCACCACCGGGAGGAGGTATCAATGAAGCAGATATGCCCCGAGGTGACGTTGGGGTCACCCGAGCAGAGGTCGCCCGAGCGAGGCGACTAGAACCGGCAGAGGAGGTCATGGAGAAGGAGATCGGGGGGAAGATTTTCAAGCTGGGTAAGTCCCTGTCTCAGGAGACCCAAGATCAGGTAGCGGGGGTTATAGGAAAGCATCTTGACGCTTTCGCTTGGTCTCCCTCAGACATGCCAGGTATTGACCCCGATTTTCTATGCCATCGCCTGGCACTGAATCCCCAAGCCAGACCGGTCCGCCAAAGGAGAAGGAAGTTCAATGATGAACGAAGGCAGGTAGTCAGGGAGGAAACACAGAAGTTGCTGAAAGCAGGTCACATACGGGAAATACAATACCCTGAGTGGCTTGCGAATGTCGTCTTGGTAAAAAAGGCCAACGAGAAATGGAGGATGTGTGTGGACTTTACAGATCTTAACAAGGCTTGTCCAAAAGATTCCTATCCTCTGCCCAATATAGATGCGCTAGTAGACAGTGCCTCGGGCTGCAAGTTACTCAGTTTCTTGGACGCTTTCTCTGGGTACAATCAGATCAAGATGCACCCGATGGATGAGAACAAGACTGCGTTCATGACAGAGCTGTCCTGTTACTGCTACACAGTCATGCCGTTTGGCCTGAAGAACGCGGGTGCCACATATCAGAGGCTGATGGACAAGGTCCTCGCCCCCATGCTGGGACGCAATGTGCAGGCATATGTAGATGACATGGTAGTGACGTCCCAGGCACGAGATCAGCATGTTGATGACTTGGAGGAGCTGTTCAGTACAATAGCGAAGTACAGGCTAAAGTTGAATCCAGAAAAGTGTGTCTTTGGGGTGGAGGCAGGTAAGTTCCTTGGGTTTTTGCTCACGGAAAGAGGGATAGAGGCCAACCCAGACAAGTGTGCAGCGATCATAGCCATGAGGAGCCCGACGTCGGTCAAAGAAGTGCAACAGTTGACGGGACGGATGGCTGCACTCTCCCGGTTCGTGTCAGCCGGAGGGGACAAAGGCCACCCTTATTTCCAATGCCTAAGGAGGAATAGCAGATTCACCTGGACTGCAGAATGTGAGCAGGCCTTCCTTAGGCTCAAAGAGTATTTGGCCAGCCCGCTAGTCTTGTGCAAGCCTCAGCTCGGCACACCCCTGCGTCTGTACTTTGCAGTTACAGATAGGGCGGTAAGTTCTGTCTTGGTTTAAGAACAGCAACAGAGCCAGAAGCCCGTTTATTTTGTCAGCAAAGTGTTACAAGGGCCCGAGACGAGATACCAAGCCTTAGAAAAGGCAGCATTAGCAGTGGTGTTTTCAGCCAGGAGACTTCGCCACTATTTCCAGAGCTTCACAGTGGTGGTGATGACAGATCTGCCGATATGTAAGGTCCTGCAGAAGCCCGATGTGGCAGGAAGAATGGTGCGTTGGGCAGTTGAGTTGTCAGAGTTCGACATCCAGTATGAACCCAGGGGCCCGATCAAAGGACAGGTCTACGCTGACTTTGTGGCCGAGATGTCTTCAACCGAGGCCCAGCAGGAGGGACCCAATTTCAAATGGGTGTTGTCAGTAGACGGGTCCTCGAATCAGCAAGGCAGCGGAGCGGGGGGTGATCTTGGAAGGACCCAAGGGGTTGTTAATAGAGCAGGCCCTGCGATTCGCTTTCAAAGCCAGCAATAACCAGGCGGAGTATGAAGCTTTGATCGCTGGGATGTTGTTGGCAAAGGAGATGGGAGCGCAGAGCCTTATGGCCAAGAGTGACTCATTGTTGGTCACCGGTCAAGTGGCGGGAGAGTACCAGGCCAAAGACCCTCAAATGGCCTCTTACTTGGAGTATGTCCAGAGATTGAAGAGTTCATTTGAAGTATTTGAACTAGTACATGTGCCCAGGGAGCAGAATGCCAGAGCTGACTTGTTGGCCAAACTCGCCAGCTCAGGCAAGGGGGGTAGACAGAGGATGTAAGGACCTGTAAAATTGAATTGGAATAAAAAGGGTTATATTTTAAAAGAATTCTATGTATGTTTTATTTAAAATAAAAAGGGAGGAAAAGTTAAGTTTAGAAGGCTATGAGATCGCCGGTCGCCTGCTACACATGAGCGCCAGGTGGACGTCGCCAGGGCGCGAGAGTTATGAGGGCGTCGCCAGGGAAGACATCGGTCGTCTCCCAGAGGAAGACATCGGTCGTCTTCCAGGGCGAAGGAGACATCGGTCGTTCGCCAGGATGAGTCAGCAGTGGAAAGTTATCGCGCGACGTCGAGTTTCACACAGAGTAAAGTGGGACCCAGACTCCCAGCATGAAACGTCCTGCACACGCGCCACGTAGACAAAAAGGGTGGTTTAGAGTGGTGACATCAGAATGTTGGCATGCGCAGGAGACACTCGCGGTCGTACTGTTCAGAGCAGTGGTTGGCATGCATAAGCGACAACAGCGGTAGTACTGTTCAGAGCAGTGGTTGGCATGCACCAGAGACAACAGTGGTCGTACTGTTCAGGGCAGTGGTTCTCAGGCTTTCCTGCAGAAGGGGTGGCAGCAGCAGCATGCGTGGACAGGTAAGTTGGGATTCAAAAGCCACTGCGGGAAGGCAAAGAACGTTACAGACTCAAGAGTGTTAGAGTGAGTGCAAACTTCCTCCCTCCCTTCTTCCCTTCCTTGCGTTGAGACTCAGGCAACCTCCAGCATCAGTGCGACAAGCGACGTTGCCCTTAGAGCACCTAAGAGGTTCTCTGCAAGTTCTACAGACCAGGCGCTGAAAACAGAGCTAAGGCATCCTTCAGGCTCGGTGGGTTTTGAGCTCGCGGTATTTTACGCAAGTCCAGGTAAGGGAAGCTAGACTTCATTTTCAATACAAGCCATAGTTTAGCTATTTCTGAAGTGAGGGCGACGTGGTCGCCGGTTTTTCGTTTTCATCTTTGCAAAATGCTCTGTGCTATGTGTTTGGACGACGTGGTCGCCGGTTTTAAATGCAGACTTCGAAATACCCTGTTTTTGAACTAGATCGCCGATTTTGGCGTTGTTTACGAACTCCCTGTTTTTGATGTTGCTTTGAAACGGTATGAGATTTAAATGAGATATTCGAAAATAAGAACCTTGGAGTGAGCTTTTGCTGTGATTGAAAATCTTTCCTTTAAGTGTTATGAGATGTGTTGCATGATGTGAATGTGGATCGAGGCATAGTATTTTCAGGAAAGAAAATACCGTGTAAGATCGTGTAGGATGTGCATTGATCGGTGATTCCTAAGGGGATATCCTGACTCTGCTGAGATAATGGAATCACATAGAGGAAGTTACTCAGTTGGTGAGAGTCGAAGGAGGTTCATATGAATGGGCGTCTCGTGTGAAAAAGAACGAGCTCCGCCTGTTCTATGGATTAACCCTGTCATACCGGGAGAACTATTGACATTGAGATTATATATGCGCATGCTGTGTCGATTCACAGCGACCCTGTGTGGATTTCACAGTGGTATGGTATGACAGGTGCAGATCTCTGAGTCTAATCAATGCATGAGTCTTCCGGAAGTAGTGTCAAGTGTCTTGTGTGCTGAGTCAGTGGTGGTCTGACATGTGAAATGAGGAACTTGAAATTGATAGACACTTGATACAGTTGTGAAATAGAATGACTCTGGAAAATATTGTGAAATGTGTGATTTCTGGACGATCAGGTGAAGAGTATGAGAAACTTGATAACTTTACGTGAATATCTTGAATTTGTTTACCTTGATTTTATTTTAATTATCCTTATTTAAACTCTCTTTAAAATATCTAGCTTACCCTGCGTGTTTTGGTTCTGTGGCTGTTTTCTTAAAACTGTGATGATCGTGTATAACTTACACGAGAGCAGATGATCTTCCAGGAAGTAGAGCTCCTTAGTGAGTGGTCGCCGGAAGGAGATCGCCGGATTTCTGTTCTGGTAGCAGATCGGCTGTTTTGGGTCCTCCGATAGGAGATCGGCCTCTTCCGATAGGAGATCGGTCTCTTCCGATAGGAGATCGCCTGCTTTGTTCTTTTTACTGTATTTTGTTTATGTTTCTGGAAAATTTGACCGAAATTGTATTAAACTCCCTGTGAGGAGAAACTACATTTCATATATATATAATATTTTGTTCACTTCAAATCTATTTGTCACCTTTATTTTCATTATATAAACATGAATAGTATTTTGGCGGGATGTTACAGAGGACGGTCATCCAGGAGACCCTGAGGGCACCTCGTACTTATACAGCTGGTAACTTGGTGGGAGTCCATCAGATCAGCCAGTCAGATGGTGAGAAGAGGAGTCATCGCTCGTTGACTCAAGAAACTTTGAAGAAACCACGAGTCAACGCATGCATGCTAATGGGGGTAGAAGCGCCACAGATCTGCCTACTACAAAATGGTGAGACATGGATGACGCCCTATAAGCGTTACATAGCGGATGGAATGCTCCCAGCAGAGCTGGCAGAGGCAAAGAAGATAAAGAAAACCTCGTCCAAGTACATGCTCATTGAAGGCAAGTTGTACAGACATGGGTTTACTCACCCCATCTTAGTCTGCGTGCATGGCGAGCAGTGTGTAAGGATAATGGCAGAGCTCTATGAAGGTATCTGTGGTAGTCACATCGTAGGCCGAGCTCTGGCCTCTAAGGCCATTCGAGCAGGGTACTACTGGCCGACGATGAGGGAAGATTGCACTAGGTATGCGCAGCAATGCAAGCAATGCCAGTTGCATGCTGATTGGCCTAAGGCACCACCAGAAGAGCTCAGGTCCATATACAGCCCTTGGCCGTTTCACACATGGGGAATCGACATCTTGGGGCCTTTCCCTTTGGCGATACGGCAGATGAAGTACCTCGTGGTCGCCATAGAATATTTCACGAAGTGGATTGAAGCTGAGCCAGTAGCACAGATTACAGCACAGAAGATCCAACACTTCGTGTGGAAGAATATAGTCTGCCGCTTTGGGGTACCCAAACGCTTGGTGTCTGACAATGGCACGCAGTTTGCAAGCCAGCAGTTGGGGAAGCTATGTACAGAGCTGGGGATCAAGCAAGTGTTTGCGTCAGTCGAGCACCCACAGACCAATGGGCAGGTCGAGTCAGCTAACCGAGTCCTCCTCAGAGGGCTGAAGAGAAGGTTGGAGAAAGCAAAGGGAAGGTGGGCCGAGGAGGTTCCCAGAATAGTATGGGTCTACCATACTACTCCCCAGTCCACTACCAAGGAGACTCCCTTTAGTTTGGTATATGGTTCGGATGCCATGATCCCTGTGGAGATCCAGGAGAACTCGCCACGCTTCCAGAACTTTGTGGCTGAGGAGTCCAATGAAGAGAGGAAGGTGAATCTTGATCTCTTGGATGAAGCTAGGGAAGAAGCGGGAATCAAAGCTGAGGCGCTGAAGAGGAGAGTCGAGCTCAAACACACTTCAAAGTTGAGAGCTCGGCAGTTCCAGGTGGCAGACCTCGTCATGCGCAAGGCGTCTCCATACCAGATAGAGAACAAGCTATCCCCTAAGTGGACTGGTCCTTTCAGAGTGACAGAGGCCCTAGGGAATGGAGCATATAGGCTTGAGACTTTAGAAGGAGGTCCGATTCCTCGAACATGGAATGCGACCCACCTGAAGTATTATTTCAGTTAAAGCCATGTAATCTTGTACACTACACAATACAGGGGACACTCTTTTTTCCCTTCTAAGGGTTTTTAATGAGGTCACCCAATAAAATTCAGTTAAAGATATATGCTTTTAATGTGTTTGTACAATGTTATTAGAACCTGTCACTTGGAGTTAGAGGTCTCGTAAGTGGAGAGGTGGGTTCGCAGAGAACACCTCCACTTCGAGTGAGAACTTCCAATGTGAAAGAAGGGTTCACTATTAGAACCTGTCACTTGGAGTTAGAGGTTGTAACATCCCGCCAAATTTCTTTGAGAATAAATATAAAACGAAAATAAAGTGACAAATAGATTGAAGTGAGCAGAATCTTTATATAAAATAAATAAGTTTCTCCTCACAGGGAGTTTAATACAAACGATCACTTCTCCATTAAAAACGTAAACGAAATACAATACAAAAGACAGATAGGCGATCTCCTGGCAAAAAGGGCGATCCCCTATAAGAAGGGCGATCTCCTTTCATATAGGCGATCTCCTATAAGAAGGGCGATCTCCTTTCATAAAGGCGATCTCCTATTATAAAGCAGCAAGAGGGGCGATCACCCAACAGAAAAGAAAACAGGCGATCTCCTTCCAGCGACAATTTTCTAAAGAGCTCTACTTCCTGCAACATCATCTGCTCCCGTGTAAATTATACACGATCATTACAGGTTTAAGAAAAGGCCACAACACAAACGAAAACACAGGGTAAGCTAGACATTTAAAAAGAGTTTAAATAAGGATACTTAAAATAAAATCAAGGTAAACAATTTCAAGATATTCACGTAACGTTATCAAGTTTCTCATACTCTTCACCTGATCACCCAGAAATCACACATTTCACAATATTCTCAAGAGTCATTCTATTTCACAACTGTACCAAGTGTCTATAAATTCAATGTTTCTCATTTCTCACGTCAGACTTCCACTGACTCATCACACAAGACACTTGACACTACTTCCGGATTGACTCGTGCGTTGATTAGACTCAGAGATCTGCACCTGTCATACTGCCCACTGTGAAATCACACACATTCACAGGGTCGCCGTGAAATCACACACATTCACAAGCGTAGAATGAATCTCAATATCATCACCCTCCAAGCATGACAGGGTTAATCCATAAAACAGGCGGAGCTCGTTCTTTTTCACACGAGACGCCCATCATATAGACCTCCTTCGACTCTCAACAACTGAGTAACTTCCTCTACGTGATTCCATTACCTCAGCAGAGTCAGGATATCCCCTTAGGAATCACCGATCAATGCACCTACTACAAGATCTTACACGGTATTTTCTTTCCTGAAAATACTATGCCTCGATCCCACATTCACAGCATTCAAAAACATCATACCACTCGAGTAATTGATTCAAGTCACAGCAACGAATCATTTCAAGGTTCAGATCTTCGAATATTTCATTTAAAGCTCAAGTAGTTTCAAAACAACACCCAAAAACAGAGAGTTCACAAACAACGCCAAAACCGGCGATCTAGTTCAAAAACAGAGTATTTCGAAGACTGCATTTAAAACCGGCGACCACGTCGCCCAACCCATAGCACAGAGCATTTTACAAGGATAAAAACGAAAACCGGCGACCACGTCACCCTCACTTCATAAAATAGCTAAACTATGGCTTGTATTGAAAATGAAGTCTAGCTTCCCTTACCTGGACTTGCGCAAACACCAGGGGCTCCGAAACCCAACGAAGCTTGAACCCCGCCTTGTCTCTGTTTTCAGCGCCTGGTCTGTAGAACTTGCAGAGAACCTCTTAGGTGCTCTAAGGGCAACGTCGCGTGTCGCACTGATGCTGGAGGTTGCCTGAGTCTCAACGCAAGGAAGGGAAGAAGGGAGGGAGGAAGTTTGCACTCACTCTAACACTCTTGAGTCTGTAACACTCTTTGCCTTCCCGTAGTGGCTTTTGAATCCCAGCTTACCTGTCCACGTTTGCTGCTGCTGCCACTCCTTCTGCAGGAGGTCTGAGAACCACTGCCCTGAACAGTACGACCACTGCTGTCGTTTATGCATGCCAACCATAGCTCTGAACAGTACGACCACTGTTGTCGTTTGTGCATGCCAACCACTGCTCTGAACAGTACGACCGCGAGTGTCTTTTGCGCATGCCAACATTCTGATGTCACCACTCTGAATCATCCTTTTTGTCTACGTGGCGCGCGTGCAGGACGTTTCATGCTGAGAGTCTGGGTCCCACTTTATCTGTGTGAGGCTCGCCATCGCGACAACTTTCCAACGCTGACTCATCCTGGCGAACGACCGATGTCTCCTTCGCCCTAGAAGACGACCGATGTCTTCCTCTGGGAGACGACCGATGTCTTCCCTGGCGACGCCCTCATAACTCTCGCGCCTTGGCCACGTCCACATGCCTCGCGCCCTGGCAATGCCCACATGCCTCGCGCCCGCGCGATGCCTGCATGCCTCTCGGGTCCGCGCGTTGCCTGCATGCCTCTCGCGCCCGCGCGATGCCTGCATGCCTCTCGCGCCCGCGCGATGCCTGCATGCCTCTCGCGCCCGCACGATGCCTGCATGCCTCTCGCGCCCGCGCGATGCCTGCATGCCTCTCGCGCCCGCGCGATGCCTGCATGCCTCTCGTGCCCGCGCGATGCCTGTATGCCTATCGCGCCCGCGCGATGCCTGCATGCCTCTCGCGCCCGCGCGATGCCTGCATGCCTCTCGCGCCCGCGCGATGCCTGCATGCCTCTCGCGCCCGCGCGATGCCTGCATGCCTCTCGTGCCCGCGCGATGCCTGCATGCCTCTCGCGCCCGCACGACGTCCACCTGGCGCTCATGTGTAGCAGGCGACCGGCGACCTCATAGCCTTCTATACTTAACTTTTTCCTCCCTTTCTATTCTAAATAAAACATACATAGAATTCTTTTAAAATATATCTCTTTTTATTCCAATTCAATTTTACAGGTCCTTACAGAGGTCTCGTAAGTGGAGAGGTGGGTTCGCAGAGAACACCTCCACTTCGAGTGAGAACTTCCAATGTGAAAGAAGGGTTCGCTATTAGAACCTGTCACTTGGAGTTAGAGGTCTCGTAAGTGGAGAGGTAGGTTCGCAGAGAACACCTCCACTTCGAGTGAGAACTTCCAATGTGAAAGAAGGGTTCGCCCAGAGAAATCCTCATCGCCTGTGAGCGATGTGAGGTCAGTCAGAACCTATTACTTGGAGTTAGAGGTCTCGTAAGTGGAGAGGTAGGTTCGCAGAGAACACCTCCACTTCGAGTGAGAACTTCCAATGTGAAAGAAGGGTTCGCCCAGAGAAATCCTCCTCGCCTGTGAGCGATGTGAGGTCAGTCAGAACCTATTAGTTGGAGTTAGAGGTCTCGTAAGTGGAGAGGTAGGTTCGTAGAGAACACCTCCACTTCGAGTGAGAACTTCCAACGTGAAAGAAGGGTTCGCCTGGTTAAATCCTCCGTCGTCCATGGACGACGACAGGTCAGTCAGAACCTATTAGTTGGGGTAAGAGGTCTCATGAGGGGAAAGGGGAGTTCATAAGGAACACCTTCCCCCTCCGAGTGAGAACGCCCAGATTAAAATAAAGGTTCACTAATGAAATTAGCAGAAAAAACATGCTACTTGAGGTTCGTTTTTTGCAGGTGCATTATTTGTGATCGTGAGCCCACCAAATACAAAGCACGACAAACAGATGAACAATGCATAAAACAATGTTTATATTACAAAGGAGGGTGATTACAAGAGGTTCAGCTAAATACAATCATTCAGAAGACCTATCTGGGCACTATCTGCCCGTCGACCACCTGCATAGTTGCGGAGTAGGGTGAGAGGTCCATCTCAGGATGCACGCAGGCAACCTGAGCAAGGGCATCACCAAAGCCTTCCTCATAGGCATCAGCGGCATCATTGATAAGCTCAGTCTCGGTCTTCTTCAGCAATTCAATTTGTTGGGCAAGTTCCTCCTCAACCTTGCCCAGCTGAACTTCTCGGTCGGTAGCCCTCTCCTCCAGCTTGGTCATTTTGGCCTGAGCCCCCTCCGCTTGCTCTTCTAGTTCGATGATCTTGTTGCGGAGGGGGAGTATCTTAGCTTCAAGCTGGAGGGCCTCCTGCCCCTTGGAGAAAAGAAGCTTTTTAGTCTCCTTCTCAGATTGACGGAGACTACCCAATTCTTGGTTAAGGGCAGTCTCGCGTTTGGACGCTTGGCGGAGTTGGAGATCCTTTTGCTCCAACTCTTTCTCCAGTTGGGCGATCTTCTCAAGCAGCTCCGCCTCAACGTGGCCCTTGCCCAGCAAGGAGTTTGAAGCGGCCAAGAACTCCCCGAGACCATGGCTGAGAAGGTTCTCGAGGGAGTTTCTGTCCATAGCCTCCAAAGCAGCTCAGCCAGGCATCTGAGCAAGTGACCTTTGGAGCAGAGAGGGCAGTTCTGGGGCAGAAGGCATCTGACCAGAAGGAGGAGCACTCTCCCCACCCCCCTCAAGCATTAAGATTGGCTCAGGAGGGGAGGAGGCGCTGGGAGGGTGCTCCCTAACGGATGAAGGGTGCCCTTCTGTGGCTGAAGAGACCTCCGCGGCTGTCCCCACCCTTTTCCTTTTGAAGACAAGGCCGGGACAGGTGTCCTCGTCATCAGAAACCTCCACAGGCGCTGCCCTCTTGGACTTTTCAGCAATAGGTTCCAAGGCAGCACCCGCGGGTGATGAAGGACCTGCAGGGGCTGAACCGCTAACATTGCGGCGATTCAGAACATCCGCCAGCCTTTTCTTCTTATCAGCACTGAGTACCATGCCTGCAGTAAACAACAAAAAGTATGAGAAAGACAAGGCGTTAAGTATGTGAACGGTTAAGTGCAAGATGAAGTTGGTGTACCAATGTACACGCTGAGAGTCTCAGCGTCATACTCATGCCTAATCAGCTGGGTGGAGTCAAACACCACGCCCCAGCTGGAGATGGTCTGGCAGAGTTCTTGATCAGGGACAGTCAACTCCTCGAGCCTGCGTGGCTTCTTGAACTTCAACTCCCCCACCGAGTATAATGGAAACCCATCGAGCATGGTGGGGTCGTAGGAGCTGCAGCAGACTCGAAAGAACCTCCCTTGAAGTTCTTGTATGACTGCGAGAAGAGAGTTAGAAGGACTCTCCCTGCCACCCCATTCAGGCTCACCCAAAGCCTCTTACCGGGGCTCTTCGCCTCGAAGAAGTAAAGAAAGACATCAACAGAGGGGGTGAACCCTAAGTTATTGCAGAGAATGGAGAACGCCCTAATAAAGGCCCAACTGTTGGGGTGCAGTTGAACAGGCGCCACATTTAATTCTGTGAGCAAAGCCCTTTCGAACCCGGTGAAAGGAAGATGGACTTTGACTTTTTTGAAGATGGTGGTGTAGAAGAAGAAGAACGGTTCCCCATCGTTGCAGCGATCATCGGCGCACATGGGCTCGTTTGCTGTACCGGGTCGTACAGAGACGTACGCGTCAGTTTCCCTACCAAAGACGCGTCCTTTAATCTCATTCTCATCATCCCTGTGCTTGCGAAGATCCTCACAGGATGTGAGTTTGGAGGTCTCGGCAAGGAGATCCTCAGAAGCCCATGGGTAGAGGGCCCTGTAATCGACCGCTACGGTTGGAGGAGGGTTGGAGGTAGTTTTGGTTCTGGCCATCTCGAATCTAAACAAATGAGAGGCAGGAAAAGAAGAGAGGCTCAGAAGAAAACAATGGTGGATGAAGACTCGAAGGTAGAACGAACCCAGAAAAGAAGAATAAAACCCTAGAATGCATAAACCACACACAGGCCTAGAACAGCAGCATGCCATATGGATGATCGAGTTTATGTTATGAAGAGAAGACATAAAAATCATACCTTTGGTTGAGTGAGAGGGGAGAAGTGTGAAAAGCCTGGTGAGAAGAAGAGAGCGTGCGCTGGAAGATAGAGTCTACAGAGGTGAGAATGCAAAGTGATGAAACAGTGAAGTGGCGCGGGGTTTTGAAGAGGTTTAACGTAGCCCTAGGGAGCGCAAACGTTATGAATCTCAAACCGTTGATGCAGCCACGTGTTAGCGGATGAAAGGGGGTTGGTGAAGTGTCCTTTCAACGCACTGTTCATGTACTTATGCACAGAGCCACGTAGGCCGCCCAAGTCAATGACTTAGTCTCTACGCTGAAACAAGTTAACAGCTCGAGACTAGGGGGCTTGTGTACCGATCAGTCCTTGCCCATCACTTAGTCTCTTCGCTGAAACAAGTTAACAGCTTGAGACTGGGGGGCTTGTTTACTGACCAGTCCTCGGACGTCAGCTGGGTCCCACAGCATGGGCCAAAGCCACGTGGAGTGGACCCCGCAGGGGGTATTGAACAAAGAAGGACGATGAGTCATCAGCCTACAGAAAGGGGTGATTAGTCATCAGCCTACAGAGAAGGGTGATGAGTCATCAGCCTACAGAGAGGGGTGACGAGTCATCAACTTACAGAGACGGGTGAGTAGTCGTCAGATCACCAGGATGGGCGGAGGTGTCATCGTCACTCAGCAGGTCGAGGAGTCCTCGGCAACAGAGTGTGGCGAGGTGACATCGGTCTTGGGTGATTTGAACAGCGTAAACAGAACAGCTAAGATTGGTTCCCAGAGGGGGCCAATGACCAGTTAAATACCCAGAGTTAGGGAGAGGCCTAGATCACGAAGTGCCCATGCGGGTAGTAGGGAGAGCACAGTTGGGTGTAGAGTTCTGAGGGGACGAGTACACACCAGAACTAGGGTTTTCCCAGTAAAGCTACATGCATGGCACGTGAACAGTGAAGACACTCCCAGAACAGGTGGCCCCAGAGATTAGGTGCACAAGGAGGCATCCAGGTGGTCACCCTGTTAAAGTTTTCACTCCAGAGAAGGAAACCTTATGTGCTAGATTACCCTAAGATGGGGTGATAGCGGCGCAGGGGTATTCCCGTAAACCCTAAATATGGCTAGCAGCGCAGGAAACCCTAATTAGGGCTAGCGGCGTAGTAAAACCTAGACTATATAAGGGACAGTAAAATACTTCACAAAGGTACGCAGTTTCTAGACCTAAACACAGAGAAACTCAATACACTTGGTGTTTCTTGCCCTACACTGACTTGAGCGTCGGAGTGCAAACGGCCTCTAGGGCGCCCCTTTCTCTTTTGCAGGTGCAGATTGTTTCGCAGAGAACCAAGCACATATCAACGTGAGGAAGGTGGTGCGTGAGTGTCGTGGAGTCAACTGACAGGCGAGTCAACCGGCAAGAACAGTATTGCTTCTTAAACTATTAACATGCTTTCTAAAATGGTTCGAGGAGGTAATGTGGCTTACAAAGTTGATATTCATAAAGCCTTTTACACTCTGAGTAGGAAGTTCTTATTATTAGTTTTGACATGCTTTGGTTTTGACCCGTCATTTATCGGTTGGATTAGTATAATTTTCCTTTCAGCTATGCTTTCTATTAGAATAAATGGCAGTTTGGTGGGTTTTTTTCCTTGTAGTAGAGGTGTCAGACAAGGTGATCCTTTGTCCCCTTTACTTTTCTATCATGCAGAGGAAGTTTTTAGTAGAGATATCTCTAAGCTTGTTGATGCAAGTCAAGACCACTTAAGGATGACCAAAGATGCTATATATAAAGGGTCATCTCAACAATCAAAAGAAGACTTCACAAAAAGAAGAAAGGGCCATATTCCAAAGCACTTGAAGTTTTTCTTACTAGTTTTCCTAAAGAGTAGAACATTTTGTAAATAATTGGGTTCTTTTGAAGAATCCAAATAGTAGTATAAATAAAGAGGGCCCAAGCCCAAGAAGCCCAATTCAAGTGGGGGCCCAAGCCCAATCCATGAGCATCAAGAGTAGAAAGGCTAAAGCTTTGGGAAATAAGCATCAATGGATGTATCTCTTTTGTAATTTCTTTTGTGTAGTTTTAGTAGAACATTAAAGGAAGCTGTAGATATTAAAATAAGGGATGCTAATGTACAAAAACAAGTGATCCGGTCGGTCATCGGTAGTCAATGACGTCAGCAGTAGATGACCATGTGGACCATTCACAGGGTGACACGTGGAATAAGATAGCAGGTGAATCAAGGAGGAGATCACTCAGAGCGGTGATCGGTGGTCAGTTACCGAGTGACCACCACCCGCAGATCGGTCCCTAGATGAACGCCTGGAAGCAGAGCGCGAGAAGTAATGAAGCACAAATCAGTCATCGGTGCATGGTCATCGGGGTTTCTTGCTACACGCAGTTAAACTAGGACCCAGGCTCCTAGCAAGAACGTTACGCATGCACCTCGCATGATTCCAAACCAGAAGAAGAAGAGCTGATCGCCAGTAGGGTCGTGCATGAGGATGGTATGAGAGAGCTAGTAAACTGGTTAGTGATCAGTGACTCTCTTAACCCATTACGTGCATGGCACTGTGTGGTGAGATCATGCATGCAGGATGCAGCGCCTGGTGAGTGTGTTTAGACCAACCACCCCTGGTGCTCTCCTGGGAGCATGCGAATCACTCAGAGGGAAGAAACGCGCTAAGTTACTCCGCAAGGGAATAACTTAGGCGCACAGAGAAAAGCCCAAAGGCCCTTCAGGTGTGACACGCGTACGGTTAGATGTAAGTTGCATGCCTCCACGTGTCACCATTTGAGAGAGAGGCGCGGCCCAGGTATAAAAGCACTCCACGTCATGTAAGGTACACAGTTTTACAGACAGTTTTTACACACATTTCTGAGTCATTGTGAGCACGTTTTACACACGTTGCACAGTGATAACAGAATTCAGTTATAGAGAGAGAAAGTGGATCTGAGAGGACACACGAGTCTCACAGAGAGATTCAGAGAGAGTTTTTGGTGGTTCTGTTACCTGACTTGAGCGTCGGAGTGCACACGGCCGCTAGAGGCGCCGTCTGTGTTGTTTTGCAGGCATCGTTTGGAGTTCCAGAGAAGGTTCTTGGAGCGTTCTTGTAGAACACGCGGTTGCAGAAGGCTAGACGAAGGAGTGACGAGGCATATCCTCCACATTCGAGTCAGCGGCAGGATCAACAAGTTACACCGTCCATGTGACATAAAGAGTAGGTGTAGGTGTAGTTTTTAGGAGGTGCCAAAGTAGAAAAAGGTCACACCTCCCATGTGACTCAAGTTTGGCTCCAAATTAGAATTTGAATTAGGAGTGAATTTTGAATTTGTTTCGCTTTCATTTCAGCCCTCTAAAACTATGAGTAGAGGTGCTTGGTCATTGTAAATTGAACATTGAAATTAGAAGAAAAGTTACTATACTCAAATTGTGAGTGAATTTTGTGAGACTTGTTCTCCTCTTCCTTGTCTCATCTTGTGAAGCTTTGGGAGCTCTCAAGTAGTGGGAAATCTGCACTTATCTTGGATCATCACCTCCAAGTGGCGTGTCCATTCCTAATCCATGGCTACAACCACATAAGTTTCATCTTCTTTCATCTTCCATAGTCATTTCAATCGGTAGTTTTGATTCTATGTCTTGTTCTTGAATTTCAATCGGTTCTTTTATTTCAATTTGTGTTTCCATTCTGTTTTTGTGTTTAAATTCTGCACCTATTCTGTTTTGAGTTCAGCACCATGTTCTTCATTCATTCATCACCATTAATTGTGTTTTAACTTGGACCTTTGGAAATGAACCTTCACATCTACTTAACACTTGTTAAGTTAATGTCCAGTGGGGATTTTCCTTAGGTGACTCACTCTAAATTGCTAAGAATCTTGATCCTAATTCTAAGAAAGTGTCACAAATATAATGAACCTAAAATCAACTCACATCATGTGGTATCATGAGCTATGGTGATGTTTCATTCTTGTTGAGTTGAATTGACACTTTCTATTCAAGCAATTTCCATTTTCCAGCACCTTATTTTGTGCAGAATTTATTTTTTAGGTTCCTATTTGTGTTAGCTATTTTGTTTTTTGTTGTAATTTGAGTCTTTCTTGCTGTTTTAATTGTTGCAAATTAATTGCGTTTGAGTCATTTTTGATTTTTGAATCCATACAAGTTTTGTCAAGTCATGTTTCTCCTAAATTGTCATCACTTCTATGTAGTACTTTTCTTGATAATTTTTGGTTGATTGCTTTTAATTTTGAGTGCAGTTTCTAATCTGTTTTGTTGAGCCTTTGGTGCATTTTAATTTTAGATTTGAGTTCATGCTTGTGTTATAGATCCATACAAGTTCACATACATCAATTCTATTGTGTCTTTGAAGTTTCTTAATATTGTTTTAATTCCAAATTAGGCTTCCTCTGTTTTTGTTGAAACTGTGTTGGCTATTTTTGTTTACAGAATTTAATTCTGTTTATGAAAAATTGTGAAATTCTGGATCTGAACAGATTGATGTGTTAAAAAAAAGTGAAAAAAAAAAGTGAAGCAAAATTCAAAATATAAAAAAAATGATAAATCAAATACAATCAGTGTGCAATTCTAGGGCGAAAAAAACGGTGAAGTGGCATCAGATTTGAAAAATTTATCACAATGCATCATTTTGGTGTGATTCCAGTGCCAACTTTGAGATTAGATCTTGAAATTTCTGTGGTTTAAATTTGAAATTCAAATTTGAATTATCCAGCTCAGCATAAATTCTTTAAGTCACGCATTTTGACACCTTAATATTCTCTAGTACTGTTTTGGTTTTGTTAATCCAATTCTAGTACCATTCTATAGGTTCTCTTTGTGTATTACCTTTTATTGAGTGCCTTATTTTCTTTGCTTTTCATTTTCATTCAATATTCTTTTCCAAAGTTTTGTCATATCTTTACTTCCACTTTGGTTTAGCTTTTCTTGCTTATACCTTTTCTTGCTTGTCTTTCTTGTTTCCTCTAGTTTTGTGGTGAATTGTTCTTTGAGTAAGTGTGGTTTGCTTTGGCATCTTTCCCTTGAGGCTCATCCAATCCACAAGAGAGGCTTGGTAAAGGAAGGATATATTTTCTTGGATTCGTTTGAGAGATTTTACATCATTGTCGAAAGCTATATTTGCTTTTCACCTTGTTTTTCTAACTTTGTTTTCTACAATAGTTTCTTCTTTGTGTTTTTGTGTTTCATTTTATCATGGCTAATATTTCTAGTGGAGAATCATCTAAGCCTCACTCACCTCAAAAAGCATAATTGGTGAATTAAAGGATGCTAAACTAACAATTGCACAAAAAGATGAGGCATTAAGACAAATGGAGGCAAGGCTCCAAAGATTGGAGTTGGACCGTGAAGATCATCATCACAACCATGAGAGAAGACACCATCATCATCATGGGCATACCTCAAGGTCTTCTCAAAGTTCTTATGGATATCATGAAGAAACCAATTGGAGGATGCATCACAATCATGAAGATAGGCGCCAAAATGTGGCTAAGCCTTTTATGCCTTATGTAAAATTACCTAGTTTTAATGTGTATTTAGGATGGGAGGCTAAGGTAGAATAAATATTTTTTGTACATGAGGTCCAAGAAGACCAAAAGGTTAAGCTAGCCTCCCTAGAATTTATGGACTATGCCATGCAATGGTGGCATAAAACTCTCATGGACATTTGGCTGAACAAGAGACTGCCCGTGGTCTCTTGGGATGATTTAAAAGTTTGCATGCGCGCTAGATTTGTGCCTCCACACTTTAGGAAAGACCTATTGTTGAAGCTCCAATGGCTTCACCAAGGCACGCTAAGTGTGGATGCTTATTATAAAGAACTTGAAACGCTTTTAACTAGAGCCAATATGCATGAGAATGATGAAGCTAAAATGGCTAGATTTGTTAGTGGTCTTAGAAGGGATATTCAAGATGTTGTGGAACTTAATGAGTATACTTCTTTAGAAAATTTGGTTCACCTTGCCATCAAGGTAGAATATCAACTTGTAAGGAAAATTCTTTTAAAAATATTCATAATGATGGTTATTACCACTCTTGTTGGAAAAACAAAAATAAATCTTTTTCAAAATCTCCTTCTAAAGATTATACTTCCAAGTCTAGAGATTCTCAAGCCTCACCTTCTACTCCTAAATCACCCACTAAATCTTCAAGTAAAAGTGCTTTAAGTGTTTAGGCTATGGTCATATAGCGGCTAATTGTCCTTCAAAGAGAAATATGATGATGCTTGATAGTGGGGAATTGTAAGTGAACATAGTGATAATTCTTCAAAGTCTAGTTCCCCTTCCCCTTTCCCTAGTGACCATGAATGTGAGATTCCATGTGAAGGTGACTTGTTAGTGATAAGGAGATTACTTGGTCAAATTCAAAAACCTTTAGATGAAACTCAAAGAGAAAATATCTTTCACACAAGGTGCCTTATTGTTCTTGTCGGTTGACTCTCCTGTCAGTTGACTCTACGACACTCACACGCCTCCTTCCTCACCTTGATATGTGCTTGATTCTTGCGAAACAATCTGCACCTGCAAAAGAGAAAGGGGCACCCTAGAGACCATTTGCACTCCGATGCTCAAGTCAAGATTGGGCAAAAAACACCAAGTGTATTGAGTCTCTCTGTGTTTAGGTCTAGAAACTGCGTACCTTTGTGAAGTATTTTATTGTCCCTTATATAGTCTAGGGTTTACTGCGCCGCTAGCCCCAATTAGGGTTCACTGCGCTGCTAGCCATATTTAGGGTTTACTGCAATACCCTTGCGCCGCTATCATCCAGTCTTAGGGTAATCTGGCACATAAGGTTTCCTTTTCTGGAGTGCAACCACTACAGGGTGACCACCTGGATGCCTCCTCGTGCACCTAGTCTCTGGGGCCACCTGTTCTGGGAGTGCCCTTACTGTTCACGTGCCATGCATGTAGCCTTTACTGGGAAACCCTAGTTCTGATGAGTACTCGACCCCTTAGGACTCTGCACGTAACTGTGCTTTTCCCGCCACACGCATGAGCTCTTCGTGATTCAGGCCTCTCCATATCTCTGGGTATTTAACTGGTCATTGGCCTACTCTGGGAACCAATCTTAGGTGTTTTGGTTGTGTTGTTCAAATCACCCAAGACCGATGTCACCTTGTCACATTCTATTGCCGAGGACTGATCGCCCTTTGGAGTGGCGAGGACACATCAGTCCCTTCTGGTGATCATCACAGCGATGACTAATCACCCTTCTCTGTGGGGACACGCTGATGACTAATCACCCTTCTCTGTGGGGACCCGCTGATGACTAATCACCCTTCTCTGTGGGGACCCGCTGATTACTAATCACCCTTCTCTCTGGGGACATGCTAATGACTAATCACCCGCTAATCAATACCACTTGCGGGGTCCATTCCACGTGGCTTTGGCCCATGCTGTGGGACCCAGCTGACGTGGTTCACCCTTTACTATCTGTTCTCGGTGTCCGAGGATTGGTCGGTACACTTATCAATAACAATTTGTGTTCCTTAATCATTGATGGAGGAAGTTGTACTAATGTGGTAAGCACAAAAGTAGTAGCTAAGCTAGGTTTGTCTACTATCTCTCATGCTCAACCCTACAAACTCCAATGGTTAAGTAACAAAGGGGAAATCATTGTGAATAGACAAGCCCTCATCGCTTTTTCAATTGGCAAATATAAAGATGAGGTCTTATGTGATGTTGTCCCTATGGAAGCAACTCATATTCTTTTGGGTAGGCCATGGCAATTTGATAGGAAAACTTTACATGATGGCCTTACCAACAATATTTCTTTTACCTTCCATGATGGCCTTACGGTCGTCGGTGGAAGGCAATGAGGCACCGCACGGTCGTCGGTGGAAAGTAATGAGGCACCGCCCGGTCGTCGGTGGAAGGTAATGAGGCACCGCACGGTCATCGGTGGAAGGCAATGAGGCACCACACGGTCGTCGATGGAAAGTAATGAGGCACCGCCCGGTCGTCGGTGGAAGGTAATGAGGCACCGCACGATCATCGGTGGAAGGCAATGAGGCACCGCACGGTCGTCGGTGGAAAGTAATGAGGCACCGCCCGGTCGTCGGTGGAAGGTAATGAGGCACCACACGGTCATCGATGGAAGGTAATGAGGCACCACACGGTCATCGGTGGATAGTAATGAGGCACCGCTCGGTCGTTAGTGCATGCAGAGCGTGATCGGTCATCGGGGTTCTTGCCAACACATGTTAAG
Organism: Phaseolus lunatus; assembly: GCA_013389735.1. Classification (NCBI taxonomy): domain Eukaryota; kingdom Viridiplantae; phylum Streptophyta; class Magnoliopsida; order Fabales; family Fabaceae; genus Phaseolus; species Phaseolus lunatus. Next base: position 777,338 of record JAAFYQ010000207.1, on the reverse strand, counting down.
CTGGGACCCAGGTTCCCAGCGAGAGCGTTACGCATGCACCTCGCATGATGCCCACTCAGAGGACGTGCGGTGAGACCATGCAGGCAGGATGCGCCTGGTGAGTGTGCTTAGAACAGCCACACCCGGTGCTCTCCTGGGAGTATGCGACTCACTCAGAGAGAAGAAACGCGCTAAGTTAATCCGCAAGAGGATAACTTAGCCGCACAGAGACAAGCGCAGAAGCCCTTCAGATGTGACACGTGTACGGTTAGATGTCAGCTGCATGCCTCCACGTGTCACCATCTGAGAGAGAGGCGTGGCCCACTATAAAGGTACTCCACCTCATGTAAGGTAAAGACAGTCTTACACAGTCTTACACATTCTTACACAAGTTTTTCAGATTACAAGTTTACACAGAGAGAGAAAGTGGATCAGAGCACACACGAGTCTCACAGAGAGATTCAGTGAGAGTTTTTGGTGTTCCTGTTGCCTGACTTGAGCGTCGGAGCTACAACGGCCGCTAGAGGCGCCGTCTGTGTGTTTTGCAGGCATCGTTTGGAGTTTCGGTGAAGGTTCTTGGAGCGTTCTTGCAGAACATTCAGTTGCAGAAGGCTAGACGAAGGAGTGACGAGGCATATCCTCCACGTTCAAGTCCGCGGCAGGATCAAAGACCAATTAAAAATGAAAACCAAAAGGGAAAATGAAAAAAAGAACGAAAGAAAAGAAAAACCTAGTCTCCAAGTCTCATCATATGTAACTAAATGAATCATGTTGACTCGGGCTATGCTAAAATTTGCACCTCCAAGGTGTTATTCTTCCTTATCTTTTTCATTACCCAAGGTTTCTACCTATTTGCCTTCTTTGTTAAAGAATGTTAGGAATGATTTTCCAATCCCTCCAAAAGGTTTACCCCTTCTAAGAGGCTTTTCTTCACAAAGTTTTATCATTCCTAAACATTCTTTCCAAAGTTGGTATATAGATAATAAACCTTCTAAGTCAACTTCTAATATCACTTCTATCTATGAGCAAGTTGACTTTGTTATATGCAGGGGTTCTGAATTCGTGGTCGAATTCTCTCCAACTTGGGGGTATGATGCAAGTCAAGACCACTTAAGGATGACCAAAGATGCTATATATAAAGGGTCATCTCAACAATCAAAAGAAGACTTCACAAAAAGAAGAAAGGGCAATATTCCAAAGCACTTGAAGTTCTTCTTATTAGTTTTCCTAAAGAGTAGAACATTTTATAAATAATTGGGTTCTCTTGAAGAATCCAAATACTAGTTTAAATAAAGAGGGCCCAAGCCCAAGCCCAAGTCAAGTGGGGGCCCAAGCCCAATCCATGAGCATCAATAGTAGCAAGGCTAAAGCTTTGGGAAATAAGCATCAATGGATGTATCTCTTTTGTAATTTCTTTTGTGTAGTTTTAGTAGAACATTAAAGGAAGGTGTAGATATTAAAATAAGGGGTGCTAATGTACAAAAACAAGTTACACCTTCCATGTGGCATAAAGAGTAGGTGTAGGTGTAGTTTTTAGGAGGTGCCAAAGTAGAAAAAAGGTCACACCTCCCATGTGACTCAAGTTTGGCTCCAAATTAGAATTTGAATTAGGAGTGAATTTTGAATTTGTTTCACTTTCATTTTAGCCCTCTAAAACTATAAATAGAGGTGCTTAGTCATTGTAAATTGAACATTGAAATTAGAAGAAAAGTTACTATACTCAAATTGTGAGTGAATTTTGTGAGACTTGTTCTCCTCTTCCTTGTCTCATCTTGTGAAGCTTTGGGAGCTCTCAAGTGGCGACAAATCTGCACTTATCTTGGATCATCACCTCCAAGTGGCGCGTCCATTCCCAATCCATGGCTACAACCACATAAGTTTCATCTTCTTTCATCTTCCATAGTCATTTCAATCGGTTCTTTTATTTCAATTTGTGTTTCCACTTTGTTTTTGTGTTTAAATTCTGCACCTATTCCGTTTTGAGTTCAACACCTTGTTCTTCATTCATTCATCACCATTAATTGTGTTTTAACTTGGACCTTTGGAAATGAACCTTCACATCTACTTAACACTTGTTAAGTTAATGTCCAGTGGGGATTTTCCTTAGGTGACTCACTCTAAATTGCTAAGAATCTTGATCATAATTCTAAGAAAGTGTCACAAATATAATGAACCTAAAATCAACTCACATCACTTGTGAATGATAAGATGATTTTACATATGGCTAGTCCGTAAGGTTATCTCACTCCCTCTCATATTTTATATGTTGATGACATATTTGTTTTCTGCACCTAACTATGCTTTCCCTGCCACACGCATGGGGGCTTCGTGACTTAGGCCTCTCCCTGCCTCTAGGCATTTTACTGATCACTGGTAGTCCCTTGGGACCTACCGTAGATGTTCTAGTTTTGTTGTTCAAACACCCAAGACCGATGTGTCCTCGTCACCCTATTGCCGAGGACTCATCACCCTGCTACGCGACGAGAACACATCGTTCTATCATAGTGACCAACTCTGGTGACTAACTAGCCAACTAGTCCATAGTACCTGTTGTAACATCCCGCCAAATTCTTTTCATATTTATATAATAAAAATAAAGGTAAACAAATATATTGAAGTGAACATAATTATATATATGTAATGAAGTTTCTCCCCACAGGGAGTTTAATACATAATCGGTCAAATTTTCCAAAAACGTAAACAAAATTACAGTAAAATAGAAAGACAGGCGATCTCCTAACAGCAAAAGGCGATCTCCTATCAGAGAACGGCGATCTCCTATCAGAAAACAGAAAAAGGGTGATCGCCTAACAGAAATATGAACAGGCGATCTCCTTCCGGCGACCACTCACTGAGGAGCTCTACTTCCTGCAACATCATCTGCTCCCGTGTAAATTATACACGATCATCACAGGTTTAAGAAAAAGCCAAACACAACACCAAAAACACAGGGTAAGCTAGGTATTTGAAAGAGAGTTTAGATATGAACTTTAAAATCAAGATAAAACAAATTCAAGATACCCACGTAAAACCATCAGCTTTCTCATTCCCTTCACATGACCATCAAGTAAACACATATTTCACAATTCCTCAAAAGTCTTTCAATTCACATAATGCATCAAGTGTCTATCAATTTCAATGTTCCTCATTTCTCACGTCAGACTTCCACTGACTCATCACACAAGACACTTGACACTACTTCCGGAAGACTCGTGCATTGACTAGACTCAGAGATCTGCACCTGTCATACTACACTGCTGTAATGTTTCCACAGCTATGCACATCAACACAATCTCGATCTCAATTTCATCACTCTCACAGTATGACAGGGTGAATCCACACAATAGGTCAAGTAGTTATCTTTCAAACACTTACCCATACGTATGAACCTCCATCTACTCTCAACGCCTGAATAACTTCATCTATATGAATTCATTATCTCAGGAGAGTCAGGATATCTCATTATAGAAATCACCGATCAATGCACATCCTACACGATCTTACACGGTATTTTCTTTCCTGAAAATACTATGCCTTGATCCCACATTCACAACATTCAACACATCATATAACACTTAAGTGAACGATTCCAATCACAGCAAAACTCATTCCAAGGTTCAGATTTTCGAATATCACATGCATTTCACATTTAAATCTCAAACAGTTTCAAACAATACCAAAAACAGGGGAGTTCGAAAAACAACGCCAAAACCGGCGATCTCATCCAAAAACAGGGGATTATGCAATAACAGTTGAAAACCGGCGACCACGTCGCCCCTTCATCTCAATCATCTAATATAAGGTTTTCGTTGGAAATAAGGTTAGCTTCCCTTACCTGGACTTGCGCAAAACACCAAGAGCTCCAAAACCCACCGAGCGTAAAGGATGCCTTAGCTCTGTTTTAGCGTCTGGTTTGTAGAACTTGCAGAGAACCTCCCAGGTGCTCTAAGGACAGTCGTCGCTCGTCGTACTTTTGCTTGAAGGTGCCTGAATCGCAGCGCGAAGGAGAGCAAAGGAGAAGAATGAAGGTAAACTCACTCTTTCACTCTTGAACCACTGCAACGTCCTTTGCCTCTCAGAAGTGGGTTTTGAATCTTAAACCAACTTGTCCACAAGAGCCGCTGCCACCACCCACTCTGTAGGGAAGTTTGCGTGTACGCTTCCCTGAACAGTACGACTACGCGTGCCTCTGTGCAGGCTAACACTCTGAGGTCACTATTCTGAACCACCCTTTTTGTCTACGTGTCGCGCGTGCAGTACGTCTGATGCTGAGAGCCCGGGTCCCATTTTATCTGTGTGAAACTCGACATCGCGAGATAACCTTCCACCGATAACCGCTCGCGCGATGACTAACCACCGATGCCTCATCCTGGCGGACGACCGATGTCTCTCCCTGGGAGACGACCGATGTCTCGCCCTGGCAATGCCCGCATGCCTCGCGCCTGGCGATGCCCGCATGCCTCGCGCCCTGGCGATGCCCGCATGCCTCGCGTCCGGCGATGCCCGACGACACATTGCCACGCCTTGCTGAAGGTTCTTCATCCCACTATGTTACGTCCAAGGTATCATCTCCACATGACTTGGTGACGTGGGTAGCTTCACATTTCCAAGAGTAGATCAGCACTACTCCTCGTGCGCCCATGCATGCAACACTAAGGACGATCTCTTATGCTCAAGCATAGCGCTTCGCATGCACAGCGTATCTAAGGCTTAACCCACACCTTGATACGCGTGGTTGTTGGAATCCACTTTGGTTGATCCAGTATCCTGACCACATACTGAGTGCACTTTCGGCGATCACGTGCACCATAGGCGACTGGCGATCACGTGCAACCTAGGCGACAGGCGATTATGTACTAACCAGGCGATCTCATAGTCTTCTAAACTACACTTTCCTTCCTTTTTATTTTAAATAAAAACATACTTAGAATTCATTTAAAATATATCCCTTTTTATTCCAATTAAATTTTACAGGTCCTTACACCTGTGGGACCCAGCCCACGTGGCTCTAACCCATACTGTGGGACCCAACTGACGTGGCTTGTCATTACGATCTGTCTTCGGTATCCGAGGACCGGTCAGTATAATGGCTTTTACCACTCTTCTTGGAAAAACAAAAACAAAACTTCTTCACCTTTTCCATCCAAAGAGTCCACTTACAAACCTAGGGATTCTAAACCCTCCACTTCAACTCCTAAATCTCCTACTAAAAGCTCAAGTAGGAAATGTCTTAAATGTTTAGGCTATGGTCACATTGCTTCTAATTGTCCTACTAAACGCAATATGATGATGCATTATGGGATAGTTCTAAGTGATCATAGTTCCCAAAGATCTAGGTCTCCCAACCCTTCTAGATCCCCAAGTGAGGAAGAGAGTGAAAGTCCATGTGAAGGCGACTTATTAGTAGTGAGACGAATGCTAGGACAAGTTTTAAAGCCCTTTGATGAAAGTCAAAGAGAAAATATTTTCCATACTAGATGTCTCATTAATGATAAGTTGTGTTCCTTGATAGTGGATGGGGGGAGTTGTGCAAATGTGGCCAGCACAAGAGTAGTAGAACACATTGGGTTACCTACCATCTCTCATGCCAAGCCCTACAAGCTTCAATGGTTAAGTGAAGAGGGGGAGATCATAGTTAATAAACAAGTCCTTATAGCCTTCTCAATTGGTAAATACAAGGATGAGGTCTTGTGTGATGTTGTCCCTATGGAAGCAACCCATATCCTTTTAGGTAGGGCATGGCAATTTGATCGAAAAAAAATTCATGATGGCCTTACCAACAAAATCTCTTTCCACTTCCATGGGCATAAGATCACATTAAAATCTCTCTCACCAAAAGAAGTCCATGAGGACCAAGTATAACATCCCGCCAAATACTTTGGAATAATTATAAAATGAAATAAAGGTAAACAAATATATTGAGAAGAACAAAATTATATATATATATAAAGAAGTTTCTCCTCACAGGGAGTTTAATACATATTCGGTCAATTTTCCAAAAACGTAAACAAAATACATTAAAATATGAATACAGGCGATCTCCGAACAGCAAAAAGGCGATCTCCTATCAGAGAACGGCGATCTCCTATCAGAAAACAGAAAAAGGGTGATCGCCTAACAGAAAGAGGAACAGGCGATCTCCTTCCGGCGACCACTCACTGAGGAGCTCTACTTCGTGCAACATCATCTGCTCCCATGTAAATTTTACACGATCATCACAGGTTTAAGAAAAGCCAAACACAACACCAGAAATCACAGGGTAAGCTAGATATTTAAAAGAGAGTTTAGATATGAACTTTAAAAATCAAGGTAAAACAAATTCAAGATACCCACGTAAAACTATCAATTTTCTCATTCTCTTCACATGACCATCAAGTAAACACGTATTTCACAATTCCTCAAGAGTCATTCAAATCACATAATGCATCAAGTGTCTATCAAATTCAATGTTCCTCAATTCTCACGTCAGACTTCTACTGACTCATCACACAAGACACTTGACACTACTTCCGGAAGACTCGTGCGTTGAACTTAGCATCCAGAGACATGCACCTGTCATACTTCATTGGCTGTAATGTTTCCACAGCCATGCGCATCAACACAATCTCGATCTCAATTTCATCACTCTCACAGTATGACAGGGTTAATCCATATAACAGGCCGAGCTCGTTCTTTTTCACACGACTCACCCATTCATATGAACCTCCTTCGACTCTCACCAACTGAATAACTTCCTCTATGTGATTCCATTATCTCAGCAGAGTCAGGATCGCCTCATTCACAGGATACTCACAGATCAATACACTTCATAACCAAATCTCAACACGGTATTTCCTTTCCTGAAAATACTATGTCTTGATCCCACATTCACGACATTCCACACATCATATAACACTTAAATGAATAATTCCAATTACAACAACAATCATTTCATGGTTCATATTTTCGAATATCACATTTAAATCTCAAACAGCTTCAAACAACACAAAACAGGGGAGTTCGAAAAAGAACGCCAAAACCGGCGATCTCGTTCAAAAACAGAGGATTGTACAATAACAGTTGAAAAACCGGCGACCACGTCGCCCCCATCATCTTAATCATCGAATATAAGGATTTTCGTTGGAAATAAGGCTAGCTTCCCTTACCTGGACTTGCGCAAAACACCAAGAGCTCCAAAACCCACCGAGCTTAAAGGATGCCTTAGCTCTGTTTTAGCGTCTGGTTTGTAGAACTTGCAGAGAACCTCCCAGGTGCTCTAAGGGCAGTCGTCGCTGGTAGCACTGGTGCTTGAGGTTGCTTGAATCGCAGCGCGAAGGAGAGAAAAGAGAGGGATGAAGATGCACTCACTCTTTCACTCTCGAGTCTCTGTAACGTTCTTTGCCTCCTCGCAGTGGGTTTTTGAATCCAAGCCTACTAGTCCACGCATGCTGCTGCCACCACCCCCTCTGCAAGAAAGCCAGAGTGTACGTTTCACTGAACAGTACGGCCATGGTTGTCTTCTTGTGCATGCCAACCACTTCCCTGAACAGTACGACCGCGAGTGTCTCTTGCGCATGCCAACCTTCTGATGTCACTATTCTGAACCACCCTTTTTGTCCACGTGGCGCGCGTGCAGGACGTGCCATGCTGGGAGTCTGGGTCCCACCTTAACTGTGTGAAACTCGACATCGCGCGATAACCTTCCACCGATGACCGCTCGCGCAATGACTATCCACTGAGGTCTCATACTGGCAAACGACCGATGTCTCTCCCTGGAAGACGATCGATGTCTCTATCTGGGAGACGACCGATGTCTATCCCTGGCGACGCCCGCATGCCTCTCGCGCCCTGGCGATGCCTGCATGCCTCGCGCCCCGACGACGCCCGCATGCCTCTCGCGCCCCAGCGTTGCCCGCATGCCTCGCGCCCCGGCGTTGCCCGCATGCCTCTCGCGCCCTGGCAACGTCCACATGCCTCGCGCCCTGGCGATCATGCGTAGTAGGCGACCGACGATTATGTACTAACCAGGAAATCTTATAGTCTTCTAAACTACACTTTTCTTCCTTTTTATTTTAAATAAAAACATACTTAGAATTTATTTAAAATATATCCCTTTTTATTCCAATTTAATTTTATAGGTCCTTACACCAAGTGAGAATGAAAGAAAAGAGAGAGAAAGAAAAAGAGTTCTAAGAGAATCCTTCTCATATCACCTAAAGAGGTAAAAAAGGTAATGCTCACACAAAGGTCTATCTATATAGCCTTCCCTAGGACCCTTAAGAGTGAGTCGGCTAAGGTTAGTTCTTCATGCTTGGAAGATTTGGTAAAGGAATTCAATGATGTGTTTCAAGATCCCCCAAAAGGATTACCACCTCTTAGGGGAATTGAGCACCAAATAGATTTTATTCCTGGAGCTTCTTTACCAAATAGGCCAGCATATAGGACCAACCCATCTGAGGCCAAAGAGATTCAACAACAAGTAGAGGAGTTAATAGCTAAGGGGTGGGTGCAAGATAGCATGAGTCCTTGTGCTATGCCTGTGATTCTTGTCCCTAAAAAGGATGGGAGTTGGAGGATGTGTATGGATTGCCGCGCAATAAATAACATAACAATCAAATATAGGCATCCCATTCCTAGGTTAGATGACTTGTTGGATGAGTTACATGGGTCTCAGGTATTTATCAAAATTGATCTTAAGAGCGGTTATAACCAAATCCAGATTAAACCGGGGGATGAATGGAAAAGTGCCGTTAAGAACAAATTTGGTTTATACGAGTGGTTAGTCATGCCCTTTGGCTTAACCAATGCTCCAAGCACCTTCATGCAACTTATGCATCATGTTTTAAGACCCTTCATTAGCAAGTTTATAGTGGTTTACTTTGATGATATTCTCATCTACAGCTTGTCTTTAGATGAACATCAACAGCATGTTAGGCAAGTTCTAGAAACCCTTAGGAAAGAATGTTTGTATGCTAATCCTGAAAAATGTGTGTTTCCAGTAGACCACATCGAATTCCTAGGGTTTGTGGTAAGTTCTAAAGGGGTGCATGTAGATGAAACAAAGGTTGCAGCAATTAAACATTAGCCCACACCCACCAATGTTAGTGAGGTACGAAGCTTTCATGGCCTTGCTAGCTTTTATAGGAGGTTTGTGAAAGACTTTAGTACCATTGTTGCACCTCTCAATGCCATAGTAAAGAAGGATGTTGTGTTTAAATGGGGCCTTGAACAAGAAAAAGCTTTTTACACTTTGAAACATAAGTTAACTAAGGCACCCATTTTAGCACTCCCTAACTTTACTAAGACATTTGAGATAGAATGTGATGCCTCTAACATAGGCATTGGGGCAATCCTCCTCCAAGAGGGTCACCCCATAGCTTATTTTAGTGAGAAACTAAAAGGGAGTCACCTCAACTACTCCACCTATGATAAGGAACTTTTATGCTCTTGTGAGAGGCTTGCAAAATTGGCAACACTATCTTTTTCCCAAGGAATTTGTGATACATAGTGATCATGAATCCCTTAAGTATTTGAAAGGCCAAAGCAAGATCAATAAAAGACATGCTAAGTGGGTGGAGTTCATTGAGCAATTTCCTTATATGATCAAACATAAGCAAGGTAAAATTAATGTGGTAGCGGATGTTCTTTCAAGAAGGCATACCTTGCTATATGTTTTAGAAGTTAACTACTTGGGCTTTGATCACATAAAGGAAAACTATAAAGATGACCTTGAGTTTTCTCAAATCTTCCAAGAGTGCTCAAAGGGTGGACACAAAGACTATTTCATCCATGATGGGTTTCTTTATAAAGGAAAAATACTTTGTGTTCCCCATGGGTCTTTGAGACAATCCCTTGTTAGAGAGGCACATGAGGGTGGATTAATGGTCACTTTGGGGTAGCTAAAACTTTAGATACATTGCATGAACATTTCTTTTGGCCTCACAGGCGCAAATCCGTACATAGTTTATGTGACAAATGCATAGCATGTAGGAAGGCTAAGTCTAAAGTGCAACCCCATGGTTTATATACCCCTCTCCCCATCCCTAATATGCCTTGGGTAGACATTTCAATGGATTTTATTCTAGGTCTTCCCAAGACATCTCGGGGTATGGATTCTACTTTTGTGGTTGTGGATAGATTTTCAAAATGGCTCATTTTATTCCATGCCACAAAGTAGATGATGCAACTCATATTGCAAATCTCTTCTTTAAGGAAGTAGTTCGTTTGCATGGGCTCCCTAAGAGTATAGTGTCTGACAGGGCTTCTAAGTTCTTAAGTCACTTCTGGAGGACCTTGTGGGGAAAACTTGGAATTAAACTCCTGTTTTCTACTACTTGTCACCCCCAAACTGATGGTCAAACAGAAGTGATCATTAGGACTTTAGGTCAAATGTTAAGATGCCTTATCTCAGGGAACCCACTTGGTTAAGTTAATGTCCAGTGGGGATTTTCCTTAGGTTCTCACCATACTTGTGTAAGGACCTGTAAAATTAAATTGGAATAAAAGTGTTATATTTAAATAATTTCAGAAGATGTCATTATTTAAAATACAAAGAGTTGGTAAATGAAGTTTCGTAGTAGTCGGACATCGGACGTCGCCCAAGGTCTGGGGTCAGCTGGTAGAGATCGGTCGGCTGGCATGTAGATCAAGAAGAGTAAAGGAAGAAAAGTGTAGCTAAGAAGTCTTCTACGAGATCGCCGTTATTGAAGACGGAGGCGATCTCCGACTTCTCTGGGACATAATCGCCTGTTGCCTAGAGGAGACATGACCGCCAATCGTCTAAGGCGTACGTGATCAACGGGAGTGCACGTAGTACGTGGTCAAGATACTGGATCAACCAGAGTGGGTTCCAACAACCACGCGTATCAAGGTGTGGGTTGAGCCTTAGATACGCTGTGCATGCGAAGCTCTATGCTTGAGCAGAAGAGATCGCCCTTACTGTTGCATGCATGGGCACACGAAGAGTGGTGCTGATCTACTCTTGGAAATGTGAAGCTACCGACGTCACCGAGTCATGTGGAGATGATACTTTGGACGTAACATAGTGGAATGAAAAACCTTCGGGAAGGCGTGACGATTGTCGTCGGGTATCGCCAGGGCACGAGGCATGCGGGCATCGCCAGGGCGCAAGGCATGCGGGCATCGCCAGGCGCGGGACATGCGGGCATCGCCAGGGCGCGAGCCATGTGGACATCGGTCGTCCTCCAGGGAGAGACATCGGTGGTCCACCAGGGTGAGACATCGGTTGTCTGCCAGGATGAGGAACCAGTCATCACCGGGATGAGGAACGTCAGTCATCGCCGGTAAGAGAGGCACATCGGTCGTCGTCCAGGATAAGTCATCGGTGGATAGTCATCGCGCGAGAGGTCATCGGTGGAAGGTCATCGCGCGATATGTCATGTGGAAGGTTATCGCGCGAGAGGTCATCGGTGGAAGGTTATCGCGCGATGTCGAGTTTCACGCAGATAAAGTGGGACCCAGGCTCTCAGCATCAGACGTACTGCACGCGCGACACGTAGACAAAAAGGGTGGTTCAGAATAGTGACCTCAGAGTGTTAGCCTGCGCAGAGGCATGCGTAGTCGTACTGTTCAGGGAAGCGCACATGCAACCTTTCCTGCAGAGTGGGTGGAGGCAGCGGCATTTCTGGGCAAGTTGAGTTAGATTTAAAAGCTCACTTCTGAGAGGCAAAGAAGGGCTACGGTTCAAGAGTGACAGAGTGAGTGAGTGAGTTACCTTCATCCTTCTCTTTTCTCTCCTTCACTCTGCCATTCAGGCCTTATCACATCCCTGCTTAGCTATCGATGACTGCCATAGAGCACCTGGGAGGTTCTCTGCAAGTTCTACAGATCAGAACGCTTAGGCAGAGGTCGAGCATCCTTAAGTTCGGTGGGTTAGAGCTAGAAGTGAGGTTTTACGCAAGTCCAGGTAAGGGAAGCTAGCTTTATTTTCAATAAAAGCCGTAGATTTGCTGTTTCTGAAGTGAGGACGACGTGGTCGCCGGTTTCATGTTTCTTTTCGCAATGCTCTGATCTATGTGGTTGGGCGACGTGGTCGCCGGTTTTAAACCCCTTTTCATGATGTTCTGTTTCTATGTGGTTGGGCGACGTAGTCGCCGGTTTTAAATACAGATTTTGAAATCCCCTGCTTTTGAATCAGATCGCCGGTTTTGGCGTTGTTTTGCGAACTCCCCTGTTTTTGGTGTTGTTTTGAGACTGCTTGAGATTTAAATGTGATATTCGAAAGTTTGAACCTTTGAAATGATTGTTGCTGTGATTTGAATCATTCATTTGATTGGTATGATGTTTTGAATGTTGTGAATGTGGGATCAAGGCATAGTATTTTCAGGAAAGGAAATACCGTGTAAGATCGTGTATAGGTGTATTGACTAGGGGCTTGTCTAGAAGGAGATATCCTGACTCTGCTGATATAATGGAATCACGTAGATAAAGTTATTCAGTTGTGGAGAGTCGGAGGAGGTTCATATGAATGGGCGAGTAGTGTGAAAAAGAACGAGCTCGGCCTGTTATATGAATTAACCCTGTCATACCGGGAGAATTATTGACATTGAGATTATATATGCGCATGGCTGTGTGGATTTCACAGCGATCCTGTGTGGATTTCACAGTGGTATGGTATGACAGGTGCAGATCTCTGAGCCTGAGTCAACGCACGAGTCAATCCGGAAGTAGAGTCATGTGTCTATGCATTGTGAGTCAGTGGAAAGTCTGACGTGTGAATCTTGAATACTGAATGTAGCAAAGAGACACTGGACGAGTTTGTGGAATATGGGAATGTTAATGGTGGTAATTGATATGGATCATGAATGGTGTGAAGATTTATGTTTTCTATTGATTTAAAGTTTTTGAAACATCTAGCTTACCCTTTTATCTGGTATTGTGATTGTTTGCTTAAACCTGTGATGATCGCGTATTTTTGCACGGAAGCAGACGAGGTTGCAGGTGGTAGAGTTCCTCAGTGAGTGGTCGCCGGAAGGAGATCGCCCATTTATGTTTCTGTTAGGCGATCACCTTTTTCTGTTGTCTGATAGGAGATCGCCATTTTCTGATAGGAGATCGCCCATCCTGTTGGGAGATCGCCTGTTTCTTTTTATTTTCCTGTATTTCGTTTACGTTTTTGGAAAACTGACCGACTTTGTATTAAACTCCCTGCGAGGAGAAAACTTCATTACATATATACGATTATGTTCACTTCAATATTATCATTTTATCTCTATTTCATTCTATAATTATGAAAAGAATTTGGCGGGATGTTACAACTTGTCTCATAAAATCCAATCCTAAGTAAAGTGTCACCATAAAAATGAACAATCATAAAATCAACTCACATCATATATAAATCGTCCTTAGCGTTCTCACTCAAAGGGGGAGGTGTTCTCTGCAAACCTTCCTTACCCGACCTCGAGAACTCAAATGCACGGATGTTTTTTTAGCCAACAATATCCCAACGATCAGGGCCTCATACTCTGCCTGGTTATTACTGGCCTTGAAAGCAAATCGAAGGGCCTGTTCAATCAATAGCCCCTTTGGTCCCTCCAAGATGACACCAGCTCCGCTGCCCTATTGATTAGAGGACCCATCTACTAAGATCACCAATCAGAAGTCAACTTCATCATTGTGTGTTTCCGCCGATGAGAGCTCGACTACAAAATCAGCATAGACCTGGCCTTTAATAGGGCCTCTGGGCTCATACTGTATGTCAAACTCTGAGAGCTCTACCGCCCAGCGCACCATTCTTCCTGTGACGTCTGGCTTCTGTAAGACCTTATGAATGGGAAGGTCTGTCATCTTCACCATTGTGAAACTCCGAAAATAGTGGCGAAGTCTTCTTGCTGAGAACACCACCGCTAGTGTTGCCTTCTCTAGGGCCTGGTACCTCACCTCAAGCCCCTTATATAATTGTTTCTAGGTTAACCTACCGCTGACATTCTCTTGCCAAAGCCTTGCCTCTAGCGAATTTAGGGTTACCTTTTCAGGATACTATTGCACAGTCTTAGTGCAACTCCCGCGGCAACATTCCTTTCTTAGAGCGCAACACTCGTGGCAACATTCCTTTTTAGGGTGTGTATCTAACGGTATGGCCACTAGGGTTACGTGTGTACTAGCGCCGCGAGACCAACCCGTTCTTGTAAGTCCCCTAATTTCTCACATGCCTTGCATGCAGTTTTCTCTAAAAACCCTAGCACTCTTGGGCCTGGGCGCCCTTAGGGGAAATCTACTTGTGCCAAACCCAAATGTCTTATACACGTTCCGCATGCAAGGTATATCTATGAATCAGGCTTACACTAATGTAATACTTTACTGTGCCGACCTTTGCTACGTCGACCTCTACTGTACGTTGCCGACGTCTGAGGTCTGGTCACTATAACATGTAATCTCCGAGGGTCCCCTTGTGGACCTTACTGTGTCGACCTTTGCCACGTCGACCTCTACTGTACACTGCCGACGTCCGAGGTCTAGCCACCACACAAGGTATCTGTGGGGGTTCCTCTGTGGGCCCTACTGTGTTGACCTTTGCCACGTCGACTTTCACTGTACGCTGCCGACGTTCGAGGTCTGGCCACTACAAACCTGTTGTTCCTCCTCAGGCACTAGAAGTAGGGGTGACCCTTATCTCCCCCAGCTGATATGAATCTGAATAGAGTGACCATCTGCCCTGTCAACTGCTATACCTCCTTTACTGAAGTCCAGCTTTTCATAGCCAGGATTGCAGCGTATTTGTTAGGGTTCGCTTCTATCCCACACTCGGTGAGCAAGAAGCCTAAGAACTTGCCTGTTTGAACCCCAAACACACTTCTCTGGGTTCAGCTTTAGCCTGTATTTAGCTATTGTTGTAAATAGCTATTCTAGACCAGCCACGTGCTGATCTTTCACCTATGAGGTCACCACCATGTCATCCACGTAGGCTTGCACGTTTCACCCTATCATGGGCACGTGATGTGAGTTGATTTTAGGTTCATTATATTTGTGACACTTTCTTAGAATTAGGATCAAGATTCTTAGCAATTTAGAGTGAGTCACCTAAGGAAAATCCCCACTGGACATTAACTTAACAAGTGTTAAGTAGATGTGAAGGTTCATTTCCAAAGGTCCAAGGTTAAAACACAATTAATGATGATGAATGAATGAAGAACAAGGTGCTGAACTCAAAAAAAGAATAGGTGCAGAATTTAAACACAAAAAAAACAGAATGGAAACACAAATTGAAACCAAAGAACCGATTGAAATTCAAGAACAAGACATAGAATCAAAACTACCGATTGAAATGACAATGGAAGATGAAAGAAGATGAAACTTATGTGGTTGTAGCCATGGATTGGGAATGGACACGCCACTTGGAGGTGATGATCCAAGATAAGTGCAGATTTGCCGCCACTTGAGTGCTCCCAAAGCTTCACAAGATGAGACAAGGAAGAGGAGAACAAGTCTCACAAAATTCACTCACAATTTGAGTATAGTAACTTTTCTTCTAATTTCAATATTATTTTACTTGAGCATAGCACCTCTATTTATAGTGTGAGAGGGCTGAAATTAAAGTGGGAAAATTCAAATGAGAAGCATTTGAATTTGGAGCCAAAACATATGTCACAAGGGAGGTGTGACTTGATTTCTACTTTGGCACCTCCTAAAACTACACCTACACCTACTCTTTATGTCACATGGAAGGTGTGACTTGTTTTTGTACATTAACACCCCTTATTTTAATTCCTACACCTTCCTTCAAAGTTCTACTAAAAACTATACACAAGTAATTACAAAAAGAGACATCCATTGATGCTCTTCTCCCAAAGCTTTAGCCTTGCTCCTAGTCATCCTTTGAGGCATGAAGGATGTTGAGCTAATTGGTTGGGCTTGGGCCCCAACTTGGGCTTGGGCTTCATGGGCTTGGGCCTCAGGCACCTCCTCTACTTGGTCTTCATCATGCTCCCCGGGTTGGAGAGAATTCGTCCACGAATTTGGAAGACCTGCAGAAAAGGGAGTTAGATCACTAATATTAAAAGAATTACTTCCAAGAAATGTATCAGGCATATCTAACTCATAGGCATTATCGTTAATTCTCTTGATGACCTGAAACGGACCATCTCCTCGAGGCATAAGTTTGGACTTCCTTTGAGTAGGGAATCTATCCTTCCTCAAGTGTAGCCAAACCCAATCGCCAGGTTCAAAGATTAATGCCTTACGCCTTTTGTTGGCATTTTCAGCATATTTGCCAACTTTCTTCTCAATTTGTAACTTGATGTGATTATGCAAGTCTTTAATAAAAGAAGCTTTTTCAAAACCATCCTTGCATAAAATCTCATCAAGTACAGGTATTGGAAGAAGATCTAGAGGTGTTAAAGGGTTGAACCCATAAACAACCTCAAAAGGAGAATGGGCAGTTGTAGAATTTACTACTCTATTATAAGAAAACTCAATATGAGGTAGTAAATTCTCCCAAACCCTTGGGTTCCCGGAAATAAAGCATCTTAACATTTGACCCAAAGTTCTATTGACCACCTCTGTTTGACCATCAGTTTGGGGGTGGCAAGTAGTAGAAAACAAAAGTTTTGTGCCAAGTTTGCCCCATAAGGTCCTCCAAAAGTGGCTTAAAAACTTTGAATCCCTGTCGGATACAATACTTCTAGGAAGCCCATGCAAACGAACAACTTCCTTAAAGAAGAGATTTGCAATATAACAAGCGTCATCTACTTTGTGGCAAGGAATAAAATGAGCCATCTTAGAAAAGCGGTCCACTACCACAAAGATAGAATCCTTTCCTGTCCATCAACATCTGGTAGGTGGCACCTGCATTCTTCAGCCCAAAGGGCATCACTATGTAACAGTAGCAAGACAGCTCTGTCATGAACGTCGTCTTGCACTCGTCCATGGGATGCATCTTGATCTGGTTGTACCCAGAAAAGGCATTCAAGAAGCTGAGCAACTTGTAACCCGAGGCACTGTCTACCAAAGCATCAATGCTTGGCAGGGGGTAGGAGTCCTTCGGGCAGGCTTTGTTGAGGTTAGTGAAGTCTACGCACATTCTCCACTTCCCGTTAGCCACTCTGGATACTGTATCTCCCTGATGTGGCTAACTCTCATCAACTTTTGCATTTCCTCCTTGATGACTTGTCTCCTCTCTTCATTGAACTTTCTCCTCCTCTGGTGAACAGGTCTGATTTGGGGGTCCATGGCAAGGCGATGACACAGGAAGTCAGGGTCTATGCCAGGTGTAAGGATCTAGATAATTATTTGGAATTGAAGAAGTATAATTTTAATGAATTCTGAATATGTTATTACTTAAAACGAAAAGAGCTTGTAATGGAAATTTCATGGTGGTCAGACCTCGGATGTCGCCCAAGGTCTGAGGGCGGCGTGGTAGAGGTCGGTCGGTGGACCATAGTGGGTTCCAGAAATCACATGTAGGGAGGTGTGATTTGAACCTTAGGAGCGCCATGCATGCAAAATAACTACGGGACTTTACGCTTGGACATAAGGGATTTACCTTGGCGTTGCATGCTTAGGCATGTAAGGAGTGAGTACTGAGCTGCCCTCGGGCAGGAGAAGCTACTGACGTCACCGAGCCATGTGGGGGTGACAACACAGGCGCGGAGTAGTGGTAGGACGAGCCCTCAACAGGGTGTGACGATGTGGCATCAGTCGACAGAAGCAAGGCGATGTGTCCTCGCCACATCAAGGACGATGAGAGATCGCCAGGGCGAGAGACACGCGGGGATCGCCAGGGCGAGAGACACGCGGAGATTGCCAGGGTGAGAGACACGCGGAGATCACCAGGGCGAGAGACACGCGGGGATTGCCAGGGCGAGAGACACGCGGGCATCGCGAGGGCGAGACACAGACGGTCATCGCCAGGATGAGGGACGCATTGGTCGACTTCCAGGGGGAGACATCGGTCGTCTTCCAGGGAGAGACATCGGTGGTCTGCCAGGGTGAGACATCGGTGGTCTGCCAGGGTGAGGAATCAGTCATCCGTCAGGAAGAGGAATCAGTCATCGCCGGTATGAGAGGCATGGTTGTCGCGCGAGCAGTCATCGGTGGAGGGTCATCGTGCGAGGTCGTGTTCCACACAGATAAGGTGGGACTCAGGCTCCCAGCATGAACGTTCTGCATGCGCGACACGTAGACATTAGGAGTGTTTCAAAATAGTAACATCAGAGAGTTGGTATGCGCAGAGACCCACGTAGTCATACTGTTCAAGGAAGTGTGCACGCAAGCTTTCCTGCAGAGTGGGTGGTGGCAGCGGCATTTCTGGGCAAGTTGGTTTAGATTCAAAACTCACTCCTGAGAGGCAGTGGACGTTGCTGTGATTTGAGAGTGACTGAGTGAGTTAGCTTGGGTTCCCTGTTTCTTTCCTCCCCTTCTCCCTGCGTTCAGACGTCCTAGCGTACCAGTTGAAGACCGGCGACTGCCATAAAGAACCTGGGAAGGTTACTCTGCAAGTTCTCCCATCAGGACGTTAGAACAGAGTAAGTCGTTTTACTCTGTTTTTCGAGTCGAATCTGAGCTTGAGAGGGTTGCCTCTGCATAGGCGTTGCCGGTGACTCCCTTAGCTCCAGAAATCGTCTCTGTTAGCGTAGGAAATGAGTAGTATAGTCAGTTTTGTGATAAAGGCTCCATGGTGCAGGTTAGGACATCTTTAAGCTTCGGTGGGTTTTGGAGCTCTTAGTGAGATTTTACGCAAGTCCAGGTAAGGGAAGCTAGCATTTTCGTTTATAAAAACTTTAGGCGAGTAGGTTGTGAAATGAGGACGACGTGGTCACCGGTTTCATATTCTATTTCACGATGCTCTGTTTTTATGTGTGGGGCGACGTGATCGCCGGTTTTAATGTTGATTTCGAACTCCCCTGTTTTAGTGTCGTTTGAAACTGTTTGAGATTGAATGTGAAATGCATGTGATATTCGAAAATCTGAACCTTGGAATGATTGTTGCTGTGATTGGGAACCGTCCATTTACGTGTTGTATGATGCATTGAATGTTGTGAATGTGGGATCAAGGCATAGTATTTTCAGGAAAGAAAATACCGTGTAAGATCGTGTGTAATGTGCATTGACTAGGGACTTGTCTAGAAGGAGATATCCTGACTCTGCTGATATAATGGAATCACATAGATGAAGTTATTCAGTTGTTGAGAGTCGAAGGAGGTTCATATGTATGGGTAAGTTGCTTGAAAGATAACTGACTTGACCTGTTATATGAATTAACCCTGTCATACCGGGAGAGTGATGATATTGAGATTATGTATGCGCATGGCTGTGTGGATTTCACAGCGACCCTGTGTGGATTTCACAGTGGTGTGGTATGACAGGTGCAGATCTCTGAGTCTGAGTCAACGCACGAGTCTTCCGGAAGTAGAGTCATGTGTCTATATGTTATGAGTCAGTGGAAAGTCTGACGTGTGAACCATGAGTATTGAATGTATTGAATAGACACTTGACGAGTTTGTGGAGTATGGGGATATTGATGGCTGAAATTGTTATAGATTATGAATGGTGTGAAGATTTATGCTTTCTTTTGATATAAAGTTTCATATTTAAAGTTTTAAAAATATCTAGCTTACCCTTTTGTTTTGTATCGTGGTTGTTTTCTTAAACCTGTGATGATCGTGTATATTTGCACGAGAGCAGATGAGGTTGCAGGTAGTAGAGCTCCTCAGTGAGCATTTTCTGGAGGAGGAGATCGCCGGTTTTGAATGCTGTTGTTTTGTTTTATTTTGAAAACTCCTATATGGAGATGTATTAAAATTTCCTCAAAAAGGGATATTATTTTGAGGCACATTTGTATTAATGGATGAATTATATTATGTATATATTTATGTTAAATTTTGATATTATTGTTTCACCTTTATTTTATTATATAAAAATGAACAATATTTTGAGGGGCATTACACTAGGCATGTTTGAGGCAGACTATGCGTAGGCATCCAGATGCCGCGCAATGACCTCGACAATCTGGTCCTGTGACTCTTGGCATAAGGACTTGTCAAGCTTGAACATCTTTCCACCGATCTCCCTCTCCAGGATGTCCTCAGCTGGTTCAGGTCGTCTCTCCCGGGCGACCTCTGCTCGGGCGACCCCTTCCTCACGTGGGGCTAGGCAGTAACGGTGTACACCCCACCTGCTGGTTGAGTGGTAATGGTGCACACCCCTTGATGCAAACCAAGCCCACAAGGTGATGATCAAGGATGCTAAACAATATAAAGAGAAGTCACTTCAAAGTAGAGACCTCACCAGATGGAGAATGGGACAAAGACCAGAGCACCTAAAGTTCTTCCTGCCGGTCTTCTTAATGATTAGAAAATATTGTAAATAATTTGGGCTCACTTTGGGGGTCTAAATAGCAAATATAGGCTAGAATAAGGTGCCTTTAGTATAATAAGGGGTGTAGTTAGCATTTTAGGATGTTCTTGGCCCTTTTGGAAGGCTTTGTGACCTAGTTTCTAGAAGGACAAGCCTAGGATGCGGGTTTGACTAAGGCTGCTCATTTTTTCACTCTTTCCATCCTACCCCTTATGCTTGCTCTCCAAGGCTCCTTCACCTATAAATAAGGAGGCCTACCTCATGTATTTACAAGTTGAAAATTAGAGTAAAGTTACTATACACAATTTGTGTTAAAGTTTGTGAGCATTGTCTCCTTACACCATTGTCTTATCTTGTGAGATTTAGAGAGCTCTCAAGTGGCGGCATCCTTCACTCATCTTGGAGTAAACCACCATCCAAGTGGCGTTATCACTTCTCCAGCTTCATTCTCCTAAGTTTCCTTTCACTCATTCTTTTCCATTCCATTTCCATTCCAAATTTCAATTCCGAAATCTTTGTCTTGTTCTTGTTTTAATGCTTTGTTTCCTATTCGGTTTCCTTCATTATGTTTAGTTTCCTCTTTTTAATTTCAGCACCTTTACTTGTCATCATCTTCACCATAACTGTATTTTCCTTTTGTCTTTGTGAAATGAACCTTCACATCTACTTAACCACTTGGTTAAGTTAATGTCCAGTGGGGATTTTCCTTAGGTTCTCACCTTAATCATCCTAAAATCTCAATCCTAATTAAAGTGCCACCATAAAATGCTAAATCATAAAATCAACTCACATCACCCCTCTCCTTGTCTTGAGGCTATTCTCATAACACTTCTTTGCCTCTTTCTGGTTTAATCTGATTGTGATCATTGTCCCTTCCATGGAAGGCAGCTTCATCTTCATGTGCCTTGTTGACGCCACCGCTCCCAACCTGTTCAGGGCAGGTCTGCCCAAAAGGATATTATAAGCCGAGGGAGCGTTGACAACAACGTACCTGATGTTTTCTGTGCGTGAGGCCACGCCATCTGTGAAGGTGGTCTTCAACTCTATGTGGCCACGTGTAACATCCCGCCAAAATACTATTCATATTTATATAATGAAAATAAAGGTAAACAAATATTTTGAAGTTAACAAAATTATATATATGTAATGAGGTTTCTCCTCACAGGGAGTTTAATACATATTCGGTCAATTTTCCAAAAACGTAACAAAATTACAATAAAATAGAAAGACAGGCGATCTCCTAACAGCAAAAGGCGATCTCCTATCAGAGAACGGCGATCTCCTATCAGAAAACAGAAGAAGGGTGATCGCCTAACAGAAATAGGAACAGGCGATCTCCTTCCGGCGACCACTCACTGATGAGCTCTACTACCTGCAACCTCGTCTGCTCCCGTGTAAAAATACACGATCATCACAGGTTTTAGAAAGCAATCACAATACCAGATGAAAGGGTAAGCTAGATGTTTTAAAAACTTTAAATATGAAACTTTAAATCCATAGAAAACATAAATCTTCACGCCATTCATAATCCATATCAATTTTCAACCATCAACATTCCCATATTCCACAAACTCGTCAAGTGTCTATTCACTACTTTCAATATTCATGGTTCACACGTCAGACTTTCCACTGACTCATAAGATATAGACACATGACTCCACTTCCGGAAGACTCGTGCGTTGACTCAGGCCCAGAGATCTGCACCTGTCATACCACACCACTGTGAAATCCACACAGGGTCGCTGTGAAATCCACACAGCCATGCGCATACATAGTCTCAATATCATCACTCTCCCGGTATGACAGGGTTAATTCATATAACAGGCCGAGCTCGTTCTTTTTCACACGACTCACCCATTCATATGAACCTCCTTCGACTCTCCACAACTGAATAACTTCATCTATGTGATTCCATTATATCAGCAGAGTCAGGATATCTCCTTCTAGACAAGCCCCTAGTTAATACACATTTCACACGATCTTACACGGTATTTTCTTTCCTGAAAATACTATGCCTTGATCCCACATTCACAACATTCAACACGTCATACAACACTTAATGAACGATTTCAGTCACAGAAAAACTCATGCCAAGGTTCAGATTTTCGAATATCACATGCATTTCACATTTAAATCTCAAACAGTTTTCAAACAACACCAAAACAGGGGAGTTCGAAAAACAACGCCAAAACCGGCGATCACGTCCAAAACAGGGGATTTCGAAATCTGTATTTAAAACCGTCGATCACGTCGCCCAAACACATAAGAACAGAACATCATGAAAAAGGGGTTTTAAAACTGGCGACCACGTCGCCCAAACACATAGAACAGAGAATCACGAAAAAGAATATGAAACCGGCGACCACGTCGCCCTCACTTCAGAAACAGCAAATCTACGGCTTTTATTGAAAATAAAGCTAGCTTCCCTTACCTGGACTTGCGTAAAACCTCACTTCGAGCTCTAACCCACCGAACTTAAAGGATGCCTTGGCTCTGTTTTAGCGTCTGGTTTGTAGAACTTGCAGAGAACCTCCCAGGTGCTCCAAGGGCAGTCGTCGATAGCTAAGCAGGAACGTGATAAGGCCTGAATGGCAGAGTGAAGGAGAGAAAAGAGAAGGATGAAGGTAACTCACTCACTCACTCTGTCACTCTTGAACCACAGTACCTTCTTTTCCTCTCAGAAGTGGGTTTTTTTTTGTATCTTAAACCAACTTGCCCCCAAAAGCCGCTGCCACCACCCACTCTGCAGGGAAGTTTGCGTGTACGCTTCCCTGAACAGTACGACTACGCGTGCTTCTGCGCAGGCTAACACTCTGAGGTCACTATTCTGAACCACCCTTTTTGTCTACGTGTCGCGCGTGCAGTACGTCTGATGCTGCGAGCCTGGGTCCCACCTTATCTGCGTGAAACTCGACATCGCGCGATAACCTTCCACCGATGACCGCTCGCGCGATGACTATCCACCGAGGCCTCATCCTGGAGGATGACCGATGTCTCTCCCTGGGAGGCGACCGATGTGCCTCTCATACCGGCGATGACTGATGTGCCTCATCCAAGTGATGACTGATTCCTCACATTGGCAGACAACCGATGTCTCTCCCTGGCAGACCACCGATGTCTCACCCTGGAAGACAACCGATGTCTCAACCTGGCAGACCACCGATGTCTCACCTTGGAAGACAACCGATGTCTCAACCTGGCAGACCACCGATGTCTCCCATCCTGGCTGATGACCGATGTTACTCTCATCCTGTTGGCGATCTCTTATCGCCCTTGTGTGTGACGAGAACACATCGTGTAACATCCCGCCAAAAACTATTCATATTTATATAATGAAAATAAAGGTAAACAAATAATGTTGAAGAGAACATAATTATATATATAAGTAATGAAGTTGCTCCTCACAGGGAGTTTAATACATAACCAGTCAAATGTTTTTCAAAACTTAACAAAATCAATCAAATACAACGAAAACGGCGGTCTCCATACATCAACCGGCGATCTCCTACCAGAAGACCCCAAAACAGGCGATCTGCTATCAGGACATAAATCCGGCGATCACCACCAAGAGATAGAAACAAGCGATCTCTTCCCCGACGACCACTCACTAAGGAGCTCTACTTCCTGGAAGATCATCTGCTCCCATGTAAAAATTACACGATCATCACAGTTTTAAGAGAAAAACAGCCATAGAGCAGAACACGCAGGGTAAGCTATATATTTTAAAGAGAGTTTAAATATGAACATAAAAATCAGAATAAAACAAATTCAAGATACCCACATAAAACTATAAAGTTTCTCATTCCCTTCACCTGATCGCCAAGAAATCACACACTTTACAATATTTGCACAGAGTCATTCTATTTCACAAACTGCATCAAGTGTCTATCAATTTCAAGGTCCCTCATTTCTCACGTCAGACTACCACTGACTCAGCACACAAGACACTTGACACTACTTCCGGAAGACTCGTGCATTGATTAGACTCAGAGATCTGCACCTGTCATACTAAACAGCTGTAATGTTTCCCCAGCTATGCGCATCAACACAATCTCGATCTCAAGTTCATCATTCTCACAGTATGATAGGGTTAATCCATGGAACAGGCCGAGCTCGTTCTTTTTCACACGACTCACCTATTCATATGAACCTCCTTCGACTCTCACCAACTGAGTAACTTCCTCTATGTGATTCCATTATCTCAACAGAGTCAGGATATCTCATTAGGAATCACCGATCAATGCACATCCTACACGATCTTACACGGTATTTTCTTTCCTGAAAATACTATGCCTTGATCCCACATTCACCACATTCAACACATCACATAACACTTAAAGGAATGATTTCAATCACAGCAAAACTCACTCCAAGGTTCTTATTTTCGAATATCTCATTTAAATCTCAAACAGCTTCAAAGCAACACCAAAAACAGGGAGTTCGCAAACAACGCCAAAACCGGCGATCTGGTTCAAAAACAAGGTATTTCGAAGTCTGTATATAAAACCGGCGACCACGTCGCCCAAACACATAGAACAGAGCATTCACGAAGATGAAAACGAAACCGGTGACCACGTCGCCCTCACTTCAGAAACAGCTAATCTATGGCTTGTATTGAAAATGAAGGCTAGCTTCCCTTACTTGGACTTGCGCAAAACACCAGGAGCTCCGAAACCCAACGAAGCTTAAAGAATGCCTTGGCTCTGTTTTTGCGTCTGGTTTGAAGGACTTGCAGAGAACCTCCCAGGTGCTCTAATGGTGGCCGTCGCTCGTCGTACTCTTGTGTGAAGGTGCCAGAATCGCAGTGCGAAGGAGAGAATGGAGGAGAAGGGAGGTAAACTCACTCTTTCGCTTTTGAACAACTGCAACGTTCCCCTCTCTCAGAAGTGGGTTTTTGCATCTTAAACCAGCTTGTCCGCAAAAGCAGCTGCCACCACCCACTCTGCAGAGAAGTCTGAGTGTACGTTTCTCTGAACAGTACGACCACGTTTGTCTCTTGCGCATGCCAACCACTTCCTGAATAGTACAACCGCGAGTGTCTCCTGCGCATGCCAACATTCTGATGTCACTATTCTGAATCATCCTTTTTGTCTACGTGGCGTACGTGCAGGACGTTCCATGCTGGGAGTCTGGGTCCCACCTTCTCTGTGTGCAACTCGACATCGCGCGATAACCTTTCGCCGATGACTCTCGCGCGAAGACAATCCACCGATGACCTCTCACGCGAAGGCAATCCACCGATGCCTCATCCTGGCGGACGACCGATGTCTCCCCCTGGAAGATGCCCGCATGCCTCGCGCCCTGATGATGCCTGCATGCATCTCGCCCTGGCGACGTCTGCATGCCTCGCGCCCTGGCGATGACGTGTAGTCTAGGCGACCGGCGATTATGTACTAACAAGGAAATCTTATAATCTTCTAAACTACACTTTCCTTCCTTTTTTATTTTAAATAAAAACATACTTAGAATTCATTTAAAATATATCCTTTTATTCCAATTTAATTTTTCAGGTCCTTACATTCTCCCTATCAAGAAAAATTTTCGTCCCCGAAAATTGAATTACAAGGAAAAGAGGTATGGATAAGCTTCTCTCATGGGTTCTTCTAACTCCCAAGTTGAATCCCCCGATCTCTCATCCCACACCACTTTCACCATGTCGATGGTCTTGCCTCTGAGCTGTTTACTTTGCCGATCGTCAATCCTGACTGGTTTTGCTTCAAAGGACAAGTCATCCCTGATCTGCACATCGTCTACTTCCAGCACATGACTAGGGTCTGCCATGTACTTCCTCAGCTGTGATATGTGAAAGACATTGTGCAGATTCGCTAGATGGGGAGGTAGGGCGATCTCATAAGCCACTGGACCAATCCTTCTTAAGATCTGATATGGTCCCACGAACTTAGGGGACAACTTCTTTGACCTGATCGCCCGTCCTACACCCTTGGTTGGTGTCACTTTCATGAACACGTGGTCTCCAGCAACAAACTCCAAAGGCTTTCTCCTCTGATCTGCATAGGACTTCTGCCTACTTTGAGAAGCTTTCATTCTGCTTTGTATCTGTTGCACTTTCTCGGTCGTCTGCTGAATCAACTCTGGCCCAACCAAGACTGCTTCGCCCTCCTGGTACCAACATAAGGGAGTTCTGCATTTCCTCCCATACAGGGCTTCATATGGTGCCATCCCAATACTGGCGTGGTAACTATTATTATAGGTAAACTCCACCAGCGGCAACACCTCATCCCAACTTCCCAATTGATCCAAGACGCACGCCCTCAGCAGATCTTCCAAGGACTGGATCGTTCTTTCTGACTGACCATCTGTTTGGGGATGATATGCAGAGCTCATCCTCAACTTAGTTCCCAAGCACTCTTGTAAGGTCTGCCAAAACCGTGAAGTGAACCTGGGATCTCTATCTGAAACGATGCTGGAAGGCACTCCATGCAACCTCACTATTTCTTGGATGTATAACTGTGCCAGCTTGGCCATAGGCATCTTCATATTCACTGGAAGAAAGTGGGCACTCTTCGTCAGCCTATCAATGATGACCCAGATTGCATCATGACCCTTTACCGACCTGGGTAAATGGGTGACAAAATCCATGGCGATGCTGTCCCATTTCCACTCAGGGATATCCAGTTGCTGTAACAACCCGCCAGGTCTTTGATGCTCTACCTTCGCCTTCTGACATGTTAAGCAGGTTGCAACATACTGGGCGATGTCTCTCTTCATGCCCGACCACCAAAATGACTCCTTCAAGTCATGGTACATCTTGTTCATGCCTGGATGGAGGTTAAAGCGACTCTTATGACCTTCATCTAGGATCATTTTCTTCAACTCTCCATTTGCAGGGATGCAAATTCTGCCATTAAATCTCAAGATCCCATCATCGCCCATCACAAAGTCTCTAGCCTGATCTGTCCCTAGCGACTCCACAGTACGCTTCAGACTAGGGTCCTCCAATTGCCTATCCCTTAACATCCCAAGGAAGTCATTAGTTATAGCCAGCTTACTACAACTAATGTGATTTACGTGAAATTCTACCCCAAGGTTTAAGTCTCTGAACTGCTCGATCAGTTTCTGTTCTTCCATCATCATGGTGGCTACTTGTATTGATTTTCTACTCAAAGCATCTGCCACTACATTGGCCTTCCCTGGATGATACATGAGTTGAAAATCGTAGTCCTTTAGAAACTCCATCCACCTTCTTTGCCTCATGTTTAGTTCCTTCTGATCGAACAGGTATTTCAGGCTCTTATGGTCACTGAACACCTGGAACCGAGCTCCATATAAATAGTGCCTCCAGATCTTCAAGGAAAATACTACAGCTGCCAACTCCAAATCATGCGTAGGGTAGTTTCTCTCATGAACCTTGAGTTGCCTTGAAGCATATGCAACCACTCTTTTCTCTTGCATCAAAACACATCCCAAACCCTGATGTGAAGCATCACAGTAGACGTCAAAAGGTCTTCCTACCTCTGGGATCACCAGCACTGGAGCACTGGTCAACCTCTCCTTTAGTTCCATGAAGCTCTGTTCACATCGGTCGGTCCAAGCAAAAGGTTGGTCCTTGCGGGTCAGCTGTGTTAAAGGAGCCACTACCTTGGAAAAGTCCTCAATAAACCTCCGATAGTAGCCCGCCAACCCCACAAAGCTCCTTATCTCGGTGACTGTCTTAGGACGTTCCCATTGCAGCACTGCCTCTACCTTGGCTGGATCCACCGAGATCCCCTGGGCAGATATCACGTGTCCTAAGAAGTTGACTTCCTTCAGCCAGAACTCACACTTAGAGAACTTGGCATAGAGTTGCTTCTCCCTCAGTATCTCCAATACTGTCCTCAGGTGTTCCTCATGCTCTTCCTCGGTCCTTGAATAAATGAGTATGTCGTCTATGAAGACCACCACAAACTTATCCAAGAAAGGGCGAAAAATCCTATTCATGTAGTCCATAAACAGAGCTGGAGCATTGGTTACTCCAAACGGCATCACCACATACTCA
This sequence comes from Phaseolus lunatus, assembly GCA_013389735.1. Lineage (NCBI taxonomy): Eukaryota > Viridiplantae > Streptophyta > Magnoliopsida > Fabales > Fabaceae > Phaseolus > Phaseolus lunatus. Next base: position 749,071 of record JAAFYQ010000207.1, on the reverse strand, counting down.
TAGTGCCCATATCGAGACCTAAAAGCTGTCTTTTGAACATCTTCAGCTTTTACCAAACTTTGGTGGTACCCCGATCTCAGATCAATCTTGGAGAACACCGAGGCCCCATGTATTTGGTCCATCAAATCGTCAATTCTGGGTAGGGGGTACTTGTTCTTGATGGTCAACTTGTTCAACTGCCTGTAATCTATACACACCGAGACCCTCCATCCTTCTTCTTGACTAGGAGCACTGGAGCCCCCCATGGAGATACACTGGGTCTGATGAATTGTTTCTCCAGCAACTCTTCCACTTGCTTCTTTAACTCTACTAACTCAGCTGGTGCCATCCTGTAAGGTGCCATTGACACTGGTCCAGCTCCAGGTACCAAGTCAATAGAGAATTCCACTTCTCTCTTAGGGGGTAACCCAGGTACCTCTTCTGGAAATACATCCGTGAAATCTTTCACCACGTGTATTCTGCTTACGTCCCCTTCATTCTCCACTTCCAACCGAGCTAGCATCACGAAGCACCTCGCCCCTTCTTCCAACTCTGACCACCCGTGTTGAACTGATATCACCTCTGATTCTTGGGGGTCTGGAAACGCTACCTTCTGACTACCGCAGTCTATGAGAACGTGATTGGCAACTAGCCAATCCATTCCCAGGATAACATCCAGGTCCTGAAGAGGTAGGCAGATCAAGTTCACTTTGAATCTGCGTCCCTCTACTATCACTGGACATTCGGGGCAAACTGTAGAGGTCGACACCTGTCCTGACGCAGGTGTAGAGACCAACAGTTCGAAAGGTAACTCCTTCACTAGAAGGCCCAACTCGGCTACACACAGGCTTGACACAAAGGAGTGTGTCGCTCCAGAATCAAACAAAGCTTTTACACCCCTACCAGCTATAAAACATATACCCTGCACGAGGTTACCTGACTGAGACGCCTCTGCTCCTGACATGGCAAACACTCTCCCTGTTGCCTGAGGTCTGCCCCCTTCGTTCCTCATCTGCTGAGAGCCACTGGGTTGGGTCGCCCCATTCCTGCTAGGGCACTCTCTAGCAACGTGTCCTGTCTTTTGGCAGGCAAAACATCTTCTCTCTGAAGTCTTCTTGAAGCATGCATTGGAGGCGTGTGGTCCACCACAATGGAGACACTTGTGTTTCCAAGGTTGCTGCTGCTGAAACTGGGGAGGCGCTGCTCCTGCCCGATGTGGTGGAGGTCTCGCATAGGGCTTGCTTTGTGGGTGTTGTGCCTTAGCTTTCCCACTGGAAGAACCTCCTGGGTGTGACCTGATCACCCAAGAATCACCCTTTTCCAGGGTCTCCACCATCTTCGCCTTTTCTACTAAGGCGTGAAATTCCTTGATGCACATCGGGGCTATGGTCCTCTTCAGCCCATGCTTCAGCCCCTCTTCGAACTTCCTACACCTCCAGGCCTCGGAGGTCGCCTGGGTATAGAATCGGGCGAGGTATTCAAACCGAGCAGCATAGGCGTTTACTGACATATCCCCCTGCTCCAACTTTAAGAACTCAGCTTCCCTCGCAAACTTGGCGCTGTCTGGGAAGTATTTCTCCAAGAACCTCACCCTGAAGCTCTCCCAATCCAATACATCCTCTCGGGCCTCCATCATCTGCTGAGCTCCCATCCACCAGAACTCAGCTTCTCCAGATAGCAGATAGGTGGCAAACAACAGTTTCTTCTCTTCAGGGCAGGAGGTCGCCCTAAAGATTTTCTCCAACTCTCTGACCCACTGATCTGCCTGATCAGGGGTAGCATTCCCACTGAACTTGGGTGGGTTGTGCCTCATGAACTCGGTCAGTCCCATCTGTTCTTGAGGCTGACCGACGTGGGAGTTTGTTTCAGCCGATCGAGCAGTTTCCCAGTGGTGCATCGCAGCTTGGTGATTCTGTGCCATCGCTGCATTCTGTTGTTGAATGGCAGTTGCCATCATCTCAATGGCCTTAGCAATCTGGCTCATCTCCGAAGAAGGTTGGGGAGGGGTAGAAGGTCTACGTGCCATCTCTCTTCGTTTCAGATTTTGAAACTATAGGTTTTCTATGTTCCCTACAACTACAAGAATGATATCGATAAGAAATCAATTCATTCAGGAGGTAACATATAGACCTTACAAAGGTCAGCATCTCAAAATCATTAAGAATTTGAGCTCATCAACAGAATCATAATACTTATAACTTCAAACAAAACACCAGAACAGTTACTGGTGTACAATCATCAATCCAAACAACCACTTTCAGGCAATTACAAGAGCACTCAATAAATCACACCAGAATTCAATGTAGGCTAAATATCAAACCTTTGGAATTAAGATTAAGAATCATCTCGATCCAGTTATGAGTGTGCACCCTCATTACTTTATCAAGATCCTCTCATTCTTAATACCAAGATTTTCAATTAGGGCATACATTCACTAAGGCACACACAAAATTTCAATACCAAAAACGTTTTGAAAACCTTTCACTATAGTTGTTATTTAAAACTCAAATAGATTTTATGAGCAGAAGAAACACAATGGATCCACAGCCCTCAGGTCATCCTAAGGACGAACTGCTCTGATACCATTAATGTAACATCCCGCCAAAAACTATTCATATTTATATAATGAAAATAAAGGTAAACAAATAATGTTGAAGAGAACATAATTATATATATAAGTAATGAAGTTGCTCCTCACAGGGAGTTTAATACATAACCAGTCAAATGTTTTTCAAAACTTAACGAAATCAATCAAATACAACGAAAACGACGGTCTCCATACATAAACCGGCGATCTCCTAACAGAAGACCCCAAAACAGGCGATCTGCTATCAGGACATAAATCCGGCGATCACCACCAAGAGATAGAAACAGGCGATCTCTTCCCCGGCGACCACTCACTAAGGAGCTCTACTTCCTGGAAGATCATCTGCTCCCGTGTAAAAATTACACGATCATCACAGTTTTAAGAGAAAAACAGCCATAGAGCAGAACACGTAGGGTAAGCTATATATTTTAAAGAGAGTTTAAATATGAACATAAAAATCAGAATAAAACAAATTCAAGATACCCACATAAAACTATAAAGTTTCTCATTCCCTTCACCTGATCGCCAAGAAATCACACACTTTACAATATTTGCACAGAGTCATTCTATTTCACAAACTGCATCAAGTGTCTATCAATTTCAAGGTCCCTCATTTCTCACGTCAGACTACCACTGACTCAGCACACAAGACACTTGACACTACTTCCGGAAGACTCGTGCATTGATTAGACTCAGAGATCTACACCTGTCATACTAAACAGCTGTAATGTTTCCCCAACTATGCGCATCAACACAATCTCGATCTCAAGTTCATCATTCTCACAGTATGACAGGGTTAATCCATGGAACAGGCCGAGCTCGTTCTTTTTCACACGACTCACCCATTCATATGAACCTCCTTCGACTCTCACCAACTGAGTAACTTCCTCTATGTGATTCCATTATCTCAGCAGAGTCAGGATATCTCATTAGGAATCACCGATCAATGCACATCCTACACGATCTTACACGGTATTTTCTTTCCTGAAAATACTATGCCTTGATCCCACATTCACCACATTCAACACATCACATAACACTTAAAGGAATGATTTCAATCACAGCAAAACTCACTCCAAGGTTCTTATTTTCGAATATCTCATTTAAATCTCAAACAGTTTCAAAGCAACACCAAAAACAGGGAGTTCGCAAACAACGCCAAAACCGGCGATCTGGTTCAAAAACAAGGTATTTCGAAGTCTGTATATAAAACCGGCGACCACGTCGCCCAAACACATAGAACAGAGCATTCACGAAGATGAAAACGAAACCGGCGACCACGTCGCCCTCACTTCAGAAACAGCTAATCTATGGCTTGTATTGAAAATGAAGGCTAGCTTCCCTTACCTGGACTTGCGCAAAACACCAGGAGCTCCGAAACCCAACGAAGCTTAAAGAATGCCTTGGCTCTGTTTTTGCGTCTGGTTTGAAGGACTTGCAGAGAACCTCCCAGGTGCTCTAATGGTGGCCGTCGCTCGTCGTACTCTTGTGTGAAGGTGCCAGAATCGCAGTGCGAAGGAGAGAATGGAGGAGAAGGGAGGTAAACTCACTCTTTCGCTTTTGAACAACTGCAACGTTCCCCTCTCTCAGAAGTGGGTTTTTGCATCTTAAACCAGCTTGTCCGCAAAAGCAGCTGCCACCGCCCACTCTGCAGAGAAGTCTGAGTGTACGTTTCTCTGAACAGTACGACCACGTTTGTCTCTTGCGCATGCCAACCACTTCCTGAACAGTACAACCGCGAGTGTCTCCTGCGCATGCCAACATTCTGATGTCACTATTTTGAATCATCCTTTTTGTCTACGTGGCGTACGTGCAGGACGTTCCATGCTGGGAGTCTGGGTCCCACCTTCTCTGTGTGCAACTCGACATCGCGCGATAACCTTTCGCTGATGACCTCTCGCGCGAAGACAATCCACCGATGACCTCTCGCGCGAAGGCAATCCACCGATGCCTCATCCTGGCGGACGACCGATGTCTCCCCCTGGAAGATGCCCACATGCCTCGTGCCCTGATGATGCCCGCATGCATCGCGCCCTGGCGACGTCTGCATGCCTCGCGCCCTGGCGATGACGTGTAGTCTAGGCGACCGGCGATTATGTACTAACAAGGAAATCTTATAATCTTCTAAACTACACTTTCCTTCCTTTTTTATTTTAAATAAAAACATACTTAGAATTCATTTAATATATATCCTTTTATTCCAATTTAATTTTTCAGGTCCTTACACATCGCCTTACTCTGCTCACCGATGTCATATCGTCATACCTTGCTGAAGGTTCTCCATCCCACTATGTTACGTCCAAGGTATTTCCTCCACATGGCTTGGTGACATCGGTAGCTTCACATTTCCAAGAGTAGATCAGCAATACTCCTCGTGCTCCCATGCATGCAACACTAAGGATAGAACTTTGCATGCACAGCATATCTAAGGCTTAACCCACACCTTGATACGTGTGGTTTTGTGGAACCCACTCTGGTTGATCCAGTATCTAGACCACATACTACGTGCACTCCCGTCGATCACGTACGCCATAGGCGATTGGCGGTCATGTCTCCTCTAGGCGATAGGCGATTATGTGCCAGAGAAGTCAGAGATCGCCTCCGTCTTTAATAACGGCGATCTTGTAGGAGACTTCTTAGCTACACTTTTTCTTCCTTTACTCTTCTTGATCCACATGCCAGCCGATCGACCTCTACCAGCTGACCCCAGACGTTGGGCGACGTCCGATGTCCGACTACTACGAAACTTCATTTACCAGCTCTTTGTATTTTAAATAATAACATCTTCTGAAATTAATTAAATATAACACTTTCATTCCAATAAAATTTTCTGGGTCCTTACACCACGAACTTCTACTTGGTCTCCTACGAACCCATACAAATAACCAGTGTAAGGCCTCAACTGGTCAGGAGACAGCTGCAATTTGTTGAAAGTCGACCAGAACATCACATCGGCCGAGTTTCCCTGGTCTACTAGCACACGGTGCACCTTCCTTCCCATCGTGACTACTGATATTACCACCGGGTCATTGTCGTGGGGAACGACATCCTGGCGATCGACCTAGGTGAAGGTGAGGTCGATGCTAGGAGTGTGGTCTTCCTCACACATCTCTACCGCCATCACTGAGTGTGCATATTTCTTCCCCTGTGAAGCGGTACAGCCTCCTCTCGAAAAACCTCTCAAGATGGTGTGGATTTCACCATGAATGGGCACCTCATGCCCCTGATCACTCCTCGAGGCTACTAACGCCTGATCCTCCTGTGGCTGGCGCAAGTAATCGTTCAAGAAACCACTCTTCACCAGTTCATCCAACTGATGGCCTAGGGCCAAATAATTGTGGATGGGGTGGCCAAACCTTTGGTGGAACTCGTACCACGCATTCTTACTAGGCCCCAATCTTTTGTCAGTCTTTGGGGGCATCTTTAACCTCTCCGCTATGTTGGGGATAGCGATCAGCTCCTTCAATTCCCCCACGAAGCTGTGTCTGGGGGGCGCATCCTACTTCGCGTGCGCCCTGGTTTGGGGTTTCTTGGCTGCGTAAAGTTGTTGTTTCCCTTGAGCCTTCTTCTCTGTTGTCACCTCATGTACCCTCATGGGTTGAGGTCGAGTTGGCCCTCGTGATTGTGCGGGTGCAATGCTCTCGCGCATCTCTGTGAGTTCTCCTTCTACGACTATATGGGCTACCGCTATACGCCTGATCTCACAGAAAGTTTTGGGGCGATTCTTGATGAGGGACTCACTGAAGGGTCCTAGCGAAATCCCCTTCTTGAAGGCGTGCACCACCATATCCTCACCCTTGGTGTGTAGTCTTACCACCATTGCTCTAAACCTGTTAAGGTAGTCCTTCAAGGACTCTCTCTGGTACTTCCTTACGTCAAAAAGATCGTAAGACACCAGCGGGGGAGCTCGATTAATGATGTACTACTCCCTGAACAGTGCAGAGAACTGCGTGAATGACTTCACGTGTCTGTCAGGAAGGCTGATGAACCACTTTAACACTGTGCCAGTCAGTGTGGTCATGAACAGCTTATAGTGTACAACATCGGAGCCTCCTGACAACATCATCTGGGTATGGAATACCGTGAGATGCGCCTTAGGGTCCTCCACCCCTGTAAAGGTGGTCTTAGGGCCTACGAAGGTGGACAGTACCACAGTATCCATAATTGTCTGCGAAAATGGCATAGAGAATGCCCTGGGCGGCGTAGGCGGGGCGCGATCATCCCCCACGCGTTCCCCTGCCTGCTGCAGATTCTGTAAATTCAAGCGCAATTCCTTATTGGTTCTGCGCAACTCCTCGTTCCTGGCTTGCGATGCGGCCAGGTCAATCTAGATGCATTCTTGATCCACCCTAGACGCCGCCACTATCTCCTACAGGGTGCGCATCATCTCCATGATCTGTTGCTTGGTGACATTGTCTCCATGATCTGCTGCTTGGTGACATTGGCTCCTCCCTTTGGTGCGGCAGCGACGTGTCCTTGTCTAGGATTCCTCATTTTTCTCGATCTCTCCTCTATGCTTGTGAATGGGACCTTGTTTTACTTCTGTCCCACGGTGGGCACCAAATGTTCTTGCCGGTTGACTCTCCTGTCGATTGACTCTACGACAATCTCGCACCCTCTTCTTCTTTCTCAGGTTGCTACTGCTTCACTGGATCGAAATACTCTGTACCCGCAAAGACAAGGGGGTGCCCTAAAGGTTGTTTGCACTCTGACGCTCAAGTCAATACTGAGCTAAGAAATAGTGTGTATGTGTTTAACAATTCTAGTCTCAAGAGTTGCGTACCTTTTTAGGGTTTCTTACTGTTGTTTATATAGTCTAGGGTTTCCCCTGTCTTTGTTACCCGCACTTAGCATTTCTCCAGGAATGCCCTTGCGCTGCTATTACCCAGTCTTAGTGTAATCTAGCGCGTAGGATGATGAAAACCAAGCCCACAAGGTGATGATCAAGGATGCTAAAGAATATAAAGAGAAGTCACCTCAAAGTAGAGACCTCACTAGATGGAGAATGGGACAAAGACCAGAGCACCTAAAGTTCTTCCTGCTGGTCTTCTTAATGATTAGAAAATATTGTAAATAATTTGGGCTCACTTTGGGGGTCCAAATAGCAAATATAGGCTAGAATAAGGTGTCTTTAGTATAATAAGGGGTGTAGTTAGCATTTTAGGATGTTATTGGCCCTTTTGGAAGGCTTTTTGACCTAGTTTCTAGAAGGACAAGCCAAGGATGCGGGTTTGACTTAGTCAAACCCTAAGGCTGCCCATTTTTTCACTCTTCCCATCCTACCCCTTATGCTTGCTCTCCAAGGCTCCTTCACCTATAAATAAGGAGGCCTACCTCATGTATTTTCAAGTTGAAAATTAGAGTAAAGTTACTATACACAAATTCTTGTGTGAATTGTGAGTGAGTGAGCTCCTCCAAAATTGGTCTTATCTTGTGAGTTTTGAGAGCTCTCAAGTGACGGCATCCTTCACTTATCTTGGAGTCATTTCACCATCCAAGTGGCGTGCAACCATTCTCAATTCCATTTTCTCATAAGCTTCCTTTTCCTTCATCTTTTCCTTCCATTATCATTTCATCTATTCATAAACATGTTCTTATTTTGCTTCATTATGTCTATTCGGTTTTTATATGTTGCTCTTGTTTTCCTTATGTAATTCCACACCATAACTTGTCATCATCATCACCTTATAATTGTGTTTTCCTTTTGCCTTTGTGAAATGAACCTTCACATCTACTTAACCACTTGGTTAAGTTAATGTCTAGTGGGGATTTTCCTTAGGTTCTCACCTTAATCATCCTAAAATCTCAATCCTAATTAAAGTGCCACCATAAAATGCTAAATCATAAATGCCCTTGCGCCGCTATTACCCAGTCTTAGTGTAATCTAGCGCGTAGGACTTCCCTTGTTGGAGTGCAACCTCACACTGTATGGCCACCTGGGTACCAACTTGTGCATCTAATCTCTAGGGCCATCCATTTTGGGGGTGCCCTTCACTATTCACGTGCCATGCATACAGACTGCCCCTGGAAAACCCTAACCCTAACGGGCCTTAGAGTTCCCAAGGCCCTTTGTTGGTGCTGCACTCAAATGCACTATTCACACCACACGCATGAGCACCTTGTGACTCAGGCTCCCCCCTACCTCTAGGCGTTTCACTAATAACTGGTGTGTTTTCTGGGGTCCACCTCATGTAAGGACCTGTAAAATTAAATTGGAATAAAAGGAATATATTTTTAAATGAATTCTAAGTATGTTTTTATTTAAAATAAAAAGGAAGGAAAGTGTAGCTTAGAAGTCTACGAGATTGCCGTTGTTGAAGACGGAGGCGACCTCCGACTTATCTGGTACATGGTCGCCAGGGCGCGAGGCATGCGGGCATCGCCAGGGCGCGAGAGACATGCGGACGTCGCCAAGGCGCGAGAGACATGCGGACGTCGCCAGGGCGCGAGAGACATGCGGATGTCACCAGGGCGTGAGGCATGCGGGCATTGCCAGGGCACGAGAGACATGCGGATGTCACCAGGGCGCGAAGCATGCGGACATCGCCAGGGCACGAGACATGCAGGCATCACCAGGGCATGAGACATGTGGGCGTCGCCAGGGATAGACATCGGTCGTCTTCCAGAGAGAGAGATCGGTCGTCTTCCACAGAGAGACATCGGTCGTCCGCCAGGATGAGTCATCGGTGGAAGGTTATCGCGCGATGTCGTGTTTCACACAGATAAGGCGGGACCCAGGCTCCCAGCATGAAACGTCCTGCACGCGCGACACGTGGACAAAAAGGGTGGTTCAGAATAGTGACATCAGAGAGTTGGCATGCGCAAGAGACACATGTGGCCGTACTGTTCAGGGAAGCATATACGCAAGCTTTCTTGCAGAGTGGGTGGTGGCAGCGGCATGTGTGGACAAGTTGGTTTAGATTCAAAAAACCCACTTTTGAGAGGCAAAGAACGTTGCAGTGGTTCAAGAGTGAAAGAGTGAGTTTACCTTCATCTCTCTCTTTTCTCTCCTTCGCGCAGCAATTCAGGCACCCTCAAGCACGAGTACGACGAGGGACGACTACCCTTGGACACCTGGGAGGTTCTCTGCAAGTTCTCCAGACCGGACGCTAAAACAGAGCTAAGGCACCTTTAAGCTCGGTGGGTTTTGGAACTCTTGGTGTTTTGCGCAAGCTCAGGTAAGGGAAGCTAGCCTTATTTCCAACGAAAACCTTATATTAGATGATTGAGATGATGGGGCGACGTGGTCGCCGATTTTCAACTGTTATTGCATAATCCCCTATTTTTGGACGAGATCGCCGGTTTTGGCGTTGTTTTTCGAACTCCCCTATTTTTGTGTTGTTTGAAACTGTTTGAGATTCAAATGTGAAATGCATGTGATATTCAAAAATCTGAACTGCGGAATGAATGTTGCGGTGACTAGAATCGTTCATTAAGTGTTGTATGATGTGTTGAATGTTGTGAATGTGGGATCAAGGCATAGTATTTTCAGGAAAGAAAATACCGTGTAAGATCGTGTGTAATGTGCATTGACTAGGGACTTGTCTAGAAGGAGATATCCTGACTCTGCTGATATAATGGAATCACATAGATGAAGTTATTCAGTTGTGGAGAGTCGAAGGAGGTTCATATGTATGGGTAAGTTGTTTGAAAGATAACTGACTTGACCTATTATATGAATTAACCCTGTCATACCGGGAGAGTGATGATATTGAGATTGTGTATGCGCATGGCTGTGTGGATTTCACAGCGACCCTGTGTGGATTTCACAGTGGTGTGGTATGACGGGTGCAGATCTCTAAGTCTGAGTCAACGCACGAGTCTTCCGAAAGTAGAGTCATGTGTCTATATGTTATGAGTCAGTGGAAAGTCTAACGTGTGAACCATGAATATTGAAAGTAGTGAATAGACACTTGACGAGTTTGTGGAATATGGGAATGTTGATGGTTGAAATTGATATAGATTATGAATGGTGTGAAGATTTATGTTTCCTATTGATATAAAGTTTCATATTTAAAGTTTTTAAAATATCTAGCTTACCCTTTTATCTGGTATTGTGGTTGCTTTCTTAAACCTGTGATGATCGTGTATTTTTGCACGGGAGCAGACGAGGTTGCAGGTAGTAGAGCTCCTCAGTGAGTGGTCGCCGAAAGGAGATCGCCTGTTTCTATTTCTGTTAGGCGATCACCCTTTTCTGTTTTCTGCTAGGAGATCGCCTTTTTCTGATAGGAGATCGCCTTTTTCTGTTAGGAGATCACCTGTTTTTTTTCTATTTTGCTGTATTTTGTTTAAATTTTGGAAATTGACCTATTATGTATTAAACTCCCTGTGAGGAGAAATTTCATTACATATATATAATTATGTTCACTTCGATATATTTGTTTACCTTTATTTCATTTCATAAATATGAAAAGAGATTTGGCGGGATATTACACCTCACATGGCCCAGTTTAGCTGTTTGAACTGCGGATGCCCGATGTCACATCGGCTTCATTCTGTTGTCGAGTACACATCGACATACCCTGATGATCGATCTCCGACCACTAATCGGCATGCTGACTCATGCCGCTTGAGGGACACTGTCTCATGCCGTTTGTGGGACCCAACTTACGTGGCCCACTACTGTTAGCGATCGTCGATGTCCGAGGACTGGTTGGTACACAAATGTATAGCTAGAATGTGATTCTGCCTTTGTTTGTGTTGCGTTTATTGTTGTGTTCCATGGATGCTTCGTAATCGATGGAATACTTGTCTTAATTACTGTGGGAAAATCAGGTTTAGGGTTACTCATAGGCTTCCATCTTGTCTATTCTTAGAATTGTTTATGAATAGGTCTAGGCTATTTATGTATCATTTTTGTTAACATATGGGTTTTGGTCTAGTCCCCCCATAATTTTTTTTTTGTATTTTCTTTCTTTTTTCTTTAATAATACTTTTTTCATGTGATGGCAGATGATTGTTGTTACTTGAGGTTTCAGCCTATGATACAATCCAAGTCAACAAGGAGATGACCAAGGACTCAAATTACCATTCACACTATGAGACGTCATCTCAACTTTCAAGTGAAGACCACACCAAGGATCTAGCAAACCTCACTAGAAGGAGAAATGGGCAAAGACCAGAACATCAAATGTTCTTTCTTCTGGTATTCTTAAAACTAAAACATGTTTACACTCACTTCGGAGGTCCAAAATAGCAAGATGGGCTAGAGTAGGTGCCTATAGCATAATAGGGGGTGTAGTTATCATTTTAGCTTGTTTCTAGCCCTTTTGGAAGGAAAATTGACCTAGTTTCTAGAAGAACAAGCCTAGGGTGCGGTTTTGACTAAGTCAAATCCTAAAGGTGGCCCTCTCACACATTTACCACCCTACCCTTGCCTTTCTTGCCCACCAAGGCACCCATTCCTATATATAGGGTGTCTTACTCCATGTATTTACAAGTTGAAATTGAAGTAAAGAAACTCTGCTTGAGTGAATTTGTGAGTATGCATACTTTGTGTTATATGGGTCTTATCTTGGGTGGGTAGTATCCTAAGTGGCGACTCTGGGTCTTATGTTGAGTGAGTGACATCTCAAGTGGCGTTTCTTGCACCACTCATCTTGGAGTTCATCTGCTCCAAGCGATGTGACCACCTCCATCCCTCCTAAGTCTTCTAATCCTTTCACCTTTTTCTTTGCAATCATCTTCTTATCTTCTACTCCTTATTTGTTCATTGTTTATGCGTTTTGTTTTTGTTCCTTTCCCTTAAATTCTGCACTTTGCATCATTGTCATCCATATCTGTGTTTTTCTTTGCCCTTATGAAGTGAACCTCCACACTTACTTAACCACTTGGTTAAGTTTGTGTCCAGTGAGAATCTTCTTAGGTTTCTCACCTTTAAATTGCTAAAATTCAAAATCGAATCAAAAGCGAAACATCTAAAATGTGCAACATAAAATCAACACACATCAACCTAGCTTAGATGTCAACTTGCATAGTGATGCCCAATGTTCTTGCCGGTTGACTCCACGACACTCACACGCCTCCTTCCTCACGTTGATACGTGCTTGAATCTTGTGAAACAATTTGCACCTGCAAAAGAGAAAGGGGCGCCCTAGAGGCCGTTTGCACTCCGACGCTCAAGTCAATAGCGGGCAAGTAACACCAATGTATTGAGTCTCTCTATGTTTAGGTCTAGAAACTGCGTACCTTTGTGAAGTATTTTACTGTCCCTTATATAGTCTAGGGTTTACTGCGCCGCTAGCCCTAATTAGGGTTTACTGCGCTGCTAGCCATATTTAGGTTTTACTCGAATACCCCTGCGCCACTATCACCCAATCTTAGGGTAATCTAGCACATAAGGTTTCCTTTTCTGGAATGCAAACTTTAACAGGGTGACCACCTGGATGCCTCCTTGTGCACCTAATCTCTGGGGCCACCTGTTCTGGGAGTGCCTTCACTGTTCACGTGCCATGCATGTAGCTTCACTGGGAAACCCTAGTTCTGATGAGTACTCGACCCCTCAGGACTCTGCACCTAACTATGCTCTCCCTGCTACCCGCATAGGCTCTTCGTGATCCAGGCCTCTCCCTACCTCTGGGTATTTAACTGGTCATTGGCCCGCTCTGGGAACCAACCTTAGCTGTTCTGGTTACGCTGTTGAAATCACCCAAGACCGATGTCACCTCGTCACACTCTGTTGCCGAGGACTCCTCAACCTGCAGAGTGACGAAGACACATCAGCCCCTTTCTGGTGACCATCACGCTGATGATTAATCACCCCTCTCTGTAGGCTGATGACTAATCACCCTTCTCTGTAGGCTGATGACTAATCACCCTTCTCTGTAGGCTGATGACTAATCACCTTTCTCTGTAGGCTGATGACTAATCACCCATCTCTGTAGGCTGATGACTAATCACCCCTTTCTGTCAATACCACCTGCGGGGTCCATTCCACGTGGCTTTGGCCCATGCTGTGGGACCTGTAACATCCTGCCAAAAACTATTCATATTTATATAATGAAAATAAAGGTAAACAAATAATGTTGAAGAGAACATAATTATATATATAAGTAATGAAGTTGCTCCTCACAGGGAGTTTAATACATAACCAGTCAAATGTTTTTCAAAACTTAACGAAATCAATCAAATACAACCAAAACGGCGGTCTCCATACATAAACCGGCGATCTCCTAACAGAAGACCCCAAAACAGGCGATCTGCTATCAGGACATAAATCCGGCGATCACCACCAAGAGATAGAAACAGGCGATCTCTTCCCCGACGACCACTCACTAAGGAGCTCTACTTCCTGGAAGATCATCTGCTCCCGTGTAAAAATTACACGATCATCACTGTTTTAAGAGAAAAACAGCCATAGAGCAGAACACGCAGGGTAAGCTATATATTTTAAAGAGAGTTTAAATATGAACATAAAAATCAAGATAAAACAAATTCAAGATACCCACATAAAACTATAAAGTTTCTCATTCCCTTCACCTGATCGCCAAGGAATCACACATTTCACAAGATTTTCAAGAGTCGTTCTATTTCACATCATGCATCAAGGGTCTATCAATTTCAAGGTCCCTCATTTCTCACGTCAGACTACCACTGACTCAGCACACAAGACACTTGACACTACTTCTGGAAGACTCGTGCATTGATTAGACTCAGAGATCTGCACCTGTCATACTGCCCACTGTGAAATCACACACATTCACAGGGTCGCCGTGAAATCACACACATTCACAAGCGAATAAATGAATCTCAATATCATCACTATCCTAGCATGACAGGGTTAATCCACACAACAGGCCAAGCTCGTTCTTTTTCACACGACTCACCCATACATATGAACCTCCTTCGACTCTCAACGCCTGAATAACTTCATCTATATGAATCCATTATCCCAGGAGAGTCAGGATAATCTCATTATAGATATCACCAATCAATGCACATCCTACACGATCTTACACGGTATTTTCTTTCCTGAAAATACTATGCCTTGATCCCACATCCACAACATTCAACACATCATACAACACTTAAATGAATGATTTCAATCACAGCAAAACTTACTCCAAGCTTCGTATTTTCGAATATCACATTTAAATCTCAAACAGTTTCAAAACAACACCAAAAACAGGGAAGTTCGCAAACAACGCCAAAACCGGCGATCTGGTTCAAAAACAAGGTATTTCGAAGTCTGTATATAAAACCGGCGACCACGTCGCCCAAACACGTAGAACAGAGCATTCATGAAGATGAAAACGAAACCGGCGACCACGTCGCCCTCACTTCAGAAACAGCTAATCTATGGCTTGTATTGAAAATGAAGGCTAGCTTCCCTTACCTGGACTTGCGCAAAACACCAGGAGCTCCGAAACCCAACGAAGCTTAAAGAATGCCTTGGCTCTGTTTTTGCGTCTGGTTTGAAGGACTTGCAAAGAACCTCCCAGGTGCTCTAATGGTGGCCGTCGCTCGTCGTACTCTTGTGTGAAGGTGCCAGAATGGCAGTGCGAAGGAGAGAATGGAGGAGAAGGGAGGTAAACTCACTCTTTCGCTCTTGAACAACTGCAACATTCCCCTCTCTCAGAAATGGGTTTTTGCATCTTAAACCAGCTTGTCCACAAAAGCAGCTGCCACCACCCACTCTGCAGAGAAGTCTGAGTGTACGTTTCTCTGAACAGTACGACCATGTTTGTCTCTTGCGCATGCCAACCACTTCCTGAACAGTACGACCGCGAGTGTCTCCTGCGCATGCCAACATTCTGATGTCACTATTCTGAATCATCCTTTTTGTCTACGTGGCGTACGTGCAGGACGTTCCATGCTGGGAGTCTGGGTCCCACCTTCTATGTCTGCAACTCGACATCGCGCGATAACCTTTCGCCGATGACCTCTCGCGCGAAGACTATCCACCGATGACCTCTCACGCGAAGACAATCCACCGATGACCTCTCGCGCGAAGACAATCCACCGATGACCTCTCGCGCGAAGGCTATCCACCGATGACCTCTCGCGCGAAGACAATCCACCGATGACCTCTCGCGCGAAGGCAATCCACCGATGCCTCATCCTGGCGGACGACCGATGTCTCGCGCCCTGGCGATGCCCGCATTCCTCGCGCCCTGGTGATGCCTGCATGCCCCTCGCGCCCTGGCGATGGCCGCATGCCTCTCACCTGGCGATGCCCGACGACACATCGCCACGCCTTCCTGAAGGTTCTTCATTCCACTATGTTACGTCCAAGGTATCATCTCCACATGACTCGGTCACGTCGGTAGCTTCACATTTCCAAGAGTAGATCAGCATCACTCCTCGTGCGCCCATGCATGCAACACTAAGGGTGATCTCTTTTGCTCAAGCGTAGAGCTTCGCATGCACAACGTATCTAAGGCTTAACCCACACCTTGATACGCGTGGTTGTTGGAACCCACTCTGGTTGATCCAGTATCTTGACCACATACTACGTGCCTTCCCGCCGATCACGTACACTCTAGGCGATTGGCGCTCATGTCTCCTCTAGGCGACAAGCGATTATGTGCCAGAGGAGTCGGAGATCGCCTCCGTCTTCACTAACGGCGATCTCGTAGGAGACTTCTTAGCTACACATTTCCTCCTTTACTCTTCTTGATCTACATGTCAGCCGACCGACCTCTACTAGCTTACCCCAGATCATGGGCGACATCCGATGTCTGCTACTACGAAACTTCATTTACCAACTCTTTGTATTTTAAATAATAACATTTTTCTGAAATTATTTAAATATAACACTTTTATTCCAATTAAAGTTTCTAGGTCCTTACAATCTCCCCAACAAGAAAAATTTTCGTCCTCGAAAATTGGATTACAAGGAAAAGAGGTAGGGATATGCTTTTCTCATGGTTTCTTCAAATTCCCATGGTGAATCACCCGATCTGCACGTCGTCCACTTCCAACACGTGACTAGGGTCTGCAAGATACTTCCTTAGCCGTGATACGTGAAATACATTATGCAGGTTTGCTAAATGGGGAGGTGGGGCGATCTCATAAGCCACTGGACTGATCCCCCTTAGGATCTTATATGGCCCAACAAACTTAGGGGACAGCTTCTTTGATCTGATCGCCCATCCTACACCCTTGGCTGGTGTCCTCCCTCATAAAGACATGATCCCCCAGCAGCAAACCCCAAAGGTCTTCTCCTCTGCTCTGCCTAGGACATCTGCTGACTTTGAGAAACTTTCATTCTGCCCTGTATCAGTTTCACCCTCTCAGTTGTCTGCTGAACCAACTCTTACTACTCCAATACTTCATCAAATTCCATTTTACATCCCTGCATATGGGATATGCTGCCCCATAGAGCGCCAACTCTAGCATTCACACTCTACTTCCAACCTTGAAGACTTGGTTGAGCAAGTCCAGAACCAGGCCCTTAACGTAACCAGGACTAGCCCCTTTTGAGAAAGCGAGCAAGATCCCTTCATCGGAAGGAAAGGGGACAGCTGCCCACTACTCATGCCCCCCCCTAGCTAATTCAAACTAGGATCCGAAATATCCTTCTAGGAATCAACTCCTGCATTTTGATCAAAACCATCCATTGACTTCCCAACTGTTGATCTAATTCTCACGCTCCCTAAAGGGACACCTTTTGTTCACCACTACGCTACATAATTCTGTACCTTATAAAGACAAGGTTTCTGTTGCTGTTACCTTCCAAATCATTATTATGACTCCTTTTGCCAACTCGGCTTCCTGCTCCCATTACGACTTTCTTTTTCAATGTATACGTTGGATGCATTGATTTCGGGTTCAGGTGCCTATCCAAAAAGGCATACGAGAACGAACGCACCATATATCTCAACCACAACCATGCAAGTAGTGGAGCTGATTGGAAAAAAATTTCCTCTGCATCCAGAATCTCTTGCTTAAAGACAACTCTATTCTTCTTCTCTCCCAGATACAGCAGACTATTTCCACTCACAATCCCTTCCACACCCAACTTTCTGAAATTTACTACATCTCTAGAAAGACTCAACATCATCATAACACAGCTTACCCTCATTCTTATCCACAGCCAATTCCTCCTTCCCTTCTACATTCACAGGCCGATCTGCATCCTATTTTGCCAAAATCAGGAGGCTTACGGTTTCGGAAGCCTTTTATCTCAACCCACTATTCCCATAATCATCTTTCAAATCACGATCAACAAAACAGCATCCATTCTGCGTGAAGCTCAAGCTAGAACCATCTCATGCTGTTTCATCGACATGAACATCTTCTAAGCTTCAAAAGAAAAAAAATTCTTTCTTGGAATTTAACTCTGGTACTTCCCATGGATACACATGCTTAAGCTTTAAACCCCCAGCATCCTGCTTATTTACCCTCCATGACTTATACGTAGCTGAGACTAAACCTTGGTACAACCAATTCTAACTTACACTTGCTTCTTTAATTCCATCTACTCAGCAGGAGTCATTATGCAGGGAGTCATGGACACTGGTCCAGCTCCAGGTACCAAAACAATAGAGAACTCCATCTCTCTCTTAGGAGGTAGTCCAGGCATTTCTTCTGGAACTACGCCCACGGAATCTTTCACCACGTTTATCCTGCTCACGTCCTCTTCATTCTTCACTTCCAACCGAGCTAGGATCACGAAACACCTCGCCCCTTTTTCCCAACTCCGACCACCCATGCTGAGCAGGTATCACATCTGACTCTTGGAGGTCTGGAACCGCTAATTTTCTGCCTATCGCAATCTATGAGAACATGATTGGCAGAAAGCCAATCCATTCCTAGGGTAACATTCAGATCCTGAAGAGGTAGGCAGACCAAACTTACTTTGAACCTGCGTCCCTCTACCATCACTGGACATTCAGAGCAAACTATGGGGGTCGTAACCTGTCCTGATGCAGGTGTAGAGACCAACCGTTCAAACGATAACTCCTTCACTAGAAGGCCCAACTCGGCTACACACAAGCTTGACACAAAAGAGTGTGTCGCTCTGGAATCAAACAAAATTCTAACGCCTCTACCAGCTATAGAGTAAACACTTTGTACTAAGTTACCTGACTGAGATGCCTCCGCTCCAGACATGGCAAACACTCTCCCTCCTGCCTGAGGTCTGCTGCCTTTGTTCCTCAACTGCTGGGAACCAACGGGTTGAGTCATCCTTTTTCTGTTAGGACAATCTCTAGAAATGTGCCCCATTTCTTGGCATGCGAAACACCCTTTCTCTGAATTCCTCTTGGAGCACACCTTGACGTTATGTAACCCACCACAACGGAAACACCTTGCTTTCCATGGTTGTTGTCGCTGAAACTGGAGCGGAACTGCTCCTGCCCGATGTGGTGGAGGTCTCGCATAAGGTTTGCTTTGTGGGTGCTGCACCTTGGCCTTCCCACTGGAGGGACCCCCTGGGTGTGATCTGATTATCCTGGAATCACCCCTCTCCAGGGTCTCCACCCTCTTTGCCTTCTCCACTAAGGCATGAAACTCTCTGATCCACTGATCTGGTTGGTTCGGAGAAACGTTCCCATGGAACTGGGTTGGGTTGTGCCTCATGAACTCGGTCATCCCCACCTGCTCCCGAGGCTGATTGACATGGGAAGCTGTTGCAGCCGATCCAGCAGTTTCCAAATGATGCATTACAGCCTGATGAATCCGGGCCATTACCGTATTCTATTGTTGGATGGCAGTTGCCATCATCTCCATGGCCCTGGCGATCTGGCCCATCTCTGAAGAAGGTCGGGGAGGGGTAGGAGGTTTACGCGCCCTCTTTCCTCGTTCTCAGATTTTGAAACTATAGGTTTTCTATATTCCCTACGACTATAAGAATGAGATCGATAAGAAATCAATTCATTCAGGAGGTAACATCTAGACCTTACAAAGGTCAACATCTCAAAGTCATTTAGAATTTGAGTTCATCAACAGAATCATGATACTTATAACCTCAAGCAAAACACCAGAACAGCTACTGGTATACAACCATCAATCCAAACAACACTTTCAATCAATTACAAAACACTCAATAAAACAAAATAAATCACACCAGAATTCAATGTAGGCTAAACATCAAACCTTTGGAATTAAGATTAAGAATCATCTCGATCCAGTTATGAGTGTGCACCCTCACTACTTTATCAAGATCCCCTCATTCTTAATACTAAGATTTTCAATTAGGGCATACATTCACTAAAGCACACACAAAATTTCAATGCAAAAAAAAGAAAACGTTTTCAAAAGCTTTCACTATAGTTGTTATTTAAAACTCAAATAGATTTTATGAGCAGAAGAAACACAATGGATCCACAGCCCTCAGGTCATCCTAAGGACGAACTGCTCTGATACCATTAATGTAACATCCCGCCAAAAACTATTCATATTTATATAATGAAAATAAAGATAAACAAATAATGTTGAAGAGAACATAATTATATATATAAGTAATGAAGTTGCTCCTCACAGGGAGTTTAATACATAACCAGTCAAATGTTTTTCAAAACTTAACGAAATCAATCAAATACAACGAAAACGGCGGTCTCCATACATAAACCGGCGATCTCCTAACAGAAGACCCCAAAATAGGCGATCTGCTATCAGGACATAAATCCGGCGATCACCACCAAGAGATAGAAACAGGCGATCTCTTCCCCGACGACCACTCACTAAGGAGCTCTACTTCCTGGAAGATCATCTGCTCCCGTGTAAAAATTACACGATCATCACTGTTTTAAGAGAAAAACAGCCATAGAGCAGAACACGCAGGGTAAGCTATATATTTTAAAGAGAGTTTAAATATGAACATAAAAATCAAGATAAAACAAATTCAAGATACCCACATAAAACTATAAAGTTTCTCATTCCCTTCACCTGATCGCCAAGGAATCACACATTTCACAAGATTTTCAAGAGTCGTTCTATTTCACATCATGCATCAAGGGTCTATCAATTTCAAGGTCCCTCATTTCTCACGTCAGACTACCACTGACTCAGCACACAAGACACTTGACACTACTTCCGGAAGACTCGTGCATTGATTAGACTCAGAGATCTGCACCTGTCATACTGCCCACTGTGAAATCACACACATTCACAGGGTCGCCGTGAAATCACACACATTCACAAGCGAATAAATGAATCTCAATATCATCACTATCCTTGCATGACAGGGTTAATCCACACAACAGGCCGAGCTCGTTCTTTTTCACACGACTCACCCATACATATAAACCTCCTTCGACTCTCAACGCCTGAATAACTTCATCTATATGAATCCATTATCTCAGGAGAGTCAGGATAATCTCATTATAGACATCACCGATCAATGCACATCCTACACGATCTTACACGGTATTTTCTTTCCTGAAAATACTATGCCTTGATCCCACATCCACAACATTCAACACATCATACAACACTTAAATGAATGATTTCAATCACAGCAAAACTTACTCCAAGCTTCGTATTTTCGAATATCACATTTAAATCTCAAACAGTTTCAAAACAACACCAAAAACAGGGAAGTTCGCAAACAACGCCAAAACCGGCGATCTGGTTCAAAAACAAGGTATTTCGAAGTCTGTATATAAAACCGGCGACCACGTCGCCCAAACACGTAGAACAGAGCATTCACGAAGATGAAAACGAAACCGGCGACCACGTCGCCCTCACTTCAGAAACAGCTAATCTATGGCTTGTATTGAAAATGAAGGCTAGCTTCCCTTACTTGGACTTGCGCAAAACACCAGGAGCTCCGAAACCCAACGAAGCTTAAAGAATGCCTTGGCTCTGTTTTTGCGTCTGGTTTGAAGGACTTGCAGAGAACCTCCCAGGTGCTCTAATGGTGGCCGTCGCTCGTCGTACTCTTGTGTGAAGGTGCCAGAATCGCAGTGCGAAGGAGAGAATGGAGGAGAAGGGAGGTAAACTCACTCTTTCGCTTTTGAACAACTGCAACGTTCCCCTCTCTCAGAAGTGGGTTTTTGCATCTTAAACCAGCTTGTCCACAAAAGCAGCTGCCACCACCCACTCTGCAGAGAAGTCTGAGTGTACGTTTCTCTGAACAGTACGACCACGTTTGTCTCTTGCGCATGCCAACCACTTCGTGAACAGTACAACTGCGAGTGTCTCCTGCGCATGCCAACATTCTGATGTCACTATTCTGAATCATCCTTTTTGTCTACGTGGCGTACGTGCAGGACGTTCCATGCTGGGAGTCTGGGTCCCACCTTCTCTGTGTGCAACTCGACATCGCGCGATAACCTTTCGCCGATGACCTCTCGCGCAAAGACTATCCACCGATGACCTCTCGCGCGAAGACAATCCACCGATGACCTCTCGCGCGAAGACAATCCACCGATGACCTCTCGCGCGAAGGCTATCCACCGATGACCTCTCGCGCGAAGACAATCCACCGATGACCTCTCGCGCGAAGGCAATCCACCGATGCCTCATCCTGGCGGACGACCGATGTCTCGCGCTCTGGCGATGCCCGCATGCCTCGCGCCCTGGCGATGCCTGCATGCCCCTCGCGCCCTGGCGATGGCCGCATGCCTTTCACCTGGCGATGCCCGACGACACATCGCCACGCCTTCCTGAAGGTTCTTCATTCCACTATGTTACGCCCAAGGTATCATCTCCACATGACTCGGTGACGTCGGTAGCTTCACATTTCCAAGAGTAGATCAGCATCACTCCTCGTGCGCCCATGCATGCAACACTAAGGGTGATCTCTTTTGCTCAAGCGTAGAGCTTCGCATGCACAACGTATCTAAGGCTTAACCCACACCTTGATACGCGTGGTTGTTGGAACCCACTCTGGTTGATCCAGTATCTTGACCACATACTACGTGCCTTCCAGCCGATCACGTACACTCTAGGCGATTGGCGCTCATGTCTCCTCTAGACGACAGGCGATTATGTGCCAGAGGAGTCGGAGATCGCCTCCGTCTTCACTAACGGCGATCTCGTAGGAGACTTCTTAGCTACACATTTCCTCCTTTACTCTTCTTGATCTACATGTCAGCCGACCGACCTCTACTAGCTTACCCCAGATCATGGGCGACATCCGATGTCTGCTACTACGAAACTTCATTTACCAACTCTTTGTATTTTAAATAATAACATTTTTCTGAAATTATTTAAATATAACACTTTTATTCCAATTAAAGTTTCTAGGTTTTTACAGGACCCAGCTGACGTGGTTCGACCCTTTACAAACTGTCCTCAGTGTCCGAGGACTGGTCAGTACACCTAACTTGAAAGATTTTATAAAAAAGAAAATTAAATAGTATTTTTACTTTAGATAGTTAATTTAAAGTCTATATAATTTATTAAATAATGTACCGACCAGTCCTTGGACACCGAGAACAGCTAGTAATGGCGAGCCGCGTCAGCTGGGTCCCACAGCATGGGCCAGAGCCACGTGGGCTGGGTCCCGCAGGTAGTATGGACCAGTGTACTGGTTAGTCATCAGCGCGTCGATCACCAAATAGGAATGATGTGTCCTCGACACGCAACGGGATGATGAGTCATCGGCAACAGAGTGTGGCGAGGTGACATCGGTCTTGGGTGTTTTGAACAACAAAATTAGAACATCTAACGTGGGTCCTTAGAGAAGACCAATTATCAGTAAAATGCCTAGAGGTAGGGAGAGGCCTAAGGCATGAAACGCCCATGTGTGTAGCAGGAAAACACAGTTAGGTGCAGAGTCTTGAGGGATTGAGTACTCATTAGGATTAGGGTTTCCCAGTTAAGCTACATGAATGACACATGAACAGTGAAGGTGCTCCCAGGACAGGTGGCCCCAGAGATTAGGTGCACGAGGAGGTACCCAGGTGGCCATCCTGTTAGAGTTTGCACTCCAGTTAAGGGAAGCCTTACGCGCTAGATTGCCCTAAGTCTGGGTGATAGCGGCGCGAAGGTATTCCATTAAACCCTAAATATGGGTAGCGGCACAGAGGAAACCCTAGACTATATAAAGGGTAGTAAAACACTTAACAAAGGTATGCAGTTTCTAGACCTAAACTCAAATATTCAATACCCTTAGTGTGCTTGCCCAGTATTGACTTAAGCGTCAGAGTGCTAACGGCCTCAAGGGCGCCCCTTTCTACCTTGCAGGTGCAGATTACTTTGATATAGCAAAGCATAATTCAAGGCGTAGGAGGGAGGCGTGCGATCGCCGTCGAGTCAACCAGCAAGAGAGTCAACCAGCAAGAACATTTGGTGCCCATCGAGGGGCCGAAGTAAAACAAGGTCCCATACATAAGCGAAAGAGGATAATCCAGCGACATGAGGAATACCAGGCAAGGATCTGTCCCACCAAACGGGGGTGAGAGCATTACCATGCAACAACTCGTGGAAACGATGCGTGCCTTCCAGGAGACAGTGGCGGAATCTAGGGCAGATCAGGTGCGTATGCAGATGGACCTGACCGCATCACAGGCCAGGAATGAAGAGCTGCACAGGACGAATGAGGAATTGCACGTGAATCTGCGCAATTCGCAGCAAGCAGGGGATCGCGTAGTGGATGATCGGGCCCCACTAACACCACCTAGGGCGTTCCCAATGCCCTTCTCACAAGCAATCATGTATACGGAGGTCCCAGCCAGCTTCGTGGGCCCTGAGACTGTGTTCACAGGTGCGGAGGATCCAGAAGCGCATCTAACAGTGTTTCGCACACAGATGATGCTATCAGGGGGCTCAGATGCGGTTCATTGCAAACTTTTCATGACCACATTGACTGGGACAACGCTGGAGTAGTTCATCAGCCTACCTAAGGGACACATAACGTCCTTCGCACAATTTTCCACGCTGTTCACGGAGCAATACATTGTCAATTGGGCTTCTCCGCCAGTGTTATATGACCTCTTTGATGTGAGGCAATATCAAGAGGAGTCCCTGAGGGATTATCTCAACCGGTTCGGAGTGATGGTGGTGAGGCTGCACACCATGGACGAGGATATGGTGGTGCATGCCTTCAAGAAGGGAATACTACCAAGACCATTTAGTGAGTCACTTATCAGAAGTCGCCCCAAAACCTTTGGCGATATTAGGCGTCGCGCCGTTGCTCACATCACGGCTGAGGGGGAACTCAACGAGAAGCGCGAGAGCGTGGCCCCTCCACGATCGTGGGTGCCCAGTCGTCCACAACCCATGCGGGTGCACAAGGCGACTACGGAGAAGAGGGCACAGGGAAAGTAGAAGCCCTATGAGGCCAGGAAACCCCAAACCAGGGCACGCGCAAAGGAGGATGTGCCCCCCAGACATAACTTCCTGGTAGAACTGAAGGAGCTGATTGCCATTCCTAATGTGGCAGAGAGGCTAAAGATGCCCCCTAAGGCAGACAAGAGACTGGGGCCCAACAAGAACGCATGGTGTGAGTTCCATCAGGCATTTGGCCATCCCATTTGCAACTGTCAGGCCCTAGGTCATCAGTTGGACGAGTTGGTCAAGAGTGGTTTCTTGAATGATTACCTGCGAAGTCACAAGGGGGGGAGGCGGTAGTGGCTCCAAGGGCTGACTAGGGGCACGAGGTGCCCATACACGGCGAGATCCACACCATCTCAGGTGGATTCTCAGGACGTGGGTACACCTCATCGCAAGGCGGGAAATACGCGCGGTCAGTGTTGGCAGTAGAAGCGCGTATGGACGATCACTTCCCAGATGTTGACCTCACGTTTACGAAGGCAGATCGTCTGGACGTTGTTCCCCATGACAATGATCCAGTGGTGATATCGGTGGTTACCGTGGGAAGGAGGGTGCATCGGGTCCTTGTTGATCAAGGAAGTTCAGCCGATGTGATGTTCTGGTCGACCTTCAATGATGTGATTCCACTAGCCACAATAACATGATTCTTTGATATTCTATGGAATCAACTTGAGTTGGCAAAGATTAGGCACTTTTATAGAAGAGGATCAATGTTCTATATTTCAAGAACTCACCAAATCTTGCACCACAAACCAAACTCACATGGAAGATCCATTTACTATCAATTGAACCGAAAAGAATTGAAGGAAAACAGAAATGAACCGATCAAAACAAATAAAAGAAAGAATAGTTGCTGGAAAACTGAAAACAGAACCAAAAACTCAAGAAAACCAACTCAAAACATGAACAACTAAAGAGAAGAAAGGAAGGAGAATAGAAAACTTATGAAAATGGATGTAGATTGGTATGAACACGCCACTAGAAGTGATGGATGCTCCTAGATGAGTGTGCTGCCGCCACTTGAGGACACCATGGATCCTTCAAGATAAGACTAGAGAAGAAGGCTCAAAGCTCTCCAATGTTCTCTCAAAATTTGAGTAGAGTTTCTTTTCTATAAAATTCCAATCTGAAAAATACAAAGAGAGCACCTCTATTTATAGCCTAAGGTGCTGAAATGCAAGCTGCACAAATTCAAAAATCTGCCTCCTAAATTGGCACCAAAAACAAAGCATGAGGAAGGTGTGATCCTTGTCTTACTTTGGCACCTCCTTATTTAGTTCTACACCTATCTACTAATACACCCCCCCTAAGACTCCTAACTAAAGACTAAAAGATGCTATAACAATAGAGGTTTCTAATGTTTCCCTCTAAGCACCTTCAACCAAAGAAATTACAAAAAGAGAAAATAATTGTTCCCTAGCTCCTAAAGCTTTGAACATGCTTCTTGTAAGCCTTTGAGGTGGGCTTTGACCTCCATGGGCGTCCTCTATTTGCGCCTCTACCTATTCTTGATCTTGTTGATTGGCCTCCATGTCCACTAGAGCTTGATCTCCATCATTCAACAAGTTGCAATTGTCTCCAGACCAGTTAAGACCCTATATTGGTTGTCTGTATGGGTTCGCAGGAGACCAGGTCGAAGTGAGGGGATATATAGAGCTCAGGACCACTTTCACTGATGGAGTGGCCTCCCGCACAGAGAACATCAAGTATCTCGCTGTGAATGCCCCATCAGCTTACAACATAATGCTGGGCAGGCCAGCCCTGAACAGACTGGGGGCGGTGGCGTCGATAAGGCACATGAAGATGAAGTTGCCCTCGATGGAAGGAGTGGTGGTCACCATCAGGTCAGATCAGGAGGAGGCTAAGAAGTGCTATGAAAACATCCTCAAAACAAGAAGAGGAGTGTGCACGGTGACCACCCAAGCACTAGGTGGAGAGTGCACTGATGCTGACCTGCCCCGAGGAGGAGTCGGAGTTACATGAGCAGAGGTCGCCCGAGAGAGATGACCTGAGCCAGCAGAAGAGGTAGTAGAGAGGGAGATTGGAGCCAAGACATTCAAGCTTGGCAAATCCCTATGCCAAGATACACAGGACCAAGTGGCGGGAGTCATAGAGCGACACTTGGATGCATTCGCTTGGTCTGCCTCAGATATGCCAAGCATCGACCCTGAGTTTTTGTGTCATCGCCTGGCGCTGAATCCCCAAATCAAGCCTATCCGTCAGAGGAGAAGGAAATTCAATGAAGAGAGGAGACAGGTGATTGAGGAAGAGACGCAGAAGTTGCTTAAGGCTGGCCACATACGGGAAATTCAATACCCTGAATGGCTAGTGAATGTGTTATTGGTAAAGAAGGCCAATGGGAAGTGGAATATGTGTATGGACTTCACTGACCTCAACAAGGCATGCCGAAAGGAATCTTATCCTTTGCCTAATATTGATGTGTTGGTAGATAGCGCCTCAGGTTGCAAGTTGTTCAGTTTCCTGGATGCTTTTTCTGGTTATAACCAGATTAAGATGCACCCAATGGATGAATGCAAGATGTAACATCCCGCCAAAAAACTATTCATATTTATATAATGAAAATAAAGGTAACAAATAGATTGAAGTGAATAAAATTATATATATGTAATGAAGTTTCTCCTCACAGGGAGTTTAGTACAAATTCGGTCAATTTTCCAAAAATGTAAACAAAATACAGCCAAATAAATTGAAACCGGCGGTCTCCCTACATAAACCGGCGATCTCCTATCAGAAGACCCAAAACAGCCGATCTGCTATCAGAACAGAAATCAGGCGATCACCACATAGAGACTGAAATAGGCGATCTCCTTCCGGCGACCACTCACTAAAGAGCTTTACTTCCTGGAAAATCATCTGCTCCCGTGTAAAATACACGATCATCACAGTTTTAAGAGAAAACAGCCAGAGAACAATACAAAGGGTAAGCTAGATATATTTTAAACTTTAAATTATGAACTGGACAACCAACGTAGATCAGCCTTTTTAAACATTCACAAAAGTCCATCACTTTCTCATTCATATCACACAGCCATCAAGTAATCCCAGATTTCACAATTTCCTCAAGGGTCGTTCAATTCACATAATTCAATCAAGTGTCTATCAATTCAATGGTCCTCATTTCTCATGTCAGACTTCCACTGACTCATCACACAAGACACTTGACACTACTTCCGGAAGACTCGTGCGTTGAACTTAGCATCCAGAGACATGCACCTGTCATACTTCATTTGGCTGTAATGTTTCCACAGCCATGCGCATCAACACAATCTCAATCTCAATTCATCACTCTCACAGTATGACAGGGTTAATCCATATAACAGGCCGAGCTCGTTCTTTTTCACACGACTCACCCATTCATATGAACCTCCTTCGACTCTCACCAACTGGATAACTTCCTCTATGTGATTCCATTATCTCAGCAGAGTCAGGATCGCCTCATTCACAGGATACTCACAGATCAATACACTTCATAACCAAATCTCAGCACGGTATTTCCTTTCCTGAAAATACTATGTCTTGATCCCACATTCACGACATTCCACACATCATATAACACTTAAATGAATGATTCCAATCACAACAACAATCATTCCATGGCTCATATCTTCGAATATCACATTTAAATCTCAAACAGTTTCAAACAACACAAAAACAGGGGAGTTCGAAAAACAACGCCAAAACCGGCGATCTTGTCCAAAAACAGGGGATTTCGAAATCTGTATTTAAAACCGGCGACCACGTCGCCCAAACACATAGAACAGAGCATCACGAAGATGAAAATGAAACCGGCGACCACGTCGCCCTCACTTCAGAAACAGCTAATCTACGGCTTTTATTGAAAATAAAGCTAGCTTCCCTTACCTGGACTTGCGCAAAACACCAAGAGCTCCAAAACCCACCGAGCTTAAAGGATGCCTTGGCTCTGTTTTAGCGTCTGGTTTGTAGAACTTGCAGAGAACCTCCCAGGTGCTCTATGGCAGTCGTCTATAGCCAAGCAGGAACGTGATAGGGCCTGAATCGCAGAGTGAAGGAGAGAAAAGAGAAGGATAAAGGTGAGCTCACTCTTTCACTCTTGAACCACTGATAACGTTCTTTTTCCTCTCAGAAGTGGGTTTTTGTATCTTAAACCAACTTGCCCACAAAAGCCGCTGCCACCACCCACTCTGCAGGAAGCTTGCGTGCACGCTGCCCTGAACAGTACGTCTACGCGTGCCTCTGCATAGGCTAACACTCTGAGGTCACTATTCTGAACCACCCTTTTTGTCTACGTGGCGCGCGTGCAGGACGTGTCATGCTGGGAGCCTGGGTCCCACCTCATCTGTGTGAAACTCGACATCGCGCGATAACCTTCCACCGATGACCTCTCGCGCGATGACTATCCACCGAGACCTCATCCTGGAGGACGACCGATGTCTCTCCCTAGGAGACGACCGATGTGTCTCTCATAGCGGCGATGACTGATGTGCCTCATCCCGGTGATGACTGATTCCTCACACTAGCAAACAACCGATGTCTCACCCTGGCAGACCACCGATGTCTCACCCTGGCAGACCACCGATGTCTCACCCTGGAAGACAACCGATGTCTCAACCTGGCAGACCACCGATGTCTCAGCCTGGCAGACCACCGATGTCTCAGCCTGGCAGACCACCGATGTGTCTCCCATCCTGGTTGATGACCGATGTTCCTCTCATCCTGCTGGCGATCTCTTATCGCCCTTGTGTGTGACGAGAACACATCGCCTTACTCTGCTCACCGATGTCATATCGTCATACCTTGCTGAAGGTTCTCCATCCCACTATGTTACGTCCAAGGTATTACCTCCACATGGCTTGGTGACATCGGTAGCTTCACATTTCCAAGAGTAGATCAGCACTACTCCTCGTGCTCCCATGCATGCAACACTAAGGATGACTTCTTATGCTCAAGCATAGAGCTTTGCATGCACAACGTATCTAAGGCTTAACCACACCTTGATACGTGTGGTTTTGTGGAACCCACTCTGGTTGATCCAGTATCTTGACTACGTACTACGTGCACTCCCGTCGATCACGTACACCATAGGCGATTGGCGGTCATGTCTCCTCTAGGCGACAGGGGATTATGTCCCAGAGAAGTCGGAGATCGCCTCCGTCTTCAATAACGGCGATCTCGTAGGAGACTTCTTAGCTACTCTTTTCTTCCTTTACTCTTCCTGATCCACGTGCCAGCCGATCGACCTCTACCAGCTGACCCCAGACGTTGGGCGACGTCCGATGTCCGACTACTACGAAACTTCATTTACCAGCTCTTTGTATTTTAAATAATAACATCTTCTGAAATTATTTAAATATAACACTTTCATTCCAATAAAATTTTCTGGGTCCTTACACAAGACAGTATTCATGACTGAGCTGTCTTGCTACTGTTACACAGTCATGCCATTTGGGTTGAAAAACGCAGGTGCCACCTTCCAAAGGCTGATGGACAAGGTCCTTGCGCCCATGATAGGATGCAATGTGCAAGCCTATGTGGATGATATGGTGGTGACATCACAGGCGAAGGATCAACACGTCACTGATTTGGAGGAACTATTTACTGCGATAGCTAAGTACAAGCTGAAGCTGAATCCAGAGAAGAGCGTTTCCAGGGTGGAAGCAGCCAAGTTTCTCGACTTCTTGCTCACTGAACGTGGGATTGAGGCCAATCCAGACAAATGCGCGGCAATCCTTGCTATGAGGAGCCCGAGGTTGGTAAAGGAGGTGTAGCAGTTGACAGGTCGGATGGCTGCTCTGTCCTGGTTCGTATCAGCTAGAGGAGATAAAGGCGACCCTTATTTTTAGTGCTTGAGGAGGAACAACAGGTTCTTGTGGACCAAGGAATGTGAGGAAGCATTCCTCAAGCTGAAAAAATACCTGGCCAGCCCACCAGTGTTGTGCAAACCTCAGATCGGCACCCCGTTACGTTTGTATTTTGCAGTCCCTGAGAGGGCAGTGAGCTCAATTCTTCTGCAGGAGCAAGATCAAGGCCAAAAGCCCATCTATTTTGTTAGCAAAGTTGATGGAGATCAAGCTCTAGTGGACACGGAGGCCAATCAACAAGATCAAGAAGAGGTAAAGGCGCAAATAGAGGACACCCATGGAGGTCAAAGCCCACCTCAAAGGCTTACAAGAAGCATGTTCAAAGCTTTAGGAGCTAGGGAACAATTATTCTCTCTTTTTGTAATTTCTTTGGTTGAAGGTGCTTAGAGGGAAACATTAGAAACCTCTATTGTTATAGCATCTTTTAGTCTTTAGTTAGGAGTCTTAGGGGGGGTGTATTAGTAGATAGGTGTAGAACTGATCCGGTCGGTCATCGGTAGTCGATGACGTCAGCAGCAAATGACCACGTGGGCCAGTCACAGGGTGACGCGTGGCATGGGATAGCAGATGAATTAGGGTGGAGATCGTTCAAGAACGGCGATCAGTGGTCAGTTACCGAGTGACCACCACCAGAAGATCAGTTCCTACATGAGCGCCTGGAAGCAGAGCGCGAGAAGTGATGAAGCACCGATCAGTCATCGGTGCATGTAGAGCGATCAGTCGTCGGTGGTTCCTTGCCAACGCGTGTTAAACTGGAACCTGTAACGCCCCTCAAAATATTGTTCATTTTTATATAATAAAATAAAGGTGAAACAATAATATCAAAAATTTAACATAGGTATATACATAATATAATTCATCCATTAATACAAATGTGCCTCAGAATAATATCCCTTTTCGAGGAAGTTTCAATACATCTCCATACAGGAGTTTTCAAAATAAAACAAAACAACAACATTCAAAAACCGGCGATCTCCTCCTCCAGAAAATGCTCACTGAGGAGCTCTACTACCTGCAACCTCATCTGCTCCCGTGCAAATATACACGATCATCACAGGTTTAAGAAAACAACCACGATACAAAACAAAAGGGTAAGCTAGATATTTTTAAAAACTTTAAATATGAAACTTTATATCAATAGAAAGCATAAATCTTCACACCATTCATAATCTATATCAATTTCAACCATCAACATCCCCATATTCCACAAACTCGTCAAGTGTCTATTCAATACATTCAATACTCATGGTTTACATGTCAGACTTTCCACTGACTCATAACACATAGACACATGACTCTACTTCCGAAAGACTCGTGCGTTGAACTTAGCATCCAGAGACCTGCACCTGTCATACTACATTGCTGTAAAGTTCCCACTACTATGCGCATAAACATAATCTCGATCTCAATCTCAATATCATCACTCTCTCAGTATGACAGGGTTAATCCATATAACAGGTCAAGTCAGTTATCTTTCAAACGACTTACCCATACATATGGACCTCCTTCGACTCTCACCAACTGAATGACTTCATCTATGTGATTCCATCATATCAGCAGAGTCAGGATCGCCTCATTCACAGGATACTCACAGATCAATACACCTTCCTAAAATCTCCACACGGTATTTTCTTTCCTGAAAATACTATGCTTTGATCACTCTTTCAAATTCATCCAGTACATCATACCACACGTAAAAGCACAATTCCATCATATAATATTTTGAATCTTTTCTTAAACAATCCCAATCACAGAAACAATCATACCAAAGTTCATATTTTGGAATATCATATGCATTTCACCTTTCAATCTCAAACAATTTCAAAACGACACTAAAACAGGGGATTTCTAAATTTGCATTAAAACCGGCAATCACGTCGCCCCACACATAAAAACAGAGCATCGTGAAATAGAATATGAAACCGGCAACCACGTCGCCCTCACTTCAGAACCTACTCGCCTAAAGTTTTTATAAATGAAAATGCTAGCTTCCCTTACCTGGACTTGCGTAAAATCTCACTAAGAGCTCCAAACCCACCGAGAACTCAAGGATGCCTTAACCTGCACCATAGAGTCCCGATCACAAAACTAACGAGATTACTCATTTTCTGCGTTAACAGAGACGATTTCTGAAGTTAAAAGAGTTGTATGCACAACCTATGCAAAGAGGACCCTCTTAAATTCAGACTCGACTCAAAGAACAGAGCAAAACGACTTACTCTGTTTTAGGGCTTTGAGCAGAAAACTTGCAGAGTAACTTCCCAGGAGGACAATGGCAGTCGCCGATCGTAGCATTGGTACGTGAGGATAGCCGCGTCTTCGAGTGGAGGAGAAAGGAGAAAGGGGAACTAAATGAGCTGATTCCCTCAGCTCTTAAGGTCGAACGACTCTTTAGCCTTCACTGCCATTACCCACTCTCTGAGCAACCTTGCGTGCACACCTCCTTGAACAGTATGACCACGTGGGTTTCTGCGCATACCAACTCTCTGATGCTAACTATTCTGAAACACCCTTTTTGTCTACGTGTCGCGCATGCAGGACGTTCTCATGCTGGGAGCCTGGGTCCCACCTTATCTGTGTGAAACACGACATCGCGCGATAACCATCCACCGATGACTGCTCGCGCGATGACCATGCCTCTCATACGGGCGATGACTGATGCCTCTTATACCGGCGATGACTGATGCCTCTCATACGGGCGATGACTGATGCCTCTCATACCGGCGATGACTGATTCCGCACCCTGGAAGACGACCGATGTCCGATTCTCTCCATCTGGCAGACAACCGATGTCTCATTCAGGAAGACGACCGATGTGTCTCCCATCCTGGTTGATGACCGATGTTCCTCTCATCCTGTTGGTGATCTCTTATCGCCCTTGTGTGTGACGAGGACACATCGCCTCACTCTGGTCACCGATGTCACATCGTCACACCCAGCTGAGGGCTCGTCCTCCCATTCCTCTAAGTCTGTGGTATCACTCCCACATGACTCGGTGACGTTGGTAGCTTCTCCTTCCCGAGGACAGGTCGGTACCAACTCCTCGTGCGCCAATGCATGCAACACTAAGGACAATCTCTTATGTCCTAGCATAGAGTTTCGCATACATAGTGTATCTAAGGTGCAAATCACACCTTAATATGTGTGATTTTTGGAACCCCCCCTATGGTCCCCCGACCGACCTCTACCAGCTGACCTCAGACCTTGGGCGACGTCCGAGGTCTGACCACCATGAAACTTCTATTACAAGCTCTTTTTATTTTAAATAATCACATCTTCAGAAATTATTTAAATATAACACTTTTATTCCAATTAAATTTTTTCTAGGTCCTTACAGGACCCAGGCTCCCAGCGAGAACGTTACCCAAGGACCACGCCTGATTCCATAAGCAGAGCACGACAACGTAAAGAAGCGCCATCGGTCATCGGTCAGGGTGACACATCGATCACCGGCCAGGATAAGACATCGGCCATCGGTCAGGATGAGAGACACCTCGGTCATCGGTATGTGTCGAGGTGACATCGGCAGCGGCGATGTGAACAACGCGACTAGTGATCAGTAAAGCACCCAGAGGCAGGGAGTGGCCTTAGTCGCGAGACGACCATGCATGAAGATGGGAAGACACAGTTAGGTGCAGAATCCTGTTGGGACAAGAACCCATCAAGGTTAGAGTCTCCCAGTGAGGTTGCATGCATGCCACGTGGACCGTGAAGGTGTTCCCAGAGATTACGTAGGGCAGATGGGCACAGAAATTGAGGGGTACAGAGGTACCCACGCGGCCTCCCCTGTCAGACTTTGCACTCAAGTGAGGAAGGCCTGCACGCAAGGTAGCCCTGGGGGTAGATAACGGCGGTGCAGAGTAATCAAGTGGCCCTAGAGGTAGCCAGTAGGGGGTGACGCGGGTTTATATGAGGAAGAAGAACACTACACCAGGTACGCAATTTTTGCCACACAATACGCAAAACGTAACCCAGAAATTACCCAAAGAGAGTTTTTGGTGTTTCCTGGCCCAAACTGACTTGAGCGTCGGAGCTACATCGGCCGCTAGGGCGCCCCTCTATGTTTGCAGGAACCGTTTGCTTCGTTCGATGGGAAGCCAACCGGAGGAACAGACGCGGACGCAGGAGGAACGCGGAGCCCATCCACACTCGAGTCCACCGGCGGGAACATTTGGCGCCCACCGTGGGGCACGAAGTAAAACGAAGCCCCCATACACAAGAACGAGAGTAGAAATCGCACAGATGAGTAGAAGAACCAGACAAATGGCACCTGCGCCATCTGCTGAAGAAGGAGCTGTTACCATGGCGGAGGTCATGGAGATGATGCGCGCGCTGCAAGAGAATGTCGCGGCGTCAAGAGTTGAGCAAGAGAAGATGCATACAGAGCTGACTGCATCGCATAGCAGAAATGAAGAGCTTAACCGCGTGAACGAGGAGCTGCGTAGGGAATTGCAGGCGCAGAATGAGCGCGTATGCGAAGATAGGACGTCGATGCCGCCGTCGCCCCCTAGAGCATTTCCTATGCCTTTCTCCCCCGAGATCATGAACACGGTGGTGCCTCCCAACCTGGTGGGAGTGAAGGCGTCGTTCACAGGGGTGGAAGACCCAGAAGCACATTTGATAGCCTTCCACAATCAGATGATGCTGTCTGGAGGTTCAGACGCTGTGTACTGCAAAATGTTTATGAGCACGCTGAGCGGAGTAGCTATGGAGTGGTTCGTGAGCCTGCCGGAAGGCCACATCACCTCTTTCCATCAGTTTTCAAAGCTGTTCACGGAGCAGTACATCGTCAACAGAGCGCCACCGGTGGTATCTTACGATCTGTTTGACGTGCGCCAGTACCAGGGGGAGTCGCTGAAGGACTTCCTCAACCGTTTCGCTGCACAGGTGGTGAGATTGCCCAGCAAGGACGAGAACATGTTAGTGCATGCGTTCAAGAAAGGCGTGCTGCCTGGTCCTTTCAGTGAATCCCTCATCAGGAGCCACCCTGCCACCTTCGCTCAGATACGGCGACGTGCGGTGGCACACATTGTAGCAGAGGCAGAGGTCTCTGAGAAGAGAGGCAGCACTGCGCCGACGAAGCCGCGTGGAGGTCAGGGGAAGCAGCAGCAGCAGGTGCAGGTGTATGAGGCCAAGGAAGGGAGGAAGGCGCAGGGAAGGCCTCGTCCCTATGCACCCAGGAAGGACCAGCCCAGGGGGCGTGCAAGGGAGAACAACACACCCCCTAGGTATGATTTCGTGATAGAGTTGGCAGAGCTGATCGCCAACCCTGCCGTGGCTGCAAGACTCCGAGTACCAGAGAAAACTGACAAGGTACTTGGAGGGAGGAAGGACGAGTGGTGTGAGCATGAGACGTACTGCACGCGCGACACGTAGACAAAAAGGGTGGTTCAGAATAGTGACATCAGAGTGTTGGCCTGCGCAGAGGCACGCGTAGTCGTACTGTTCAGGGAAGCGTACACGAAAACTTCCCTGCAGAGTGGGTGGTGGCAGCGGCTTTTGTGGACAAGTTGGTTTAAGATTCAAAAACCCACTTCTGAGAGGCAAAGAACGTTGCAGTGGTTCAAGAGTGAAGGAGTGACTTTACCTTCATCCTTCTCTTTTCTCTCCTTCGCGCTGTGATTCAGGCATCCTCAAGCACCAGTACGACGAGCGACGTCTGCCCTTGGAGCACCTGGGAGGTTCTCTGCAAGTTCTCCAAACCAGACGCTAAAACAGAGCTAAGGCATCTTTAAGCTTCGGTGGGTTTTGGAGCTCTTGGTGTTTTGTGCAAGCTCAGGTAAGGGAAGCTAGCCTTATTTCCAACGAAAACCTTATATTAGATGATTGAGATGATGGGGCGACGTGGTCGCCGGTTTTCAACTGTTATTGTATAATCCCCTGTTTTGGACGAGATCGCCGGTTTTGGCGTTGTTTTTCGAACTCCCCTGTTTTTGTGTTGTTTGAAACTGTTTGAGATTTAAATGTGATATTCGAGAATCTGAACCAGGGGATGATTGCTGTTGTGATTGGAATCGTTCATTAAGTGTTGTATGATGTGTTGAATGTTGTGAATGTGGGATCAAGGCATAGTATTTTCAGGAAAGAAAATACCGTGTAAGATCGTGTAGAGTGTGCATTGACCGGTGATTCGTTTATTATGAGATATCCTGACTCTCCTGATATAATGGAATCATATAGATGAAGTTATTCAGGCGTTGAGAGTCGAAGGAGGTTCATACGTATGGGTAAGTTGTTTGAAAGAGAACGAGCTCGACCCGTCGTATGGATTAACCCTGTCATGCTAGGATAGTGATGATATTGAGATTCATTTATACGCTTGTGAATGTGTGTGATTTCACAGCAACCCTGTGAATGTGTGTGATTTCACAGTGGGGCAGTATGACAGGTGCAGATCTCTGAGTCTAGTCAATGCATGAGTCTTCCGGAAGTGGTGTCAAGTGTCTGTGTGTGATGAGTCAGTGGAAGTCTGACGTGAGAAATGAGAAACATTGAATTGATAGACACTTGATGAATTATGTGATTTGAACGACTCTTGAGGAGTTGTGAAATATGTGTTTACTTGATGGTCATGTGAAGAGAATGAGAAAGCTGATGGTTTTACGTGGGTATCTTAAATTTGTTTTATCTTGATTTTAAAGTTCATATCTAAACTCTCTTTCAAAGATCTAGCTTACCCTGTGTTTGGTTCTGTGGCTGTTTTTCTTAAAACTGTGATGATCGTGTATAATTTACACGGGAGCAGATGATGTTGCAGGAAGTAGAGCTCCTCAGTGAGTGGTCGCCGGAAGGAGATCGCCTGTTTCTGTTTCTGTTAGGCGATCACCCTTTTTCTGTTTTCTGATAGGAGATCGCCTTTTCCTGATTGGAGATCGTCTTTTTCTGTTAGGAGATCGCCTATTTTTCTATGTTGTTGTATTTTGTTTAAGTTTTGGAAAATTGACCGATTATGTATTAAACTCCCTGTGAGGAGAAACTTCATTACTTATATATAATTATGTTCACTTCAATATTATTGTTTTACCTTTATTTCATTTTATAATTATGAAAAGAGGATTTGGCGGGATGTTACATTATGTACGGATTTGTGCATGTGGGGCCAAAAGAAATGCTCATGTAATGTGTCTAAAGTCTTAGCTACCCTAAAATGTCCCATAAGACCACCCTCATGTGCCTCTCTAACAAGAGATTGCCTCAAAGACCCTTGGGCAACACAAAGTCTCTTTCCTTTAAAGAGAAAACCAACATGTATGAAATAGTCTTTGTGTCCTCCCTTGGATCACTCTTGATAGATATGAGAAAAATCAAGGTCATCTTTATAGGTTTCCTCTATGTGATCAAAGCCTAAGTATGTAGTATCTAAAACATTTAGCAAGGTATGCCTTCTTGAAAGAGCATCTGCAACCACATTTGTTTTACCTTGCTTATGTTTGATCACATAAGGAAATTGTTCAATAAAATCCACCCACTTGGCATGTCTCTTGTTGAGCTTGCTTTGGCCTTTCAAATATTTAAGGGATTCATGATCATTATGTATCACAAATTCCTTTGGGAAAAGATAGTGTTGCCAATTTTGCAAGGCTCTTACAATAGCGTAAAGTTCCTTATCATAGGTGGAGTAATTGAGATGACTCCCCTTGAGTTTCTCACTATAATAAGCTATGGGGTGACCCTCTTGTAGGAGGACAGTCCCGATGCCTATGTTGGAGGCATCACATTCAATTTCGAATGTCTTATTAAAGTTGGATAGTGCCAAAATGGGTGCCTTGGTCATTTTATCCTTCAAAGTTTCAAAAGCTTTTTCTTGTTCCAGGCCCTATTTAAACACCACATCCTTCTTTACTATGGCATTGAGAGGTGCGGCAATGGTACTAAAGTCTTTAACAAGCCTTCTTTAAAAACTAGCAAGTCCATGAAAACTCCGTACCTCACTAACATTGGTGGGTGTGGGCCAATGTCTAATTGTTGCAACCTTTTCTTCATCCATATGCACCCCTTGTGAACTTACCACAAACCCTAGGAAGTCTATATGGTCTATTGCAAACACACATTTCTCAGGATTAACATACAATTTTTCCTTCTAAGGGTTTCCAACACTTGCCTAACATGCTTCTTATGGACCTCTAAAGACAAGCTATAGATGAGAATATCATGAAAATAGACCACTACAAACTTGCCAATGAAAGGTCTTAAGACATGGTGCATAAGTCGCATGAAGGTGCTTGGAGCATTGGTTAAGCCAAAGGGCATGACTAACCACTCAAATAAACCAAACTTGGTCTTAAAGGCGGTTCTCCATTCATCTCTCGGTTTAATCCGGATTTGGTTATAACCACTCTTAAGATCAATTTTGGTAAATATTTGAGACCCATGTAACTCATCCAACAAGTCATCTAACCTAGGAATGGGATGCCTATACTTAATGGTTATGTTGTTTATAGCCCGATAATCCGTACACATCCTCTAACTCCCATCC
This sequence comes from Phaseolus lunatus, assembly GCA_013389735.1. Taxonomy (NCBI): domain Eukaryota; kingdom Viridiplantae; phylum Streptophyta; class Magnoliopsida; order Fabales; family Fabaceae; genus Phaseolus; species Phaseolus lunatus. The sequence continues at coordinate 710,001 of JAAFYQ010000207.1, read as the reverse complement.
TTTTTAGGGACAAGAATTACAGGCATAGCACAAGGACTCATGCTATCTTGCACCCACCCCTTAGCTATTAAATCCTCCACTTGTTGAATTTCCTTGGCCTCGGCTGGATTGGTCCTATAGGCTGGCCTATTTGGCAAAGAAGCCCCTGATAGGAAGTCTATTTGGTGTTCAATTCCCCTAAAAAGAGGTAGTCCTTTAGGGGGATCTTGAAACACATCGTCTAACTCTTTTACAAAATTTTCCAAGCACATAAGACTATCTACCTCCGACTCACTCCTAAGGTTTTTCTTTGGAAAAGCTATGAAAATAGACTTTTGTGAAAGCATTACCTTTTTAACCTCTTTGGCGAAAATGAGAAGGCTTCTCTTTGAACTCTTTTTTACTTTTTCTTTCTCTCTCTTTTCTTTCATTTTCACTTGGTCCTCATGGACTTCTTTTGGTGAGAGAGATTTGAGTGTGATCTTATGCCTATGGAAGGTGAAAGAGATTTTGTTGGTAAGGCCATCATGTAGGGTTTCCTATCATATTGCCAAGAATGTGTGTAGCTTCCATAGGTACAACATCACATAAGACCTCATCCTTATATTTACCAATAGAAAAGGCTATGAGGAATTGTTGGTTCACTATTATCTCCCCCTCTTCACTTAACCATTGAAGTTTATAGGGCTTTGGATGAGATATGGTAGGTAAACCAAGGTGTTCTACCACTGTTGTGCTTGCCACATTAGCACATCTCCCCCCATCCACAATTAAGGAACACAACTTATCATTAATGAGGCACCTAGTGTGGAAAATGTTTTCCCTTTGACTTTCATCAAAAGGCTTTAAAACTTGGCCTAGCATGCGCTTCACTACTGATAAGTCTCCTTCACATGGAATTTCACTTTCTTCCTCACTTGGGGATCTAGAAGACGTAGGGGACCTAGACCTTTGTGCGCTATGGTCACTCATGACAACCCCCCCCCCCCCTTAACTATCATAGTTCTCTTAGAAGGACAATTAGATGCAATATGCCCAAAACCTAAACATTTAAAACACTTTTGATTTGAGGTTTTGGTAGGTGTAGAAATGGAGGGTTTAGAATTCCTAGGATTGTAAGTGGAATCTATCAAAAAATTTGAGGGAAAAGTTTTTGAAGAAGACTTGTTTTTGTTTTTCCAAGATGATTCGTAATAGCCATCATTATGGGAGTTTTTGAAATGATTTTTCTTTGAAATTTGAGATTCAACCTTGATGGCAAGGTGAACCAAATTTTCTAAAGATGAATACTCATATTTCAAGTGCAGCGGTGCGGCTACCAAACGCTGGTGGCACGCAGCGTGGGTGGCTCAGTAGGTGGGTGTGGCTGTTCTATGGTGAGTGCGACGTGCAGTGGTGTGGCGGTGGCTCGCGACGTTGTGCAGATGGCTTGATTGCAGTTGGGTCATGAATAACGTCGCGAGTGGTAGAGGTCCCGCATAAGGCTTGCTTTGTGGGTGCTGCACCTTGGCCCTCCCACTGAAAGAACCCCCTGGGTGTGACCTGATCACCCGAGAATTACCCCTTTCCAAGGTTTCCACCATCTTTGCCTTCTCTACTAAGGCATGAAACTCTCTGATGCACATGGGTGCTATGGTCTTCTTCAGCTCATGCTTTAAACCTTCTTCAAACTTCCCACACCTCCAAGCCTTAGAGGTCGCCTGGGTATAGAATCGGGCGAGGTACTCAAACCGAGCAGCCTAGGCGTTCACAGACATATCCCCCTACTCCAACCTTAGGGACTCAGCTTCCTTCGCAAACCTTGCGCTGTCTGGGAAGTATTTCTCCAGGAACCTCACCCTGAAGCTCTCCCAATCCAACACTTCCTCTCGGGCCCCCCATCATCTGATGAGTTCCCATCCACCAGAGCTCAGCTTCTCCAGACAGAAGATATGTGGCGAACACCAATTTCTTCTCTTCAGGGCAGGAGGTCGCCCTAAAGATTTTCTCCAACTCCTTGACCCACTGATCTGCTTGATCAGGGGTAGCATTCCCACTGAACTTGGGTGGGTTGTGTCTCATGAACTCGGTCAGTCCCATCTGCTCCTGAGGCTGACCGACGTTGGGAGCTGCTGCAGCTGATCTGGCAGTCTCCTAATGCTGCATTGTAGCTTGGTGATTCCGAGACATCGCCGTATTCTGCTGCTGGATGGCGCTCGCCATCATCCCAATGGCCCTGGCGATCTGGCCCATTTCAGCAGAAGGTTGGGGAGGGGTAGGCTGTCTAGGAGCCATTCTTCTCTGTAAAAGATTAGGAAACTATTGGTTTCTATATCTCCCCCACAACTATAAGAATGAGATCGATAAGAAATTGATTCATTCAGGAGGTAACATCTAGACCTTACAAAGGTCAACATCTCAAAGTCATTTAGAATTTGAGTTTATCAACAGAATCATGATACTTATAACCTCAAGCAAAACACCAGAACAGCTACTGGTATACAACCATCAATCCAAACAACCACTTTCAATCAATTACAAAAACACTCAATAAAATGAAATTAATCACACCAGAAATCAATGTATGCTAAACATCAAACCTTTGGAATTAAGATTGAGAATCATCTCGATCCAGTTATGAGTGTGCACCCTCACTACTTTATCAAGATCCTCTCATTCTTAATACTAAGATTTTCAGTTAGGGCATACATTCACTAAAGCACACACAAAATTTCAATACAAAAACGTTTTGAAAACCTTTCACTATAGTTGTTATTTAAAACTCAAATAGATTTTATGGGCAGAAGAAACACAATGGATCCACAGCCCTCAGGTCATCCTAAGGACGAACTGCTCTGATACCATTAATGTAACATCCCGCCAAATTTCTTTTCATATTTATGTAATAAAATAAAGGTGAAACAAATATATCGAAGTGAACAAAATTATATATATGTAATGAAGTTTCTCCTCACAGGGAGTTTAATACATAATCGGTCAGTTTTCCAAAAACTTAAACAAAATACAGTAAAATAGAAAGACAGGCGATCTCCTAACAGAACAAGGCGATCTCCTATCATAAAATGGCGATCTCCTATCAGAAAACAGAAAAAGGGGTGATCGCCCGACAGAAACAGAAATAGGCGATCTCCTTCCGGCGACCACTCACAGAGGAGCTCTACTTCCTGCAACATCATCTGCTCCCATGTAAATTATACATGATCATCACAGGTTTAAGAAAAAGCCAAACACAACGCCAAAAACACAGGGTAAGCTAGGTATTTGAAAGAGAGTTTAGATATGAACTTTAAAATCAAGATAAAACAAATTCAAGATACCCACGTAAAACCATCAGCTTTCTCATTCTCTTCACATGACCATCAAGTAAACACATATTTCACAATTCCTCAAAAGTCTTTCAATTCACATAATGCATCAAGTGTCTATCAATTTCAATGTTCCTCATTTCTCACGTCAGACTTCCACTGACTCATCACACAAGACACTTGACACTACTTCCGGAAGACTCGTGCGTTGAACTTAGCATCCAGAGACCTGCACCTGTCATACTGCCCTACTGTGAAATCACACACATTCACAGGGTCGCCGTGAAATCACACACATTCACAAACGTATAAATGAATCTCAATATCATCACTATCCTAGCATGACAGGGTTAATCCATACAACGGGTCAAGCTCGTTCTCTTTCAAACAACTCACCCATACGTATGAACCTCCATCGACTCTCAACGCCTGAATAACTTCATCTATATGATTCCATTATATCAGGAGAGTCTGGATCGTCTCATTCACAGGATACTCACTGATCAATACACCTCCTAACCAATCTCAACACGGTATTTCCTTTCCTGAAAATACTATGTCTTGATCCCACATTCACAACATTCAACACATCATATAACACTTAAATGAATGATTCCAATCACAGCAAAACTCATTCCAAGGTTCAGATTTTCGAATATCACATTTAAATCTCAAACAGTTTCAAAACAACACCAAAAACAGGGGAGTTCAAAAAACAACGCCAAAACCGGCGATCTCATCCAAAAACAGGGGATTTATGCAATAACAGTTGAAAACCGGCGACCACGTCGCCCCATCATCTCAATCATCTAATATAAGGTTTTCGTTGGAGATAAGGTTAGCTTCCCTTACCTGGACTTGCGCAAAACACCAAGAGCTCCAAAACCCACCGAGCGTAAAGGATGCTTTAGCTCTGTTTTAGCGTCTGGTTTGTAGAACTTGCAGAGAACCTCCCAGGTGCTCCAAGGACAGTCGTCGCTCGTCGTACTTTTGCTTGAAGGTGCCTGAATCGCAGCGCGAAGGAGAGAAAAGGAGAAGAATGAAGGTAAACTCACTCTTTCACTCTTGAACCACTACAACGTCCTTTGCCTCTCAGAAGTGGGTTTTTGAATCTTAAACCAACTTGTCCACAAAAGCCGCTGCCACCACCCACTCTGCAGGAAGCTTGCGTGCACGCTGCCTTGAACAGTACGACCACGCGTGACTCTGCGCATGCCAACCCTCTGATGTCACTATTCTGAACCACCTTTTTTGTCTACGTGTCGCGCGTGCAGTACGTCTGATGCTGAGAGCCTGGGTCCCACCTTATCTGTGTGAAACTCAACACCACGCGAAAATCTTCCACCGATGACCGCTCGCGCGATGACCATCCACCGATGTCTCATCCTGGCGGACGACCGATGTCTCTCCCTGGAAAACAACCGATGTGTCCCTCATCCTGGCGATGACCGTCTGTCTCTCATACCGGCGATGACTGACGCGCCTCATCCCGGTGATGACTGATTCCTCATCCTGGCAGACAACCGATGTGTCACCCTGGAGGACCACCGATGTCTCACCCTGGCAGACAACCGATGTCTCAACCTGGCAGACCACCGATGTCTCACCCTGGCAGACCACCGATGTGTCTCCCATCCTGGTTGATGACCGATGTTCCTCTCATCCTGTTGGCGATCTCTTATCGCCCTTGTGTGTGACGAGAACACATCGCCTTACTCTGCTCACCGATGTCATATCGTCACACCTTGCTGAAGGTTCTTCATCCCACTATGTTACGTCCAAGGTATCACCTCCACATGGCTTGGTGACGTCGGTAGCTTCACATTTCCAAGAGTAGATCAGCACCACTCCTCTTGCGCCCATGCATGCAACACTAAGGGCGACCTCTTATGCTCAAGCATAGAGCTTCGCATGCTGTAAGAACCTAGAAGTTTATATTGGAATAAAAGTATTATATTATAAATAAATTCGAAGCATGTGTTTATTTAAAATAAAGGAAGGAATGTATAGCTGAGAAGCCTACGAGATCGCCGTTATTAAGCGGGTAGGCGATCTCCAACTTCTCTGGCACTTGAACGCCTATCGCCTAGATTGTGCTTGAACGCCTATCGCCTAGATTGTGCTTGAACGCCTATCGCCTGTGTGTACCTAGTAGCCTGTCGCCTAGAGTACACCTAATCGCCGAAACTACACTTAATGTGTAGCCAAAATGTTGGATCAACCCTGGTACGTCCCAAAAGCCACGCGTATCAAGGTGTGGGTTAAACCTTGGATACGCTGGACAGGCGAAGCTCTATACTTGAGCATAAGAGAATCATCCTTAACGTTACACGTTTGGGCGCACGAGGACTTGTGCCAATCAACTCTTGGAAGTGTGAAGCTACCGACGTCACCAAGCCTTGTGGAGAGAATACCTTGGATGTAACATAGTGAAATGAAGAACCTCCAGGAGGGAGTGGCGAGTGTCATCGGGTATCGCCAGGGCGCGAGGGGCATGCGGACATCGCCGGGCGCGAGGCATGCGGGGTGTGTCTTCGCGCGAGAGGTCATCGGTCGAGAGTATTCGCGCGAGAGGTCATCGGTCGAGAGTATTCGCGCGAGAGGTCATCGGTCGAGAGTCTTCGCGCGAGAGGTCATCGGTCGAGAGTCTTCGCGCGAGAGGTCATCGGTCGAGAGTCTTCGCGCCTGTGGTCATCGGTCGAGAGGTCATAGCGCGACGTTGAATACACACAGAGAACGTGGGACCCAGATTCCCAGCATGAGACGCGCGGCACGCGCGACACGTAGACAAAAAGCGTTGGTTCAGAACAGTGACATCAGAATGTTGGCATGCGCAGGAAACACTCGCGGTCGTACTGTTCAGAGCAGTCGTTGGCATGCACAAGAGACAACAGTGGTAGTACTGTTCAGAGCAGTGGTTTGCATGCACAAAAGACAACCGAGGTCGTACTGTTCAGAGGAACGTACGCCCAGGCTTTTGCAGAAAGGGGGGCAGCAGCATACGAGGACAAGTATGGTTGGGATCAAAACCACTGAGAGGAGGCAAAGAACGTTACAAGTGACCCAAGAGTGAAAGAGCGAGATTATCTTCATCCTCCTCCTTTCTCCCCTTCACGCTGCGTTTTCCAGGCATCCTCGAAGCTCGTGGAGTTGGAGCTCTTAGTAAGGTTGCGCAAGTCCAGGTAAGGGAAGCTAGACCTCTTTTCCATACGAGCCATAGCGTAGTCTTTCTGAAGTGAGGGCGACGTGGTCGCCATTTTCGTTTTATCTGTGTGAAATGCCCTGTTTGTATGCTTGGGCGACGTGGTCGCCGGTTTTGATAAACAATCTTCGAAAACCCATGTTTACGAACCAGGTCGCCGGTTTTGGCGCTGTTTTACGAACTCTTCTGTTTTTGATATTGTTTTGAAATTACTTGAAATTTACATGAAATATTCGAACATCTGAATCTTGAAATGTTTGTTGCTCTGATTGAATCATTTACTTGAATGGTATGATGTGTTTGAATGCTGTGAATGTGGGATCGAGGCATAGTATTTTCAGGAAAGGAAATACCGTGTAAGATCTGTATAGGTGTATTGACTAGGGGCTCGTCGAGAAGGAGATATCCTGACTCTACTGAGATAATGGAATCACGTAGATGATGTTACTCAGTTGGTGAGAGTCGAAGGAGGTTCGTAAGTATGGGCGAGTTGTTCAAATGGGAACAAGCTCGGCCTGTCCTACGGATTAACCCTGTCATACCCAGAGAATGGTAACATTGAGATTGTATATGCGCATGCTGTGTGGATTCACAGCGACCCTGTGTGGATTTCACAGGGGTATGGTATGACAGGTGCAGATCTCTGGGCCTGAGTCAACGCACGAGTAATTCCGGAATTAGTGTCTTGTGTCTACGTATTGTGAAGTCAGTGGAAAGTCTGACGTGAGAAATGATGAACACTGTATGTGGTTAGACACTTGATGCACTGTGTGTTATGAACGACTCTTGAGGATTGTGAAATGTGGGTTTTACTTGATGGTATGTGGGAAGAATGAGAAAGCTGATGGTTTTACTGGAATGCCTTAAATTAGTTCTATTTTGATGTTAAAGTTCATATCTAAATCTCTTTTAAAACTGTCTAGCTTACCCTGCGTTTTCGTTTGTGGATGTTCTTCTTAAAACCTGTGATGATCGTGTATGATTTACACGGGAGCAGATAACGTTGCAGGAAATTGAGATCGCCGGTATGATAGGAGATCGTCTGACTAATAGGAGATCGCCTGGCTGATAGTAGATCGCCTGTTTGATAGGAGATCGTCCTTTTGTTAGCAAATCGCCTGATTCGTCTTTTGTTGTATTTTGCTTAAGTTTTGGGAAAGATTTATCTTTTATGTATTAAACTCCCGATGAGGAGAAACTCTATTATATATATATATGAGTATGTATTTCAAAATATTTGTTTATCTTCATTTATATCATATAAATATGAAATGTATTTGGCGGGATGTTACATTAATGGTATCAGAGCAGTTCGTCCTTAGGATGACCTGAGGGCTGTGGATCCATTGTGTTTCTTCTGCTCATAAAAGTTATTTGAGTTTTTAAATAACAACTATAGTGAAAGGTTTTCAAACGTTTTGTATTGAAAAGTTTGTGTGTGCTCCTGTACTTTAATGAACGTATACTCTAGCTGAAAATCTTAGTATTAAGGGTGAGAAGGTCTTGATGAAGTAATGAGGGTGCACACTCATAACTGGATCGAGATGATTCTCAATCTTAATTCCCAAGATTTGATGTTTAGTATACATGGAATGCTGGTGTGATCTAGTTTAGCTTATTGAGTGTTTCTGCAATTGACTGAAAATAATTGTTTGATCTGATGGTGATGATATCAGTAGCTGTTCTAATACCTTGCTTGAGATTCTAAGTATTACGAGTATGTTGATAAACTCAAATTCCTTATGACTTTGAGATGCTGACCTTTGTAAGGTCTAGTTATTACCTCCTGAATGAATTGATTCCTTATCAATCTCATTCCTGTAGTTGTAGGGAATATAGAAAACTCATAGCTTCAAGATCCGAAACAAGAGAGATGGCACGTAGACCCTCTACCCCTCCCCAACCTTCTTCTGAAATGGGTCAGATCGCCAAGGCCATCGAGATGATGGCGAGTGCCATCCAGCAGCAGAATGCGGCGATGTCTCAAAATCACCAAGCTTCAATGCAACAGTGGGAGACCGCCAGATCGGCCGCAACAAACCCCAATGTCGGTCAGCCTCAGGAGCATATGGGACTGACCGAGTTCCTCAGGCACAACCCACCTAAGTTCAGTGGGAACGTTACCCCTGATCAAGCAGATCAGTGGGTCAGGGGGTTAGAGAAGATATTCAGGGCGACTTCCTGCCCTGAAGACAAGAAGCTGGTGTTTGCCACATATCTCCTGTCTGGGGAAGCTGAGTTCTGGTGGATGGGAACTCAGCAGATGATGGAGGCCCGAGAGGAAGTGATGGATTGGGAAAGCTTCAGAGTGAGATTCCTGGAGAAGTACTTCCCAGACAGCGCAAGATTTGCGAGGGAAGCTGAGTTCCTGAGGTTGGAGCAGGGGGATATGACTGTGAATGCCTATGCTGCTCGGTTCGAGTACCTCGCCCGGTTTTATACCCAAGCCACCTCTGAGGCTTGGAGGTGTAGGAAATTCGAAGAAGGACTGAAGCATGGGCTGAAGAGGACCATAGCCCCGATGTGCATTAGAGAATTTCATGCCTTAGTGGAGAAGGCGAAAATGGTAGAGACTCTAGAGAAGGGTGAGTCTCGGGTGGGTAGGTCCCATCCAGGCGGTTCCTCCAATGGGAAGGCAAGGGTACAGCAGCAGCGGTTTAAGCCTTATGCGAGGCCTCCACAGCATAGGGCGAGGACAACGCCACCCCAGTCTCATCAGCAACAAACCTGGAAATTTAAATGTTTCCATTGTGGTGGGCCACACGCAGCCAATGTGTGCCCCAAGAAAGACTCAGAGAAGAGATGCTTTACCTGCCAGAAGATGGGACACGTTGCTAAGGACTGTCCTACTCAGCACAAAATGACTCAACCCAGTGGTTCCCAGCAGATGAGGAGCGAAGGCAACAGACCTCAGGCAACCGGGAGGGTGTTTGCCATGTCAGGAGCTGAGGCGTCCCAATCAGGTAACCTTGTGCAGAGTGTTTGCTTTATAGCTGGTAGAAGTGTAAAAACTTTGTTTGATTCTGGAGCGACACACTCCTTTGTGTCAAGCCTATGTGTAGCCGAGTTGGGCCTTATGGTGAGAGAGTTACCCTTCGAACTGTTGGTGTCTACACCTGCGTCAGGACAGGTGTTGACCTCCACAGTTTGCCCTGAATGTCCAGTGATAGTAGAGGGACGTAGATTCAAAGTGAACTTGATCTGCCTACCTCTTCAGGACCTGGATGTTATCCTGGGAATGGATTGGCTAGCTGCCAATCATGTCCTCATAGACTGTGGTAGTCAGAAGGTAGCGTTTCCAGATCCCCAAGAATCGGAGGTGTTGCCAGTTCAAAGAGGGCGATCAGAGTTGGAAGAAGGGGCGAGGTGCTTCGTGATGCTAGCTCGGTTGGAAGTGAGGAATGAAGGGGACGTAAGCAGATTACACGTGGTGAAGGAATTCACGGATGTATTCCCAGAAGAGGTGCCTGGGTTACCCCCTAAGAGAGAATTGGAATTCTCTATTGACTTGGTACCTGGAGCTGGACCAATATCAATGGCACCTTACAGGATGGCACCAGCCGAGTTAGTAGAGTTAAAGAAGCAGTTGGAAGAGCTGCTGGAGAAACAGTTCATCAGACCCAGTGTATCTCCGTGGGGAGCTCCAGTGCTCCTAGTCAAGAAGAAGGATGGAGGATCTCGGTTGTGTATAGACTACAGGCAATTGAACAAATTGACCATCAAGAACAAGTACCCCCTACCTCGGATTGACGATTTGATGGACCAGATTCATGGGGCCTCGGTGTTCTCCAAGATTGACCTGAGATCGGGGTATCACCAAATCTTGGTAAAAGCTGAAGATGTTCAGAAGACAGCTTTTAGGTCTCGGTATGGGCACTACGAGTATGTAGTGATGCCATTTGGAGTCACCAACGCTCCAGCTCTATTCATGGACTACATGAATAGGATCTTTCGCCCTTTCTTGGACAAGTTTGTGGTAGTCTTCATAGATGACATCCTCATTTACTCAAGGACCGAGGAGGAGCATGAGGAACACCTGAGGACAGTATTGGAGATACTGAGGGAGAAGCAGCTCTATGCCAAATTCTCTAAGTGTGAGTTCTGGCTAAGGGAAGTCAACTTCTTAGGGCACGTGATATCTGCCCAGGGGATCTCGGTAGATCCAGCCAAGGTAGAGGCTGTGCTGCAGTGGGAACGCCCTAAGACAGTCACAGAGATAAGGAGCTTTGTGGGGTTGGCGGGCTACTATCGAAGGTTCATTGAGGATTTTTCCAAAATTGTGGCTCCTTTAACACAACTGACCCGCAAGGACCAACCCTTTGCTTGGACCGACCGATGTGAGCAGAGCTTCAAGGAACTAAAGGAGAGGCTGACCAGTGCTCCAGTGCTGGTGATTCCAGAAGTAGGAAGACCTTTTGACGTCTTCTGTGATGCCTCACATCAAGGCTTGGGATGCGTCTTGATGCAAGAGAAGAGAGTGGTTGCATATGCTTCAAGGCAACTCAAGGTGCATGAGAGAAACTACCCTACTCATGATTTGGAGTTGGCAGCAGTAGTGTTTGCCTTGAAGATCTGGAGGCATTATCTTTATGGAGCTCGGTTCCAGGTATTCAGTGACCATAAGAGCCTGAAATACCTGTTTGATCAGAAGGAACTAAACATGAGGCAGAGAAGATGGATGGAGTTCCTAAAGGACTACGATTTTCAACTCATGTATCACCCAGGGAAGGCCAATGTAGTGGCAGATGCGTTGAGTAGAAAATCAATCCAAGTCGCCACCATGATGATGGAAGAGCAGAAACTGATCGAGCAGTTCAGGGACTTAAACCTTGGGGTGGAGTTCCACGTGAATCACATTAGTTGTAGTAAGCTGACTATAACTAATGACTTCCTGGGGATGTTGAAGGATAAACAATTGGAGGACCCGAGTCTGAAGCACGCTGTAGAGTCACTGGGGACCGACCAGGCGAGAGACTTTGAGATGGGCGAGGATGGGATCTTGAGGTTTAATGGCAGGATTTGCATACCTGCAAATGATGAGTTGAAGAAGATGATCCTAGGTGAAGGTCACAAGAGTCGCCTTAGCCTACACCCAGGTATGAATAAGATGTATCATGACTTGAAGGAGTCATTTTGGTGGGCGGGCATGAAGAAAGACATCGCCCAGTATGTCACCACCTGCTTAACGTGTCAAAGGCAAAAGTAGAGCATCAGAGGCCTGGAGGGTTGTTACAGCCATTGGGTATTCCTGAGTGGAAATGGGACAGCATTGCCATGGATTTTGTCACCCATTTACCCAGATCAGCAAAAGGGCATGATGCAATCTGGGTCATAGTAGATCGGCTGACAAAGAGTGCCCACTTCCTCCCAGTAAACATGAAGATGCCCATAGCCAAGTTGGCACAGCTGTACATCAAGGAGATTGTGAGGTTGCATGGAGTGCCTTCCAGCATCATTTCAGATAGAGATCCCAGGTTCACTTCACGGTTTTGGCAGACCTTACAAGAGTGCTTGGGAACTAAGTTGAGGATGAGCTCTGCATACCATCCTCAAACAGATGGACAGTCTGAGAGAACAATTCAGTCCTTAGAAGATCTACTGAGGACGTGTGTCTTGGACCAATTAGGGAGCTGGGATGAAGTGTTGCCACTGGTGGAGTTTACCTACAACAACAGTTACCACGCCAGTGTTGGGATGGCACCATATGAAGCCCTGTATGGGAGAAGATGCAGGACTCCCTTGTGTTGGTACCAGGAGGGCGAAGCAATCTTGGTTGGACCAGAATTGATTCAGCAGACAACCGAGAAGGTGAAACAGATACAAGGCAACATGAGAGCTTCTCAAAGCCGACAAAAGTCTTATGCAGATCAGAGGAGAAGGCCTTTGGAGTTTGCTGCTGGAGACCATGTGTTCATGAGGGTAACACCAACCAAGGGCGTAGGAAGGGCGATCAGACCAAAGAAGTTGTCCCCTAAGTTCGTGGGACCATATCAAATCTTAAGGAGGATTGGTCCTGTAGCCTATGAGATCGCCCTACCTCCCCATCTAGCGAATCTGCACAATGTCTTTCACGTATCACAGCTGAGGAAGTACATGGCAGACCCCAGTCATGTACTGGATATAGACGACGTGCAGATCAGAGATGACTTGTCCTTTGAAGCAAAACCAGTTAGAATTGATGACCGGCAGAGTAAACAACTCAGAGGCAAGATCATCAACATGGTGAAAGTGGTGTGGGATGAGAAATCTGGTGATTCAACGTGGGAGTTAGAAGAACCCATGAGGGAAGCCTACCCATACCTCTTTTCCTTGTGATTCATTTTCGGGGACGAAAATTTTTCTTGTTGGGGAGATTGTAAGAACCTAGAAGTTTATATTGGAATAAAAGTATTATATTATAAATAAATTCGAAGCATGTGTTTATTTAAAATAAAGGAAGGAATGTATAGCTGAGAAGCCTACGAGATCGCCGTTATTAAGCGGGTAGGCGATCTCCAACTTCTCTGGCACTTGAACGCCTATCGCCTAGATTGTGCTTGAACGCCTATCGCCTAGATTGTGCTTGAACGCCTATCGCCTGTGTGTACCTAGTAGCCTGTCGCCTAGAGTACACCTAATCGCCGAAACTACACTTAATGTGTAGCCAAAATGTTGGATCAACCCTGGTACGTCCCAAAAGCCACGCGTATCAAGGTGTGGGTTAAACCTTGGATACGCTGGACAGGCGAAGCTCTATACTTGAGCATAAGAGAATCATCCTTAACGTTACACGTTTGGGCGCACGAGGACTTGTGCCAATCAACTCTTGGAAGTGTGAAGCTACCGACGTCACCAAGCCTTGTGGAGAGAATACCTTGGATGTAACATAGTGAAATGAAGAACCTCCAGGAGGGAGTGGCGAGTGTCATCGGGTATCGCCAGGGCGCGAGGGGCATGCGGACATCGCCGGGCGCGAGGCATGCGGGTGGGTGTGTGTCTTCGCGCGAGAGGTCATCGGTCGAGAGTATTCGCGCGAGAGGTCATCGGTCGAGAGTATTCGCGCGAGAGGTCATCGGTCGAGAGTCTTCGCGCGAGAGGTCATCGGTCGAGAGTCTTCGCGCGAGAGGTCATCGGTCGAGAGTCTTCGCGCCTGTGGTCATCGGTCGAGAGGTCATAGCGCGACGTTGAATACACACAGAGAACGTGGGACCCAGATTCCCAGCATGAGACGCGCGGCACGCGCGACACGTAGACAAAAAGCGTTGGTTCAGAACAGTGACATCAGAATGTTGGCATGCGCAGGAAACACTCGCGGTCGTACTGTTCAGAGCAGTCGTTGGCATGCACAAGAGACAACAGTGGTAGTACTGTTCAGAGCAGTGGTTTGCATGCACAAAAGACAACCGAGGTCGTACTGTTCAGAGGAACGTACGCCCAGGCTTTTGCAGAAAGGGGGGCAGCAGCATACGAGGACAAGTATGGTTGGGATCAAAACCACTGAGAGGAGGCAAAGAACGTTACAAGTGACCCAAGAGTGAAAGAGCGAGATTATCTTCATCCTCCTCCTTTCTCCCCTTCACGCTGCGTTTTCCAGGCATCCTCGAAGCTCGTGGAGTTGGAGCTCTTAGTAAGGTTGCGCAAGTCCAGGTAAGGGAAGCTAGACCTCTTTTCCATACGAGCCATAGCGTAGTCTTTCTGAAGTGAGGGCGACGTGGTCGCCATTTTCGTTTTATCTGTGTGAAATGCCCTGTTTGTATGCTTGGGCGACGTGGTCGCCGGTTTTGATAAACAATCTTCGAAAACCCATGTTTACGAACCAGGTCGCCGGTTTTGGCGCTGTTTTACGAACTCTTCTGTTTTTGATATTGTTTTGAAATTACTTGAAATTTACATGAAATATTCGAACATCTGAATCTTGAAATGTTTGTTGCTCTGATTGAATCATTTACTTGAATGGTATGATGTGTTTGAATGCTGTGAATGTGGGATCGAGGCATAGTATTTTCAGGAAAGGAAATACCGTGTAAGATCTGTATAGGTGTATTGACTAGGGGCTCGTCGAGAAGGAGATATCCTGACTCTACTGAGATAATGGAATCACGTAGATGATGTTACTCAGTTGGTGAGAGTCGAAGGAGGTTCGTAAGTATGGGCGAGTTGTTCAAATGGGAACAAGCTCGGCCTGTCCTACGGATTAACCCTGTCATACCCAGAGAATGGTAACATTGAGATTGTATATGCGCATGCTGTGTGGATTCACAGCGACCCTGTGTGGATTTCACAGGGGTATGGTATGACAGGTGCAGATCTCTGGGCCTGAGTCAACGCACGAGTAATTCCGGAATTAGTGTCTTGTGTCTACGTATTGTGAAGTCAGTGGAAAGTCTGACGTGAGAAATGATGAACACTGTATGTGGTTAGACACTTGATGCACTGTGTGTTATGAACGACTCTTGAGGATTGTGAAATGTGGGTTTTACTTGATGGTATGTGGGAAGAATGAGAAAGCTGATGGTTTTACTGGAATGCCTTAAATTAGTTCTATTTTGATGTTAAAGTTCATATCTAAATCTCTTTTAAAACTGTCTAGCTTACCCTGCGTTTTCGTTTGTGGATGTTCTTCTTAAAACCTGTGATGATCGTGTATGATTTACACGGGAGCAGATAACGTTGCAGGAAATTGAGATCGCCGGTATGATAGGAGATCGTCTGACTAATAGGAGATCGCCTGGCTGATAGTAGATCGCCTGTTTGATAGGAGATCGTCCTTTTGTTAGCAAATCGCCTGATTCGTCTTTTGTTGTATTTTGCTTAAGTTTTGGGAAAGATTTATCTTTTATGTATTAAACTCCCGATGAGGAGAAACTCTATTATATATATATATGAGTATGTATTTCAAAATATTTGTTTATCTTCATTTATATCATATAAATATGAAATGTATTTGGCGGGATGTTACACATGCACAGTGTATCTAAGGCTTAACCCACACCTTGATACGCGTGGTTTTTGGAACCCACTATGGTTAATCCAGCATCTTGACCACATACTACGTGCACTCCCGTCGATCACGTACACCATAGGCGATTGGCGGTCATGTCTCCTCTAGGCGACAGGTGTAAGGACCTGTAAAATTGAATTGGAATAAAAAGAGATATATTTTAAATGAATTCTAAGTATGTTTTTATTTAAAATAAAAAGGAAGGAAAGTGTAGTTTGGAAGACTATGAGATCGCCTAGTAGTACATGATCGCCGGTCGCCTGCTACACATGAGCGCCAGGGCGCGAGGCATGCAGGCATCGCGCGGGCGCGAGGCATGTGGGCATCGCCAGGGCGCGAGGCATGCGGGCGTTGCCAGGGCGCGAGAGGCATGCGGGCATCGCCAGGGCGCGAGGCATGCGGGCTTTGCCAGGGCGCGAGAGGCATGCGGGCATTGCCAGGGTGCGAGGCATGAGAGCGTCGCCAGGGATATACATCGGTCGTCTCCCAGAGGGAGACATCGGTCGTCTTCCAGGGCGAGGGAGACATCGGTCGTCTTCCAGGGCGAGGGAGACATCGGTCGTTCGCCAGGATGAGTCAGCGGTGGAAAGTTGTCGCACGATGACGAGCTTCACACAGATAAAGTGGGACCCAGACTCCCAGCATGAAACGTCCTGCACACGTGCCACGTAGACAAAAAGGGTGGTTCAGAGTGGTGACATCAGAATGTTGGCATGCGCAGGAGACACCAGCGCTCGTACTGTTCAGAGCAGTGGTTGGCATGCACAAGCGACAACAGTGGTCGTACTGTTCAGAGCAGTGGTTGGCATGCACAAGCGACAACAGTGGTCGTACTGTTCAGGGCAGTGGTTCTCAGGCTTTCCTGCAGAAGGGGTGGCAGCAGCAGCATACGTGGGCAGGTAAGCTGGGATTCACAAGCCACTGCGGGAAGGCAAAGAGCGTTACAAACTCATGAGTGTTAGAGTGAGTGCAAACTTCCTCCCTCCCTTCTTCTCTCCTTTTGCGTTGTGACTCAGGCAACCTCAAGCATCAGTGCGACAAGCGACGTTTGCCCTTAGAGTACCTAAGAGGTTCTCTGCAAGTTCTACGAACCCGGCGCTGAAAACAGAGCTAAGGCATCCTTTAAGCTCGGTGGATTTTTGGAGATCTTGGTGTTTGCGCAAGTCCAGGTAAGGGAAGCTAGCCTTCATTTTCAATACAAGCCATAGATTAGCTGTTTCTGAAGTGAGGGCGACGTGGTCGCCGGTTTTCTGTTTCTTTTCGCAATGCTCTGTTCTGTGTGGTTGGGCGACGTGATCGCCGGTTTTAAATACGGATTTCGAACTCCCCTGTTTTGATGTTGTTTGAAGCTGCTTGGGATTTAAATACAATATACATGTGATATTCGAAAATCTGAACCCTTGAAATGATTGTTGCTGTGATTTGAATCATTCATTTGAGTGGTATGATGTTTTGAATGTTGTGAATGTGGGATCAAGGCATAGTATTTTCAGGAAAGGAAATACCGTGTAAGATCGTGTGTAGGTGTATTGACTAGGGGCTTGTCTAGAAGGAGATATCCTGACTCTACTGATATAATGGAATCACGTAGATGAAGTTATTCAGTTGTGGAGAGTCGGAGGAGGTTCATACGTATGGGTGAGTTGTTCAAAAGGGAACGAGCTCGGCCTGTTCTATGAATTAACCCTGTCATACCGGGAGAGTTAATGACATTGAGATTATATGCGCATGGCTGTGTGGATTTCACAGCGACCCTGTGTGGATTTCACAGTGGTATGGTATGACAGGTGCAGATCTCTGGGCCTGAGTCAACGCACGAGTCAATCCGGAAGTAGTGTCAAGTGTCTTATGTGCTGAGTCAGTGGAAGTCTGACGTGAGAATGAGAAACTTTGAATTGATAGACACTTGATGAATGTTGAGATTTTAATGACCTTTGAGGAATCGTGCAGTATGTGTTTAGTTGATGGTTTACGTGGGTATCTTGAATTTGTTTTACCTTGATTTTAAAGTTCATATCTAAACTCTTTTTCAAATGTCTAGCTTACCCTGTGGTGTTTCTTTGGTGTTGTGTTTGGCTCTTTCTTAAACCTGTGATGATCGTGTATAATTTACACGGGAGCAGATGATGTTGCAGGAAGCAGAGCTCCTCAGTGAGTGGTCGCCGGAAGGAGATCGCCTGTTTCTACTTCTGTTAGGCGATCCCCCCCTTTTGCTGTCTTCCGACAGGAGATCGGCCTCTTCCGATAGGAGATCGCCTGCTTTGTTTTTTTTTCTGTATTTTGTTTATGTTTCTGAAAGATTTGACCGAATTTGTATTAAACTCCCTGTGAGGAGAAACTACATTTCATATATATAATATTTTGTTCACTTCAATCTATTTGTTACCTTTATTTTCATTATATAAACATGAATAGTATTTTGGCGGGATGTTACATTAATGGTATCAGAGCAGTTCGTCCTTAGGATGACCTGAGGGCTGTGGATCCATTGTGTTTCTTCTGCTCATGAAATTTATTTGAGTTTAAAATAACAACTATAGTAAAGCGTTTTCAAACGTTTTTGTATTGAAATTTTGTGTGTGCTTTGGTGAATATATGCTCTAACTGAAAATCTTAGTATTAAGAATGAGAGAATCTTGATAAAGTAGTGAAGGTGCACACTCATAACTGGATCGAGATGATTCTCAATCTTAATTCCAAAGGTTTGATGCTTAGCATACCTTGAATTCTGGTGTGATTTACTTGAGTGTTTTCGTATTGATTGAAAGTGGTTGTTTGGATTGATGATTGTATAGCAGTAGCTGTTCTGGTGTTTTGCTTAAGTTTATGAGCACTATGATTCTGTTGATGAGCTCAAATTCTTAATGACTTTGAGATGCTGACCTTTGTAAGGTCAAGATGTTACCTCCTGAATGAATTGATTTCTTATCGATCTCATTCTTGTAGTTGTAGGGAATATAGAAACCTGTAGTTTCAAATCTGAAACGAAGAGAGATGGCACGTAGACCTTCTACCCCTCCCCAACCTTCTTCGGAGATGAGCCAGATTGCTAAGGCTATCGAGATGATGGCAACTGCCATCCAACAACAGAATGCAGCGATGGCTCAGAACCATCAAGCTACAATGCACCACTAGGAAACTGCTCGGTCGGCTGAAACAAATTCTCACGCCAGTCAGCCTCAAGAACGGATGGGACTGACTGAGTTCATGAGGCACAACCCACCCAAGTTTAGTGGGAATGCTACCCCTGATCAGGCAGATCAATGGGTCAGAGAGTTGGAGAAAATCTTTAGGGCGACCTCCTGCCCTGAAGAGAAGAAATTGGTGTTCGCCACCTTTTTGCTATCTGGGGAAGCTGAGTTCTGGTGGATGGGAGCTCAGCAGATGATGGAGGCCCGAGAGGATGTGTTGGACTGGGAAAGCTTCAAGGTGAGGTTCCTGGAAAAATACTTCCCAGACAGCGCAAGGTTTGCGAGGGAAGCGGAGTTCCTAAAGTTGGAGCAGGGGGATATGTCTGTGAACGCCTATGCTGCTCGGTTTGAGTATCTCGCCCGATTCTACACCCAGGCGACCTCTGAGGCTTGGAGGTGTAGGAAGTTTGAAGAGGGACTGAAGCATGGGCTGAAGAGGACCATAGCCCCGATGTGCATCAGGGAATTTCACGCCTTGGTAGAGAAGGCGAAGATGGTGGAGACCCTGGAAAAGGGTGATTCTCGGGTGATCAGGTCACACCCAGGGAGTTATTCCAGTGGGAAGGCTAAGGTGCAGCACCCACAAAGCAAGCCTTATACGAGACCTCCACCACGTCGGTCGGAAGCAACGTCATCCCAGTTTCAGCAGCAACAACCTTGGAAACTCAAGTGTTTCCATTGTGGTGGACCACACGCGTCCAATGCGTGCCCCAAGAAGGCTTCTGAAAGAAGGTGTTTTGTCTGCCAAAGGACGGGACACGTTGCTAGAGATTGCCCAAGCAAAAATGGGGCGACCCAACCCAGTGGCTCTCAGCAGATGAGGAACGAAGGGGGCAGACCTCAGGCAACAGGGAGAGTGTTTGCCATGTCAGGAGCAGAGGCGTCTCAGTCAGGTAACCTCGTGCAGGGTATATGTTTTATAGCTGGTAGGGGTGTAAAAGCTTTGTTTGATTCTGGAGCGACACACTCCTTTGTGTCAAGCCGGTGTGTAGCCGAGTTGGGCCTTCTAGTGAAGGAGTTGCCTTTCGAACTGTTGGTCTCTACACCTGCGTCAGGACAGGTGTTGACCTCTACAGTTTGCCCTGAATGTCCAGTGATAGTAGAGGGACGCAGATTCAAAGTGAACTTGATCTGCCTACCTCTTCAAGACCTGGATGTTATCCTGGGGATGGATTGGCTAGCTGCCAATCACGTTCTCATAGACTGCGGTAACCAGAAGATAGCGTTTCCAGACCTTCAAGAGCCAGAGGTGATATCAGCTCAGCAAGGGCGGTCGGTGTTGGAAGAAGGGGCGAGGTGCTTCATGATCCTAGCTCGGTTGGAGGTGAAGAATGAAGGGGAAGTAAGCAGGATACATGTGGTGAAAGAATTCATGGATGTATTTCCAGAAGAAGTACCTGGGTTACCCCCTAAGAGAGAAGTGGAATTCTCCATTGATTTGGTACCTGGAGCTGGACCAGTGTCAATGGCACCTTACAGGATGGCACCAGCCGAGTTGGTGGAATTAAAGAAGCAAGTGGAAGAATTGTTGGAGAAACAATTCATCAGACCCAGTGTATCTCCATGGGGGGCTCCAGTGCTCCTAGTTAAGAAGAAGGATGGAGGGTCTCGGCTGTGTATAGATTACAGGCAGTTGAACAAGTTGACCATCAAGAACAAGTACCCCCTACCTAGGATTGACGATTTGATGGATCAAATACATGGGGCCTCGGTGTTCTCCAAGATTGACCTGAGATCGGGGTACCACCAAATTTTGGTAAAAGCTGAAGATGTTCAAAAGACAGCTTTTAGGTCTCGGTATGGGCATTATGAGTATGTGGTGATGCCGTTTGGAGTCACAAATGCTCCAGCTCTGTTCATGGACTACATGAATAGGATTTTTCGCCCTTTCTTGGATAAGTTTGTGGTGGTCTTCATTGACGACATACTCATTTATTCAAGGACCGAGGAAGAACATGAAGACCATCTAAGGACAGTATTGGAGATTCTGAGAGAGAAGCAACTCTATGCCAAGTTCTCTAAGTGTGAGTTCTGGCTGAGGGAAGTCAACTTCTTAGGACACGTGATATCTGCCCAGGGGATCTCGGTGGATCCAGCCAAAGTGGAGGCAGTACTTCAGTGGGAACGTCCTAAGACAGTGACTGAAATAAGGAGTTTTGTGGGCCTAGCTGGCTACTATCGGCGGTTTATTGAGGACTTTTCCAAGGTAGTGGCTCCTTTAACACAGCTGACCCGCAAGGATCAACCTTTTGCTTGGACCGACCGATGTGAGCAGAGCTTCAAGGAACTAAAGGAAAGGTTGACTAGTGCTCAAGTGCTGGTGATCCCAGAGGTGGGAAGACCTTTTGAGGTCTACTGTGATGCTTCACATCAGGGTTTGGGGTGTGTTTTGATGCAAGAGAAAAGAGTGGTTGCATATGCTTCAAGGCAACTCAAGGTCCATGAGAGGAACTACCCTACGCATGATTTGGAGTTGGCGGCTGTGGTGTTTGCCTTGAAGATCTGGAGGCACTATTTATATGGAGCTCTGTTCCAGGTGTTCAGTGACCATAAGAGCCTGAAATACCTGTTCGATCAGAAGGAACTAAACATGAGACAAAGAAGGTGGATGGAGTTTCTAAAGGACTACGATTTTCAACTCATGTATCATCTAGGGAAGGCCAATGTAGTGGCAGATGCCTTGAGTAGAAAATCAGTACAAGTAGCCACCATGATGATGGAAGAGCAGAAACTAATCGAGCAATTCAGAGATTTAAACCTTGGGGTAGAGTTCCACGTAAATCACATTAGTTGTAGTAAGCTGGCTATAACTAATGACTTCCTTGGAATGATAAAGGACAAGCAGTTGGAGGACCCTAGTCTGAAGCGTACTGTGGAGTCACTAGGGACCGACCAGGCTAAAGGCTTTGTGATGGGCAATGATGGGATCTTGAGATTTGAGGGCAGGATTTGCATACCTGCAAATGAAGAGTTGAAGAAGATGGTCCTAGAGGAAGGTCACAAGAGTCGCCTTAGCCTACATCCAGGCATGACCAAGATGTACCATGACTTGAAGGAGTCATTTTGGTGGTCAGGCATGAAGAGAGACATCGCCCAGTATGTTACTACCTGTTTGACGTGTCAGAAGGCAAAGGTAGAACATCAAAGGCCTGGCGGGTTGTTACAGCCATTGGATATCCCTGAGTGGAAATGGGACAGCATTGCCATGGATTTTGTCACCCATTTACCCAGATCGGTAAAGGGCCATGATGCAATCTGGGTCATCACTGATCGGCTGACGAAGAGTGCTCACTTTCTCCCAATGAACATGAGGATGCCTATGACCAAGCTGGCACAGTTGTACATCAAAGAAATAGCGAGGTTGCATGGAGTGCCCTCCAGCATTGTTTCGGATAGGGATCCCAGGTTCACTTCACGGTTTTGGCAAACCTTACAAGATTGCTTGGGAACTAAGTTGAGGATGAGCTCTGCATATCATCCCCAAACAGATGGTCAGTTAGAGAGAACGATCCAGTCCTTGGAAGATCTACTGAGGACGTGTGTCTTGGATCAGTTGGGAAGTTGGGATGAGGTGTTGCCGCTGGTGGAGTTCACCTATAATAATAGTTGTCACGCTAGTATTGGGATGGCACCATATGAAGCCCTGTATGGGAGGAAATGCAGAACTCCCTTATGTTGGTTCCAGGAGGGCGAAGCAGTCTTGGTTGGGCCAGAGTTGATTCAGCAGACGACCGAGAAGGTGCAACAGATACAAAGCAGAATGAAGGCTTCTCAAAGTAGGCAGAAGTCATATGCAGACCAGAGGAGAAAGCCTTTGGAGTTTGCTGCTGGAGACCATGTGTTCATGAAAGTGACACCAACCAAGGGTGTAGGACGGGCGATCAGACCAAAGAAGTTGTCCCCTAAGTTCGTGGGACCATATCAGATCTTAAGGAGGATTGGTCCAGTGGCCTACGAGATCGCCCTGCCTCCCCATTTAGCAAATCTGCACAATGTCTTTCACGTATCACAGCTGAGGAAGTACATGGCAGACCCCAGTCATGTGCTGGAAGTGGACGATGTGCAGATCAGGGATGACTTGTCCTTTGAAGTGAAACCAGTCAGGATTGACGATAGGCAAAGTAAACAGCTCAGAGGCAAGACCATCAGCATGGCGAAAGTGGTGTGGGATGAGAGATCGGGTGATTCAACTTGGGAGTTAGAAGCACCCATGAGAGAAGCCTATCCATACCTCTTTTCCTTGTAATTCAATTTTCGAGGACGAAAATTTTTCTTGTTGGGGAGAATGTAAGGACCTGTAAAATTGAATTGGAATAAAAAGAGATATATTTTAAATGAATTCTAAGTATGTTTTTATTTAAAATAAAAAGGAAGGAAAGTGTAGTTTGGAAGACTATGAGATCGCCTAGTAGTACATGATCGCCGGTCGCCAGCTACACATGAGCGCCAGGGCGCGAGGCATGCAGGCATCGCGCGGGCGCGAGGCATGTGGGCATCGCCAGGGCGCGAGGCATGCGGGCGTTGCCAGGGCGCGAGAGGCATGCGGGCATCGCCAGGGCGCGAGGCATGCGGGCTTTGCCAGGGCGCGAGAGGCATGCGGGCATTGCCAGGGTGCGAGGCATGAGAGCGTCGCCAGGGATATACATCGGTCGTCTCCCAGAGGGAGACATCGGTCGTCTTCCAGGGCGAGGGAGACATCGGTCGTCTTCCAGGGCGAGGGAGACATCGGTCGTTCGCCAGGATGAGTCAGCGGTGGAAAGTTGTCGCGCGATGACGAGCTTCACACAGATAAAGTGGGACCCAGACTCCCAGCATGAAACGTCCTGCACACGCGCCACGTAGACAAAAAGGGTGGTTCAGAGTGGTGACATCAGAATGTTGGCATGCGCAGGAGACACCAGCGCTCGTACTGTTCAGAGCAGTGGTTGGCATGCACAAGCGACAACAGTGGTCGTACTGTTCAGAGCAGTGGTTGGCATGCACAAGCGACAACAGTGGTCGTACTGTTCAGGGCAGTGGTTCTCAGGCTTTCCTGCAAAAGGGGTGGCAGCAGCAGCATACGTGGGCAGGTAAGCTGGGATTCACAAGCCACTGCGGGAAGGCAAAGAGCATTACAAACTCATGAGTGTTAGAGTGAGTGCAAACTTCCTCCCTCCCTTCTTCTCTCCTTTTGCGTTGTGACTCAGGCAACCTCAAGCATCAGTGCGACAAGCGACGTTTGCCCTTAGAGTACCTAAGAGGTTCTCTGCAAGTTCTACGAACCAGGCACTGAAAACAGAGCTAAGGCATCCTTTAAGCTCGGTGGATTTTTGGAGATCTTGGTGTTTGCGCAAGTCCAGGTAAGGGAAGCTAGCCTTCAATTTCAATAAAAGCCATAGATTAGCTGTTTCTGAAGTGAGGGCGACGTGGTCGCCGGTTTTCTGTTTCTTTTCGCAATGCTCTGTTCTGTGTGGTTGGGCGACGTGATCGCCGGTTTTAAATACGGATTTCGAACTCCCCTGTTTTGATGTTGTTTGAAGCTGTTTGGGATTTAAATACAATATACATGTGATATTCGAAAATCTGAACCCTTGAAATGATTGTTGCTGTGATTTGAATCATTCATTTGAGTGGTATGATGTTTTGAATGTTGTGAATGTGGGATCAAGGCATAGTATTTTCAGGAAAGGAAATACCGTGTAAGATCGTGTGTAGGTGTATTGACTAGGGGCTTGTCTAGAAGGAGATATCCTGACTCTACTGATATAATGGAATCACGTAGATGAAGTTATTCAGTTGTGGAGAGTCGGAGGAGGTTCATACGTATGGGTGAGTTGTTCAAAAGGGAACGAGCTCGGCCTGTTCTATGAATTAACCCTGTCATACCGGGAGAGTTAATGACATTGAGATTATATGCGCATGGCTGTGTGGATTTCACAGCGACCCTGTGTGGATTTCACAGTGGTATGGTATGACAGGTGCAGATCTCTGGGCCTGAGTCAACGCACGAGTCAATCCGGAAGTAGTGTCAAGTGTCTTATGTGCTGAGTCAGTGGAAGTCTGACGTGAGAATGAGAAACTTTGAATTGATAGACACTTGATGAATGTTGAGATTTTAATGACCTTTGAGGAATCGTGCAGTATGTGTTTAGTTGATGGTTTACGTGGGTATCTTGAATTTGTTTTACCTTGATTTTAAAGTTCATATCTAAACTCTTTTTCAAATGTCTAGCTTACCTTGTGGTGTTTCTTTGGTGTTGTGTTTGGCTCTTTCTTAAACCTGTGATGATCGTGTATAATTTACACGGGAGCAGATGATGTTGCAGGAAGCAGAGCTCCTCAGTGAGTGGTCGCCGGAAGGAGATCGCCTGTTTCTACTTCTGTTAGGCGATCCCCCCCTTTTGCTATCTTCCGACAGGAGATCGGCCTCTTCCGATAGGAGATCGCCTGCTTTGTTTTTTTTTCTGTATTTTGTTTATGTTTCTGGAAAATTTGACCGAATTTGTATTAAACTCCCTGTGAGGAGAAACTACATTTCATATATATAATATTTTGTTCACTTCAATCTATTTGTTACCTTTATTTTCATTATATAAACATGAATAGTATTTTGGCGGGTTGTTACAACAGGCGATTATGTCCCAGAGAAGTCGGAGATCGCCTCCGTCTTCAACAACGACGATCTCGTAGACTTCTAAGCTACACTTTTCTTCCTTTACTCTTCTTGATCCACATGTCAGCCGACCGACCTCTACCAGCTGACCCCAGACCTTGGGCGACGTCCGAGGTCTGACTACTACGAAACTTCAATTACCAACTCTTTGTATTTTAAATAATAACATCCTCTGAAATTATTTAAGTCTAACACTTTTATTCCAATTAAAGTTTCTAGGTCCTTACACTTATTTCAACTCCGACTTCACATGCTGAGCAGATATCACACCTGACTCTTGGAGATCGGGGAACACCACCTTCTGGCTACCGCAATCTGTGAGAACGTGATTGGCAGATAGCCAATCCATTCCTAGGATAACATCCAGATCCTGAAGAGGTAGACAGATCAAATTCACTTTGAACCTGCGTCCCTCTACTATCACTGGACATTCAGAGCAAACTGGGGAGGTCAAAACCTGTCCTGATGCAGGTGTAGAGACCAACCGTTCAAACGGCAGCTCCTTCACTAGAAGGCCCAGTTCGGTTGCACACCGATTTGACACAAAAGAGTGTGTCGCTCCAGAAACAAACAAAACTCTAAAGTATCCACCAGCTATAAACAAGCACCTTGTACTAGGTTACCTGACTGAGATGCCTTCGCTCCAGACATGGCAAACACTCTCCCTGCTGCCTGAGGTCTGCTGCCTTCGTTCCTCAACTGCTGGGAACCACTGGGTTGAGTCGCCCTATTCCCGTTAGGACATTCTCTAGCAAGGTGTCCCGTCTTTCGGCAGATGTAGCATCTTCTCTATGAATTTCTCTTGGGGCACACATTGGATGTGTGTGGTCCACCACAATGGGAACATCTGAGTTTCCAGGGCTGTTGCTGCTGAAACTGGGGCGGTGCTGCTTCTGCCCCATGCTGTGGAGGTCTCGCATAAGGCTTACTCTGCTGTTGCTGCACCTTGGCCTTCCCACTGGAAGAACCCCCTGGGTGTGACCTGATCACCCGAGAGTCACTCTTCTCCAGTGTCTCCACCATCATCGCCTTCTCCACTAAGGCGTGAAATTCTCTTATGCACATAGGTGCTATGGTCCTCTTCAGCTCATGCTTCAGTCCTTCTTCAAATTTCTTACACCTCCAAGCCTCAGAGGTCGCCTGGGTATAGAATCGGGTGAGATACTCAAACCGAGCAGCATAAGCATTCACTGAGATCTCCCCCTGCTCCAATCTGAGGAATTCTGCTTCCCTCGCAAATCTTGCACTATCTGGGAAGTATTTTTCCAGAAATCTCACCCTGAAGCTCTCCCAGTCTAACACTTCAGCTCTGGCTTCCATCATCTGCTGAGCTCCCATCCACCAAAACTCGGCTTCTCCAGATAGCAGATAGGTGGCGAATACCAATTTCTTCTCTTCAGGGCAGGAGGTCGCCCTAAAGATTTTCTCCAACTCCCTGACCCACTGATCTGCTTGATCAGGGGTAGCATTCCCACTGAACTTGGGTGGGTTGTGACTCATGAACTCGGTCAGTCCCATTTGTTCCTGAGGCTGACCGACGTGGGAAGCTGTTTCAACCGACCGAGCAGTTTCCCAATGGTGCATTGCAGCCTGATGATTCTGAGCCATTGCTGCATTCTGTTGTTGGATGGCAGTTGCCATCATCTCAATAGCCTTCGCAATTTGGCTCATTTCCGAAGAAGGTTGGGGAGGGGTAGGAGGTCTACGTGCCATCTCTCTTCGTTTCAGATTTTGAAACTATAGGTTTTCTATATTCCCTACAACTACAAGAATGAGATCGATAAGAAATCAATTCATTCAGGAGGTAACATCTAGACCTTACAAAGGTCAACATCTCAAAGTCATTTAGAATTTGAGTTTATCAACAGAATCATGATACTTATAACCTCAAGCAAAACACCAGAACAGCTACTGGTATACAACCATCAATCCAAACAGCCACTTTCAATCAATACAAAAACACTCGATAAACTGAAATAAAACACACCAGAATTCAATATATGCTAAACATCAAACCTTCAGAATTTAAGATTGAGAATCATCTCGGTCCAGTTATGAGTGTGCACCCTCACTACTTTATCAAGATCCTCTCATTCTTAATACTAAGATTTTCAGTTAGGGCATATATTCACTAAAGCACACACAAAATTTCAATACAAAAACATTTTGAAAACCTTTCACTATAGTTGTTATTTAAAACTCAAATAGATTTTATCAGCAGAAGAAACACAATGGATCCACAGCCCTCAGGTCATCCTAAGGACGAACTGCTCTGATACCATTAATGTAACATCCCGCCAAATACCTTTTCATATTTATGTAATAAAATAAAGGTGAAACAAATATATCGAAGTGAACATAATTATATATATGTAATGAAGTTTCTCCTCACAGGGAGTTTAATACATAATCGGTCAGTTTTCCAAAACTTAAACAAAATACAGCAAAATAAAAAAAAACAGGCGATCTCCTAACAGAAAAAGGCGATCTCCTATCAGAAAAGGGCGATCTCCTATCAGACAACAGAAAAAGGGTGATCGCCTAACAGAAACAGAAACAGGCGATCTCCTTCCGGCGACCACTCACTGAGGAGCTCTACTTCCTGCAACATCATCTGCTCCCATGTAAATTATACATGATCATCACAGGTTTAAGAAAACATCCACAAAACAAAAGCGCAGGGTAAGCTAGATATTTTAAAGAGAATTTGGATATGAAACTTTAAAATTCAAGATAAAACAATTTTAACACACTCACGTAAAATCCATCAATTTTCCCATTCATTTCACATGACCATCAAGTAATCACATATTCCACAATTTCCTCAAGAGTCTTTCAATTCACATAATTCATCAAGTGTCTATTAATTTCAAAGTTTCTCATTTCTCACGTCAGACTTCCACTGACTCAACACACATAGACACATACCACACCACTGTAAAGTTCACACAGGACAGCTAGTAAAGTCCACACAGGACAGCTAATGAAGTCCACACAGGACAGCAAGTAAAGTCCACACAGGACAGCAAGTAAAGTCCACACAGGACAGCAAGTAAAGTCCACACAGGACAGCAAGTAAAGTCCACACAGGACAGCTAAAGATCATCAATTCACCCAATGCACCATACAACACTTAAATGAACGATCTCAACCACAGCAACAAACGTATCAAGGTTCATATTTTTCCAATAACACATGCATTTCACATATCAATCTCAAACAAGTTCAAAGCGACACTAAAACAGGGGATTTCGAAGACAACATTAAAACCGGCGATTACGTCGCCCCACACGTAAAAACAGAGCATCGTGAAAAAGAATATGAAACCGGCGACCACGTCGCCCTCACTTCAGAACCTACTCGTCCAAAAACAGGGAAGTATGCAATAACAGTTGAAAACCGGCGACCACGTCGCCCCATCATCTCAATAATCTAATATAAGGTTTTCGTTGGAAATAAGGCTAGCTTCCCTTACCTGGACTTGCGCAAAACACCAAGAGCTCCAAAACCCACCGAAGCTTAAAGATGCCTTAGCTCTGTTTTAGCGTCTGGTTTGTAGAACTTGCAGAGAACCTCCCAGGTGCTCTAAGGGCAGTCGTAGCTCGTCGTACTGGTGCTTGAGGATGCCTGGATCGCAGCGCGAAGGAGAGAAAAGAGAAGGATGAAGGTAAACTCACTCTTTCACTCTTGAACCACTGTAACGTTCTTTGCCTCTCAGAAGTGGGTTTTTGAATCTTAAACCAACTTGTCCACAAAAGCCGCTGCCACCACCCAATCTGCAGGGAAGTTTGCGTGTACGCTTCCCTGAACAGTACGACTACGCGTGCCTCTGCGCAGGTGATGTGAGTCTCTCATGAACCTTTCTTGGTTTGGGTTGAGTTGATATAGGTTTCATTGTATTCATGACACTTTCAAGAATTAGGATCAAAATTCTAAGGAGCAATTAATAGAGTTTCTACTCAAGAAAACAAGGATTCATACTAAAAACACATGAATAGGTAACTTGTAGTGTAAGATAACAATGGAATATGAATGGGTAATTCAAGAACAGTACCAAACTTCAAAGGAAACATAAGAACAACATAAGAACACCAAGAACAAGTGAAAATACTGATTGAAATTCAATAGGAATTAGAAAATCACAAAGAAATTCATCAAAGAACAAAAACCCATGGATGGAAAACAAGAACAACACATGTATATGGAAACCCATGGTTTGGACGAAATTAAAACAGCAAGAAAACAAGGAAATAAACCAACAAAGTGGAGAACAATGGCAGCAAATGAAAGGAAACAACTCATGGAAAAGATTGAACCGATTAAAAATGGAAAAACTACAAGAAAACACAAATGGGTATTTTTAGAAGATGAATAGAAATGACTTATGTGGTTGTAGCCTTTTGGAGATGTGATTCACGCCACTTGGAGGGTGGTTCTTCCAAGATGAGTGGGTGGTGCCGCCACTTGAGAGTCTCCAAAGCTCACAAGATAAGACATGAAGGAGAAGAAGAGACAAGTCTCACAAACTCACTCTCTCTCAATTTCAAGATAGTTTCTTTTCTTCTAACTTTCAACTTTTTTTTATTCAAAGTACCAAGCACCCCTATTTATAATGGAGAGGGCTGGTCATGTTACAAAGGGGAAGGAGTGGGAAGAGTCACTCTTCTAGCTCCTTCTAGTGCCTAAGAGAGAAAGGAGTAGAAAAGTCACTTTTTCCACTTTTTCCTAAAGAAAGTGCCTAAAATGCCTTACATTTAGAGGTTTCTTTTGGTTTTCCTCTTTGGCATACTCCTAAGGATATTTCTATATTATTTACAAATTTATACAAGATTATTTACAAAGATTTATTTATACTACTATCTTTTGAATTTTCAAGGGAACCCAAAATGTTCTACTTTTTAAGAAGACTAGTAAGAAGAATTTTAAATGCTTGGGTGGATGACCTCTTCCTCCATTAGTGAAATCCTCTTCTACTTGATCTCCATCATGCTCCCCAGGTTGGAGAGAATTCGTCCACGAATTCAGAATCCCTACATATAACAAAGTCAGTTTGCTATCAAATAAAGCAATGGATGATAATAAAGACAAACTTGACTTAGCATTATGAATCATTGGGATGTTGGAAAAAGAAGTCCTATAGACAGACCATGTTGGAAAAAAATGTGTGGGAATGATTATTTTCTTTGGAAAAATTCTCTTTAAAGGGTAAAAACCATTAATAGGTATGGAAAAATCATCCCTAACATTTTTCAACCAATATGGAGTGCAAGTAGGAACTTTTGGTAATGAAAAAGACAAAGAAGAAGAATACCTTGGATGCTCAAATTGAGGCATAGCATGAGTCAAAAAGATTGATTTAGTTGATAAGGTATTATGACTCATTTTATCATTTTCTTCTTTTTTATTTTCTCTTTTATTTTTCATTTTTAATTGGTCCTCATGAACTTCTTGTGGAGAGAGGGGTTTTAAGGTAACCTTGCGCCCTTGGAAGGAAAAAGACATTATATTGGTGAGGCCATCATGTAAAACATGTCTATCAAATTGCCAAGGCCTCCCTAAAAGAATATGGGTTGCTTCCATAGGCACAACATCACATAAAACCTCATCTTTATACTTTCCTATTTCAAAATTTATGAGGACTTGTTTATTAACCATGATTTCTCCATTTTTAGTAAGCCATTGGAGCTTATAGGGCTTGGGATGAGAGATAGTGGGTAACACAAGCTTCTCCACCACTCTTGTACTAGCCACATTTGTACAACTACCCCCATCAATTATCATGGAACATAACTTTTTGTTGATAAGGCACCGGGTATGGAAAATATTTTCTCTTTGGGTATCATCCAAAGGTTTTTGAATTGTGCCCATCATGCGCCTTATCACCAATAAGTCACCTTCACATGGTATTTTACATTCATCATCACTAGGGCTAGGGGAAGGGGAGTTAGATTTAGAAGAATTATCACTATGTTCACTTACAACTATACCCCCTTTTACCATCATGTTTCTTTTTGTTGGACAATTTGCGGCTATATGACCATAACCTAAACACTTAAAACATTTCTTACTTGAGGTTTTGGTTGGTGATTTATTAGTTGAAGTGGAAGGCTTTGAATCCTTGGATTTGAAAGATGAATCTTTAGAAGGAAATTTGGACAAAGACTTGTTTTTATTTTTCCAAGAGTTGTTGTAATAGCCATCATTATGAGTATTTTTGAAAGCAAGTTTCTTCGCAATTTGGGTTTCAACCTTGATGGCAAGGTGAACCAAGTTTTCTAAAGAAGAGTACTCATAAAGTTCAACAACATCTCGAATGTCCCTTCTAAGACCACTTACAAATCTAGCCATCTTAGCTTCATCACTTTCATGTATATCAACTTTAAGCATAAGCGTTTCTAGCTCTTTAAAATAAGCCTCCACACTTAGCGTGCCTTGGTGAAGCCTTTGGAGCTTCAACAATAGGTCTTTCCTAAAGTGTGGGGGAACAAATCTAGCGCGCATACACTCTTTCAAATTGTTCCAAGAAACCACGGGAGGTCTCTTGTTTATCCCAATGTCCATAAGAGTTTTATGCCACCATTGCATGGCATAGTCTAGAAATTCTAAAGTAGCTAGTTTTACCCTTTGGTCTTCTTGGACCTCATGTACATGAAAGATTTGTTCAACCTTTGCTTCCCACCCCAAATATACATTTGGATCACCTTCACCACTAAAGCTAGGTAATTTTACAAAAGGCATATAAGGCTTTGCCACATGTTGGCGCCTTTCTTCATAATGATGATGCCTCCTCCATTCGGTTTCATCTTCATGTCCATGATAGTTGGAAGAAGTTCTTGATGAATGCCTTGAAGAATGGCATCGTCTATGGTGTGTATGGCTGGACCTTTCATTAGTCACTTCAAGCCTTTGCAATCTTTCTTCCAATTGTCTTATAGCTTCATCTTTTTGTGCAAGTGACCTTTTGGCTTCTTTTAATTCACCAAGAATGAAAGCTTTTTGTGGAGAGTGTGGTTTGGAAGATTCTCCACTTGAATATTGAGCCATTTTCAAAACAGTACAGCAAACACAAATAGCAAACAATTAAAGAAAACAAGGTTAGAAAACAAAGAAATAAGTGGTGCGGTTTTGGTAAAAAAATTAAGGCACTCAAAATCACTCCAAGAAATTATACTTCCCTCAATCAAGCTTCTCTTGTGGAATGGAGTAACCTCATATGAAAGATGCCAAAGCACTCAACCACTCATCCAAAAATAACCACCACAAAACTTAAAGAACAATAAAAGACAAGCAAGAAAAGGTACAAAACAAGAAAGGGTAGTGCAAAAAGAATACAAGATATATGACAAAACTTAAGGAATGAAAGACAAGCAATAAAAGGTACACAATAAGACTCAAAGAATACTCACTAAACTTTATAATCAAGAAAGAAAGTACAACTCATAAACTTGTCAAAATACAAGGATCAAAAGTTCCACAAAGTAGACAACAATTTGCCAATCACTATGAATCCAACTTTGGTATGAAAATTAATGTGCAAAAGAATGAAAAGATGCAAATACCAAACTTTTTTGATGGATTTAAAAACAGAATTGGTTCTGTTTTTTTCTGTTTCAGTTCTGTTTTCTTTTTTTTTCTTTTTTTTTTTATACCAAATGGAACTTATGTAGTGAAACAACCATAATATGCATCATATGGAAGTTGAAACATCAATCAAATTACACAAAAATTTTATGAAGGATTCAAGACAATTGAACACTTGAAATCAAATGTTTGGAACCTCCAATCACAAGTACTAAAACAAATTCAAGAGAAACACAAACTTTCAAAATCAAAAGCAAGCAAGTAGAGACAAGATTTGGACACCTAGAACACTATGAACATAAAACTCAAAGCAAAAAGTATGATCAATGAAAAGGCACAACTAAAACATATTCAAACCAAACAAAAGTATGAATATAAGGTGCTGTAAAAACAAGAAACACGAAATTATAGGTGCTGGAAAAAAAATTGCCCAAAAGAAAGTGTCTATTCAACTCACAATCAACAAATCAACACCATGGCTCTAGATACCACATGATGTGAGTCTCTTATGAACCTTTCTTGGTTTGGGTTGAGTTGATATAGGTTTCATTGTATTCATGACACTTTCAAGAATTAGGATCAAAATTCTAAAGAGCAATTAATAGAGTTTCTACTCAAGAAAACAAAGATTCATACTAAAAACACATGAATAGGTAACTTGTAGTGTAAGATAACAATGGAATATGAATGGGTAATTCAAGAACAGT
Source organism: Phaseolus lunatus (assembly GCA_013389735.1). Classification (NCBI taxonomy): domain Eukaryota; kingdom Viridiplantae; phylum Streptophyta; class Magnoliopsida; order Fabales; family Fabaceae; genus Phaseolus; species Phaseolus lunatus. The sequence goes on along the minus strand of JAAFYQ010000207.1, from coordinate 676,404 downwards.
ACCAAACTTCAAAGGAAACATAAGAACAACATAAGAACACCAAGAACAAGTGAAAATACTGATTGAAATTCAATAGGAATTAGAAAATCACAAAGAAATTCATCAAAGAACAAAAACCCATGGATGGAAAACAAGAACAACACATGTATATGGAAACCCATCCTTGACAAGTTGTTTCAAAAGTGATTTAATGGACTTTTCATCACTATCACTAGACTTGGATGCATGAGAAGACATGGTTAAAACGTTGTGTATATAAATGTTCTTCTTCAAGAAAGAATAGGGAAGTTAATGAAGGTAGCTTTCCAGGTAAGAGAGGTGAGTCACAAAGGACTTCTTAAGTACCAAGTCTTGCCTTAGCCAAAAACTATCCCTCAAAATCTTCACACAATCCTCTCTTTAGGTTAAACACTTAGAATACAATGAGAAAACATTTTTTTTTATGCAAATGAAAGCTTATGCAAAGCCCAAAACAAAACGCGCAAATAGCAAGATTAAACAAGATTAAGCAAATCCCAAAGAAATTGAAATAGCAACAATTAATTCTAGGCGGCCCTAGGTGAGGCTTCTTGGACACTTGGAGCCCTTGAAGACACACTCACCGTCTAAAACGTGATTAACAAGTAATTAATAGAAAGTTAATCTTGCAAGAAAGTTAAAGAACACTCCCTTTGTTGCTTGACTATATGCACCCCCCTTTTTGTTGTCTTTCTACTTGTTGGGCCTTCCAAAGTGTATGGGTATTTGTGGTATGTATTTGTTTCTGCACCTTTGGCCTTTGTTCCTCTTGAAATTAGGTCAGTAAAATCCTCATTCCAGCACCTATTAAGCAAGCTGGACAGCCCATGTCAAAATCTCACTCAACAAGCACTAAATGAAAATTTCATCCACCACAAAATCTTAGAGGTCAAGGAAATAAAGCAAGAAACAAATTAATTGCAAAAAATAGGACCACACAAATGGAGTTATAATGTGACACAACTAGGAAGAGTTGCAATAAAATGTGACAAGCAAATAAAAGGTACACAAATAAAGTGGGCACACAAAAGGAATCCTAGAATGGTACTAGAATTGATTTGAAAAACCAAAACAGCACTACTGAAAAAGTTTCCCTGGCACAAAAAGCGTCACTTAAAACGTGTGTACTGAGCTGGATATTTTGACTTTGCTTTTGAAATTTGAGACACAATTAGGTCAAGATCTTAACAAACTTTTAGAGTTGGTTTCACGCCAAACGCATGCACCAATTAATTTTGATAAATGTTCAGTGCTCATTTTCTGCCAGCTGGAACAACAGATTGCACACTTTTTTTGTATGATTTATCATTTTTTTTTTCTATTTGTCCTTTTCAACTGATTCTTTTTGTATTCTTTTGCTAAGATCTCAAATGACTCAAATCCAGAGGCTCATAAATTTCTTGTGACGTATTTAATTTTAACACATAAAAACAGCCAGGCCAGTTGCAGTGAAAACAGGGGATCCTAAAGCTGGAACCAAAAACAGCAAAGAAAATTTTCAAGAACACAATGGAGTGAAGATATAGGAATTTGCGTGGATCTAACACCCAAATATGAACTCAAACTAAAAGAAAAATGCACCAAAAGATCGTCCAAAATAGCAAAATAAAAACTGGACCCAAAATAAAGCAAGAAACCAAATCTTCAAGAACAAGTACCACTAAGATTTTGATGACAAATTTGGAAACACATGACTTAGACAAAACATATAGATTCATAAAATAAAAAGACTCAAAGCATCATATGACCCAAAAGAAAATAAAAACAAGCAAGACTCAAATACCTAAAAATAAAAGACAGCCACACAAATATAGCAAGAAACCTACAAAAAAATTTGACAAGAGATGCTCAAGCACAAATTGAACAATTCTACCGATTGAAATGCCAAGAATAGCATCCAATGCAAAAATAAAAAGCAAAAAACAGCAAGACAACTTGGAGCCAAGATGAACAACTTGAACATAAGAAGAACTCAAAACAAATAAAATGAAGAGACACTCATCTTTGAAGAACCATAGCTCATGATACCAAATGGTGGCATTCTTGAGTTCTTCATGGTGCGTTTTGGGTGATGAATGCAGCGGAAGTTCAATGGATGAAATGGGTCAAGCCCTCCTAAGAGTGGTGGTGGCTTGTAGGTGCATGAAGTGTATGAAAATGAGAGAGGTTTGGCCAACTCTCTTTGGTGGTGAAGGAGTGAAGATTAAAACCATAAATCAAGAGATTTAGGCAAGGGAGTAAGTATGGCACAAATTTGGTAGCATAACTTTACTCAAATTAATCTTAAGTTTCATGAAGGAGGCTACCCCTTTTATAAGCTAAGGAGTACCTTAAATGTTACCCTAGATGCTAACCAAATGTGTTTGAAATGAAATGCAAAAGTGGGCACAAACTTGCCAAGCATGATAGGTCAAGTCTTGAAAGAAAAATGCTATTTACACCACATAAACTAAGCTAATTTCATGATGGGCCTTCTTGCAACATGTATAGGTATCTTTCTCTCCCATCCTTAGCTTGGGCCGTCTCCTCTTGGATTTGTTTGGCCATGGACCTTGTGATAGGTCCTAGACGCTCCATGCAAGGTGCTAGACGGTCTTCCTCTTGGTCTAGAAGCTTTTGATCTATCCTTTCAAGCTCACGTCTTGGCACTAGAGGGGGTGTGACTAGCCGTCCTCCATCAAATAAGGTTGTGTTAGAATTTATGGCCTTAACAATAGGGGGGGGGGGGAATTGTTAACTGAAAGATTTTCACAAATATTGGCTAAGAATGAAGATTTTTGAAGAATTAGAGAAAGAGCAATTAGGGAATCCAAGAATACAATGCTGTTAAAATTGTTAGCAGAAAAACAATCGGTTGAAATTTCGTTTTAACCGGTTGTTTATTGTAGTAGAGATAAAAACCACATCAAACAGTTTGTAATGAGTGAGAGAGAGAGAGAAAAGATTGCACAATTGATGAAGACCAAGTAGAGGAGGCGCTTGAGGCCCAAGTCTATGAAGCCCAAGCCTAAGATGGGGCCCAAGCCCAACCAAATAGCTCAACATCCTTCATGCCTCAAAGGATGACTAGGAGCAAGGCTAAAGCTTTGGAAGAAGAGCATCAATAGATGTCTCTTTTTGTAATTACTTGTGTATAGCTTTTAGTAGAACTTTAAAGGAAGGTGTAGATATTAAAATAAGGGGTGCCAATGTATAAAGATAGGTCACACCTTCCATGTGACATAAAGAGTAGGTGTAGGTGTAGTTTTTAGGAGGTGCCAAAGTAGAAAAAAGGTCACACCTCCCATGTGACTCAAGATTGGCTCCAAATTTGAATTAGAATTAGGAGGGAATTTTGAATTTGTTTCACTTTCATTTCAGCCCTCTAGTTAAGTTAATTTCTAGTGGGGATTTTCCTTAGGTGACTCACTCTAAATTGCTAAGAATCTTGATCCTAATTCTAAGAAAGTGTCACAAATATAATGAACCTAAAATCAACTCACATCATGTGGTATCATGAGCTATGGTGATGTTTTTTTGTTGATGAGTTGAATTGACACTTTCTATTCAAGCAATTTCCATTTTCCAGCACTTTATTTTTGTGCAGAATTTTTTTTTTAGGTTCCTATTTGTGTTAGCTATTTTGTTTTTTGTTTTAATTTGAGTCTTTCTTGCTGTTTTAATTGGTGCAAATTAATTGTGTTTGAGTCATTTTGCTTTTTGAATCCATACAAGTTTTGTCAAGTCATGTTTCTCCTAAATTGTCATCACTTGTATGTAGTACTTTTCTTGATAATTTTTGGTTGATTGCTTTTAATTTTGAGTGCAGTTTCTAATCTATTTTGTTGAGCCTTTAGTGCATTTTAATTCCAAAATTAGGCTTCCTCTGTTTTTGTTGAAACTGTGCTGGCTGTTTTTGTTTACAGAATTTAATTTCGTTTATGAAAAATTGTAAAATTCTGGATCTGAACAGATTGATGTGTTAGAAAAAAGTGAAAAAAAAAGTGAAGAAAAATTCAAAATAGAAAAAAATGATAAATCAAATACAATCAGTGTGCAATTCTGGCGCCAAAAAAACGGTGAAGTGGCATCAGATTTGAAAATTTTATCACAATTAATTGGTGCATCATTTTGGTGTGATTCCAGCGCCAAATTTGAGCTAAGATCTTGAAATTTTTGTGGTTTAAATTTCAAATTCAAATTTGAATTATCCAGCTCAGCATAATTTGTTTAAGTCATGCATTTTGACACCTTAATATTCTGTAGTACTATTTTGGTTTTGTTAATCCAATTCTAGTACCATTCTCTAGGTTCTCTTTGTGTACTACCTTTTATTGAGTGCCTTATTTTCTTTGCTTTTCATTTTCATTCAATATTCTTTTCCAAAGTTTTGTCATATCTTTACTTCCACTTTGGTTTCGCTTTTCTTGCTTATACCTTTTCTTGCTTGTCTTTCTTGTTTCCTCTAGTTTTGTGGTGAATTGTTCTTTGAGTAAGTGTGGTTTGCTTTGGCATATTTCACTTAAGGCTCATCCAATCCACAAGAGAGGCTTTGTAAAGGAAAGAAATATTTTCTTGGAGTGGTTTGATTGATTTTACATCTTTGCCGCAAGCTATACTTTCCTTTTGAACTTGTTTTTCTAACCTTGTTTTCTATAATTGTTCTTCTTTGTGTTTGTGTTTCATTTTTTATCATGGCTCATATTTCTCGTGGAGAATCATCTAAGCCTCACTCACCTCAAAAAGCATACCTAATTGATGAATTAAAGGATGCTAAACTAACACTTGCACAAAAGGATGAGGTGATAAGACAAATGGAGGCAAGGCTCCAAAGATTGGAGTTGGACTGTGAAGATCATCATCACAATCGTGAAAGAAGACACCATAATCATCATAGGCATACGTCAAGGTCTTCTCAAAGTTCTTATGGATATCATGAAGAAACCAATTGGAGGATGCATCACAATCATGAAGATAGGCGCCAAAATGTGGCTATGCCTTTTATGCCTTATGTAAAATTACCTAGTTTTAGTGGTGAAGGAGATCCTAATGTGTATTTAGGATGGGAGGCTAAGGTAGAACAAATATTTTTTGTACATGAGGTCCAAGAAGACCAAAAGGTTAAGCTAGCCTCCCTAGAATTTATGGACTATGCCATGCAATGGTGGCACAAAACTCTCATGGACATTGGGCTAAACAAGAGACCGTCCGTGGTCTCTTGGGATGATTTAAAAGTTTGCATGCGCGCTAGATTTGTGCCTCCACACTTTAGGAAAGACCTATTGTTGAAGCTCCAACGGCTTCACCAAGGCATGCTAAGTGTGGATGCTTATTATAAAGAACTTGAAAAGCTTTTAACTAGAGCCAATATGCATGAGAATGATGAAGCTAAAATGGCTAGATTTGTTAGTGGTCTTAGAAGGGATATCCAAGATGTTGTAGAACTTAATGAGTATTCTTCTTTAGAAAATTTGGTTCACCTTGCCATCAAGGTAGAATCTCAACTTGCAAGGAAAAATTCTTTTAAACATACTCATAATGATGGTTTTTACAATTCATCTTGGAAAAACAAAGGAAAATCTTTTTCAAAATTTCCTTCAAAAGATTCTACTTTCAAAACTAGAGATACTAAGCCTTCAACTTCTACTCCTAAATCACCAACTAAATCTTCAAGTAAAAAGTGCTTTAAATGTTTAGGCTATGGTCATATAGCGGCTAATTGTCCTTCCAAAAGGAATATGATGATGCATGATGGGGTGGTTGTGAGTGAGCATAGTTCGAATTCCTCTAGACCTTCAACACCTCCTAGGTCCCCAAGTGAGCATGAGAGTGAAAGTCCACTTGAAGGCGACTTATTAGTAGTGAGACGAATGCTTGGCTAAGTTTTAAAACCCTTTGATGAAAGCCAAAGAGAAAACATTTTCCATACAAGATGTCTCATTAATGATAAGTTGTGTTCTTTGATAGTGGATGGGGGAAGTTGTGCTAATGTAGCTAGTACAAGAGTAGTAGATAAGCTTGGATTGTCTACTATCTCTCATACAAAGCCCTACAAACTACAATGGTTAAGTGAGGTTGGAGAATCATAGTTAACAAACAAGTCCTCATTGCTTTTTCCATTGGTAAATACAAAGATGAGGTCTTGTGTGATGTTGTCCCAATGGAAGCAACACATGTTCTTTTGGGTAGGCCATGGCAATATGATAGAAAAGTTTTTCATGATGGCTTTACCAACAAAATTTCTTTTAACTTCCATTGGCACAAGGTCATACTTAAGTCTCTCTCTCCAAAGGAAGTCCATGAGGACCAAATTAAAATGAAGCAAAAGAGAGAGCATGAAAATGATAAAAAAAGTTCCAAGAGAAGCCTTCTCATGACTACTTAAGAAGTTAAAAAGGTAATAGTTGCTCAAAAGCCTATTTTTTTAGCTATTCCTAGTATTATTGATTGTGAGTCGGCTAAGGAAGTCCCACATGTTTGGACAATTTGGTAAAGGAATTTGAAGATGTGTTTCAAGATCCTCCTAATGGCTTACCACCTTTAAGAGGGATTGAACACCAAATAGACTTCATTCCCGGGGCTTCTTTACCAAATCGCCCCACATATAGGACCAATCCCACAGAGACCAAAGAAATTCAACAACAAGTTGAGGGATTAATTGCTAAGGGATGGGTACAAGATAGCATGAGCCCTTGTGCTATGCTTGTCATCCTCTTTCCTAAAAAGGATGGGTCATGGAGAATGTGTATGGATTGTCGCACTATAAATAACATTACAATCAAATATAGGCATCCCATTCCTAGGTTAGATGACTTGTTGGATGAATTACATGGGTCTAAAATATTTTCCAAGATTGATCTTAAGAGTGGTTATAACCAAATCCGGATTAAACCGGGGGATGAATGGAAAACCGCTTTTAAGACCAAATTTGGTTTATATGAGTGGTTGGTCATGCCTTTTGGCTTGACTAATGCTCCTAGTACCTTCATGCGACTCATTCATCATGTCTTAAGACCATTCATTGGCAAGTTTGTTGTGGATTATTTTGATGATATTCTTATATATAGTTTGTCTTTGAAAGATCATGAGAAGCATGTTAGGGAAGTTTTAGAAACCCTTAGGAAGGAACATTTGTATGCTAATCTTGCTAAATGTATGTTTGCACTTAATCATATAGAATTCCTAGGGTTTGTTGTAAGTTATAAAGGGGTGCATGTTGATCAAACAAAGGTTGCAGCAATTCAACATTGGCCAACACCCTCCAATGTTAGTGAAGTACGAAGTTTTCATGGACTTGCTAGCTTTTATAGGCGGTTTGTGAAAGACTTTAGTACTATTGCCGCACCTCTCAATGCTATAGTAAAGAAGGATGTGGTTTTTAAATGGGGACAAGAGCAGGAAAATGCTTTTCAAACTTTGAAAGAAAAATTGACTAAGGCACCCATCTTAGCCCTTCCTAACATTGCTAAAACATTTGAGATAGAATGTGATGCCTCTAATATAGGCATTGGGGTTGTTCTCCTCCAAGAGGGCCACCCCATAGCTTATTTTAGTGAGAAACTCAAAGGGAGTCATATCAATTACTCCACTTATGATAAAGAACTTTATGCTCTTGTTCGAGCTTTGCAAAATTGGCAACATTATCTTTTTCCTAAGGAATTTGTGATCCATAGTGATCATGAGTCCCTAAAATATTTTAAAGGCCAAAGCAAGCTTAATAAGAGACATGCAAAGTGGGTGAAGTTTATTGAACAGTTTCCTTATGTGATCAAACATAAACAAGGTAAAATTAATGTGGTTGCTGATGCTCTTTCAAGAAGACATACCTTATTAAATGTTTTAGATGTTCAATATTTAGGTTTTGATCACGTAAAGGAACTATATCATGATGGCTTAGATTTCTCACCTATCTATCAAGAGTGTTTAAAAGGAGGACACAAATACTTTTTCTTGCATAATGGTTTTCTTTTCAAAGGAAAAAGACTTTGTGTTCCCTATGGTTCTATAAGACAATCTCTTGTTAAAGAGGCTCATGAGGGTGGGCTTATGGGACATTTTGGGGTTGCTAAGACTTTAGAAACATTGAATGAACATTTCTTTTGGCCTCACATGCAAAAATCCGTACATAGCTTTTGTGCTAAATGTATAGCATGTAGGAAGGCTAAATCTAAAGTCCATCCCCATGGTTTATATACCCCTATTCCTATCCCATCAATGCCTTGGGTAGATATTTCAATGGATTTTATCTTAGGTCTGCCCAAGACATCGACAGGAAAGGATTCTATCTTTGTGGTAGTGGATCGCTTTTCTAAGATGACTCATTTTATTCCTTGCCACAAAGTAGATGATGCTTGTTATATTGCAAATCTCTTCTTTAAGGAAGTTGTTTGTTTGCATGGGCTTCCTAGAAGTATTGTATCTGACAAGGATTCAAAGTTTTTAAGCCACTTTTGGAGGACCTTGTGGGGAAAACTTGGCACAAAACTTTTGTTTTCTACTATTTGCCACCCCCAAACTGATGGTCAAACTGAGGTGGTCAATAGAACTTTGGGTCAAATGTTAAGATGCTTTATTTCCGGGAACCCAAGGGTTTGGGAGAATTTACTACCTCATATTGAGTTTGCTTATAATAGAGTAGTAAATTCTACAACTGCCCATTCTCCTTCTGATGTTGTCTATGGGTTCAACCCTTTAACACCTCTAGATCTTCTTCCAATTCCTATACTTGATGAGATTTTATGTAAAGATGGTTTTGAAAAATCTTCTTTTGTTAAAGACTTGCATAATCACATCAAGTTACAAATTGAGAAGAAAGTTGGCAAATATGCTAAGAATGCCAACAAAAGGCGTAAGGCATTAATCTTTGAACCTGGTGACTGGGTTTGGCTACACTTGAGGAAGGATAGATTCCCTACTCAAAGGAAGTCAAAACTTATGCCTCATGGTGATGGTCCTTTTCAGGTTATCAAGAGGATTAATGATAATGCCAATGAGTTAGATATGCCCGATACATTTCTTGGAAGTAATATTAGTGATCTAACTCCCTTTTTTGCAGGTCTTCCAAATTCATGGACGAATTCTCTCCAACCCAGGGAGCATGATGAAGACTAAGTAGAGGAGGCGCCTAAGGCCCAAGCCCATGAAGCCCAAGTCCAAGATGGGGCCCAAGCCCAACCAAATAGCTCAACATCCTTCATGCCTCAAAGGATGACTAGGAGCAAGGCTAAAGCTTTGAGAGAAGAGCATCAATGGATGTCTCTTTTTGTACTTGTGTATAGTTTTTAGTAGAATTTTAAAGGAAGGTGTAGATATTAAAATAAGGGGTGCCAATGTATAAAGATAGGTCACACCTTCCATGTGACATAAAGAGTAGGTGTAGGTGTAGGTGTAGGTGTAGTTTTTAGGAGGTGCCAAAGTAGAAAAAAGGTCACACCTCCCATGTGACTCAAGATTGGCTCCAAATTTGAATTAGAATTAGGAGGGAATTTTGAATTTGTTTCACTTTCATTTCAGCCCTCTAAACCTATAAATAGAGGTGCTTGGTCATTGTAAATTGAACATTGAAATTAGAAGAAAAGTTACTATACTCAAATTGTGAGTGAATTTTGTGAGACTTGTTCTCCTCTTCCTTGTCTCATCTTGTGAAGCTTTGGGAGCTCTCAAGTGGCGGCAAATCTGCACTTATCTTGGATCATCACCTCCAAGTGGCGTGTCCATTCCCAATCCATGGCTACAACCACATAAGTTTCATCTTCCATAGTCATTTCAATCGGTAGTTTTGATTCTATGTCTTGTTCTTGAATTTCAATTGGTTCTTTTGTTTCAATTTGTGTTTCCATTCTGTTTTTTTGTGTTTAAATTCTATACCTATTCTTTTTTTGAGTTCAGCACCTTGTTCTTCATTCATTCATCACCATTAATTGTGTTTTAACCTTGGACCTTTGGAAATTAACCTTCACATCTACTTAACACTTGTTAAGTTAATGTCCAGTGGGGATTTTCCTTAGGTGACTCACTCTAAATTACTAAGAATCTTGACCCTAATTCTAAGAAAGTGTCACAAATATAATGAACCTAAAATCAACTCACATCAACAATCAATTTATACTGGTTCACTTCTTACCAGAGCTACATCTAGTCCTCAGAAAAACCAGTGGGTATTCCATGAGGTAATCAACCACAGATTACAACACACAAACACCACAAAGAGGTGATCTTGACCACACAAGAACACATACCCTCTTTGCCTATCCACACACACAGTCAGAATAATCCTTTGACTTGCAGATTTACTATTTTACAAGTATTCAAATTGAAAACAAATACAAGAACAAAAGGAACAGATTACACCTGGTGTATAGGAAATCACAAAGCTCCTAATTGACTTCTTGAACCAATTGCACAACCTTAGGCAATCTAGCAAAGCTTTGAATCAAATCCTTCATAAAACTTTTTCTTAATCTGTCTTTCTATTTTTCAAATATGGAGGGTAACCCAGTTTTATAGCTCTTCAAACTAGCCGTTTTAGGCAGTTAAACATGAGCCAAAACAGTTTCAAATAAACTGAAAACAAATTTAACAGGTTTTTGAAAAGCTGTTAAGAAATTCAAAAATCAACTAGTTGAAATGTCGATTTAACTGGTTGAATTGGTTTTGACAATTAGTCAACCAAATCAAAAACAGTTTGAAAACCCTCCAAACAAGCTGGGTGGAAAACAACTGACTAAATCGAGAAATCAATTGGTTATTTTTCACTTGGCCTTGCAAAACACTTTTCATTTTTAAAACTAGATTGATTTAGCTATGCTTTGGATTAAGAATGAATCTAACAAATTCTAAACTACCTAAAACTAAACCCCAAACACACCAACACAGTCTTCAAGCTCTCCTTACGAATTTGGAGGCATCAAAGCTTCATTTTCAACAGGTTGTTGGGTGTCCTATGTTTATTTTGCAACATAAGTTAAAAAGGTTGAAAACTGAGCTTCGTGATTGGAATAAAAACTCTTTTGGTAATGTTCACAATGCAGTTATTCTTAAGCGGGGTCTCCTCCTTGGTATTCAACAAAATTTAGAGACTACTAGTATGTCTGATATTGATGGCCTTCTCTGTCAAGAAAAGATAGCAAAGGAGGAGCTTGATCATGCTCTTCACTGTCAATATTTGTTTTGGAAAGAAAGGGCTAAGATGGGGATAGAAATAATGCTTTTTTCCATGCTATGGTTAAAAGGAAAAATAATTCTGGTGGGATTCATCGTTTGCGGATTGATAATGTGGTTATTGAGGATCTTAAACTCATTGAGGAACATATTTTGGACTTTTATAAAACTCTTTATGCTGAGTCTATTTCTCATGATTAGGATACAGGTAATATGGAAGATTTTATTGGTACTTATGTTCCTAATCTGGTTTCCTCTGAGGAGAATATGATGTTGATGAAATGTCCTGATTTTTTGGAAATCAAGAATGTTATTTTTAACCTTAATGGTAATTGTGCTCCTGGTCCTAATGGTTTTGGTGGTGTTTTCTATCATTCTTGTTGGGATATTATTGGGACAGATGTTTGCAATGTTGTCCAACAATTTTTTAAGCAAAACTGGGTTCTCCCTGGAATGAATAGTAATGTGGTATCTCTTATTCCTAAGTTTTAGGGTGCTGAATCCATCAAAGATTACACACCAATAGTTGTTGCTAATTTTAAGTTTAAGATTATTTCCACGATTTTGACAGATAGGCTTCCTGTAAGGACCTGTAAAATTGAATTGGAATAAAAAGGTTATATTTTAAAAGAATTCTATGTATGTTTTATTTAAAACAAAAAGGGAGGAAAAGTTAAGTTTAGAAGGCTATGAGATCGCCGGTCGCCTGCTACACATGAGCGCCAGGTGGACATCGCGCGGGCGCGCGAGGCATGCAGACATCGCGCGGGCGCGCGAGGCATGCAGACATCGCGCGGGCGCGCGAGGCATGCAGACATCGCGCGGGCGCGCGAGGCATGCAGGCATCGTGCGGGCGCGAGAGGCATGCAGGCATCGCGCGGGCGCGAGGCATGCGGGCATTGCCAGGGCGCGAGGCATGTGGACGTGGCCAAGGCGCGAGAGGCATGCGGGCATTGCCAGGGCGCGAGGCATGTGGACGTGGCCAAGGCGCGAGAGGCATGCGGGCATCGCCAGGGCGGAAGGCATGTGGACGTAGCCAGGGCGCGAGAGTTATGAGGGCGTCGCCAGGGAAGACATCGGTCGTCTCCCAGAGGAAGACATCGGTCGTCTTCCAGGGCGAAGGAGACATCGGTCGTCTTCCAAGGCGAAGGAGACATCGGTCGTTCGCCAGGATGAGTCAGCAGTGGAATGTTATCGCACGACGTCGAGCCTCACACAGATAAAGTGGGACCCAGACTCTCAGCATGAGACATCCTGCACGCACGCCACGTAGGCAAAAAGGATGATTCAGAGTGGTGACATCAGAATGTTGGCATGCGCAGGAGACACTCGCGGTCGTACTATTCAGAGCAGTGGCTGGCATGCACAAGCGACAACAGTGGCAGTACTGTTCAGAGCAGTGGCTGGCATGCACAAGCGACAACAGTGGTAGTACTGTTCAGGGCAGTGGTTCTCAGACTTCTCTGCAGAGTGGGTGTGGCAGCTGCTTTTGATGGGTGAGTTGGTTTAAGATGCAGAGACCCACTGCTGAGAGAAACAAGAAACGTCGCAGCCTTCAAAGAGAGAAAGAGTGAGTTACCTCCCTTCTCCTCCAGTTGCCTCCTTCGCGCTGCGATTCTAGCACCTTCACACGAGAGTACGACGAGCGACAGCCACCATTTGAGCACCTGGGCAATTCTCTGCAAGTCCTTCAACCAGACGCAAAAACAGAGCCAAGGCGTTCTTCAAGCTTTGTTGGGTTTCGGAACTCTAGGTGTTTGCGCAAGTCCAGGTAAGGGAAGCTAGACCTCATTTTCAATACAAGCCGTAGTTTAGCTATTTCTGAAGTGAGGGCGACGTGGTCGCCGGTTTTAAATGCAAACTTCGAAATACCCCGTTTTGAACTAGATCGCCGGTTTTGGCGCTGTTTTACGAACTCCCTGTTTTTGGTGTTGCTTTGAAACTGTTTGAGATTTAAATGAGATATTCGAAAATCTGAACCTTTGAAATGATTATTACTGTAATTTGAATAATTTATTTGAGTGTGGGTTGATGTCTTGAATGCTGTGAATGTGGGATCGAGGCATAGTATTTTCAGGAAAGAAAATACCGTGTAAGATCGTTAGGATGTGCATTGATCGGTGATGTCTATAATGGGATTATCCTGACTCTCCTGAGATAATGGATTCATATAGATGAGGTTATTCAGGCGTTGAGAGTCGAAGGAGGTTCATATGCATGGGTGAGTCGTGTGAAACAAAACGAGCTCGACCTGTCATATGGATTAACCCTGTCATACTGTGAGAATGGTGAACTTGAGATTGAGACTGTGTTGATGCGCATAGCTGGTAAACATTACAGCTTTGTATGACAGGTGCAGAATCTCTGAGTCTAGTCAATGCACGAGTCTTCCGGAAGTAGGTCAAGTGTCTTGTGTGCTGGGTCAGTGGTGGTCTGACATGTGAAATGAGGAACCTGAAATTCATAGACACTTGATACAGTTGTGAAATAGAATGACTCTGGAAAATATTGTGAAATGTGTGATTTCTGGGTGATCAGGTGAAGAGTATGAGAAACTTGATAACTTTACGTGAATATCTTGAAATTGTTTACCTTGATTTTATTTTAATGTTCTTATTTAAACTCTCTTTAAAATATCTAGCTTACCCTGCGTGTTTTGGTTCTGTGGCTGTTCTCTTAAAACTGTGATGATCGTGTATAATTTACACGGGAGCAGATGATTTTCCAGGAAGTAGAGTTCCTTAGTGAGTGATCGCCGGAAGGAGATCGCCTGATTTCTGTTCTGGTAGCAGATCGGCTGTTTTGGGTCCTCTGATAGGAGATCGGCCTCGTCCGATAGGAGATCGGTCTCTTCCGATAGGAGATCGCCTGCTTTGTTTTTTTTACTGTATTTTGTTTATGTTTCTGGAAAAATTTGACCGAATTTGTATTAAACTCCCTGTGAGGAGAAACTACATTTCATATATATATAATATTTTGTTCACTTCAATCTATTTGTCACCTTTATTTTCGTTTTATATTTATTTTCAAAGTAATTTGGCGGGATGTTACATTAATGGTATCAGAGCAGTTCGTCCTTAGGATGACCTGAGGGCTGTGGATCCATTGTGTTTCTTCTGCTCATGAAAGTTATTTGAGTTTAAAATAATAACTATAGTGAAAGGTTTTCAAACGTTTTTGTATTGAAATTTTGTGTGTGCTTTGGTGAATATATGTTATAATTAAAAATCTTAGTATTAAGAATGAGAAGGTCTTGATAAAGTAGTGAGGGTGCACACTCATAACTGGATCGAGATGGGTCTCAATCTTAATTCCAAAGGTTTGATGTTTGGCATATATTGAATTCTGGTGTGAGCTATTTCATTTTCTTGAGTGTCTTTGTAATGATTGAAAATGGTTGATTGGATTGATGACTGCATACCAGTAGTTGTGCTGGTGTTATGCTTGATGTTATAAGCATTATGATTCTGTTGATGAGCTCAAATTCTTAATGATTTTGAGATGCTGACCTTTGTAAGGTCTAGCTGTTACCCCCTTGAATGAATTGATTTCTTATCGATCTCATTCTTTTAGTTGTAGGGAAATATAGGAATCTTATAGTTTCAAAATCTGAAAACGAAGGAGATGGCACGTAGACCTTCTACCCCTCCCCAACCTTCTTCAGAGATGGGTCAGATCGCCAGGGCCATGGAGATGATGGCAACTGCCATCCAGCAGCAGAATACGGTAATGGCCCAGATTCATCAGGCTGTAATGAATCATTTGGAAACTGCTGGATCGGCTGCAACAGCTTCCCATGTCAATCAGCCTCGGGAGCAGATGGGGATGACCGAGTTCATGAGGCACAACCCAACCCAGTTCCGTGGGAACGTTTCTCCGAACCAACCAGATCAGTGGATCAGGGAGTTCCATGCCTTAGTGGAGAAGGCAAAGAGGGTGGAGACCCTGGAGAGGGGTGGTTCCAGAGTAATCAGATCACACCCAGGGGGTCCCTCCAGTGGGAAGGCCAAGGTGCAGCACCCACAAAGCAAGCCTTATTCGAGACCCCCACAGCATAGGGCAGAAGCAGCACCGCCCCAGTTTCAGCAGCAACAACCCTGGAAACTTAAATGTTTCCACTGTGGTGGACCACACACAGTCAAAGTGTGCCCCAAGAGAGATTCAGAGAGAAGATGTTTTGCCTGTCAAAGGACGGGACACGTTGCTAGAGATTGTCCTACCCAGAATAGGATGACTCAACCCAGTGGATCCCAACAGTTGTGGAATGGAGGCAGTCGACCTCAGGCAGCAGAGAGAGTGTTTGCCATGTCTGGAGTGGAGGCATCTCAGTCAGGTAACTTAGTACAGAGTGTTGCTCTATAGCTGGTAGATGCGTTAGAATTTTGGTTGATTCTGGAGCGACACACTCCTTTGTGTCAAGCTTGTGTGTAGCCGAGTTGGGCCTTCTAGTGAAGGAAGTACCGTTTGAACTGTTGGTCTCTACACCTGTATCAGGACAGGTGTTGACCTCTACAGTTTGCCCTGAATGTCCAGTGATGGGAGAGGGACGCAGATTCAAAGTAAACTTGATCTGCCTACCTCTTCAGGATCTGGATGTTATCCTGGGAATGGATTGGCTAGCTGCCAATCACGTTCTCGTAGTCCGCGGTAATCAGAAGTTAGCGTTTCCAGATCTCCAAGAGCCAGATGGCGAGGTGCTTCGTGATGCTAGCTCGGTTGGAAGTGAAGAATGAAGAGGACGTAAGCAAGATACCTGGGTTACCCCCTAAGAGGGAAGTGGAATTCTCCATTGTTTTGGTGCCTGGAGCTGGACCGGTGGCAATGGCTCCAGCTGAGTTGATGGAATTAAAGAAGGAAGTGTAATTTAGATTTAGTGTACCAAGGTTTAAGTTCAACTACATATAAGTTATGGAGAGTATATAAGCAGAATGTTGAGGGTTTAAAGACTTAAGCATGTGTATCCATGGGAAGTGCCGGGGTTAAGTTCCAAGAATGAAAGATGAATTTTCTTTTATTTGAAGCTTGGAAGATGTTTATGTCGATGAAACAGCATGAGATGACTCTAGCTTAACCACAAGCTTAAAAGGAAAGAGGAGATATTGTATTTATGTCTAAAGTTCAATTAGACAGAGAAATTTGCTGAAAATTACCAAGTAGAGAAGTTACTGGGAGAAGAGATGAAGCATCACGCAGAATGGATGCTGTTTTGTGGATCGTGATGTGGAAGATGAGTATGGAAATGGTGGATGAGGAGTGATGAGAAAGGGAAATGGAAAGATATCCTTGTATCCAAATATGACTCGGAACTTGGGAGAAGCCGAACTCATTCGAAATATCAATTGTGGTGGTGGAGAGATGTACGTAAGATGTGCGAGGAGGGTGAAGATGATGGTTAGTTCCAAAAAGTCATTGTTTGGGAAGTTGGAGGCGGAGGGGGTATGAGATTTCAGGAGGATGCGTGGGCCACTAACTCCAACTTTAAAGCAACGTGGCTGGTTTATGTGCTTCAAGTGGATAAGTGTTCTATTTGTTCGACATAAGAATTTGAGGTCCCACCTTGAGAACTTTTATCTTATACGTATGTCATCCAAGTAGAATCAGGTGTGGAAGGGAATGTGGATGGCAATAGTCTGTTGTATCTTGGAGAAGAGGAATAGAGTTGTCCTTAAGAAAGAAAATTCTGGATGCAGAGGAAATTTTCCAATCGGCTCCACTACTTACATGGTGGTGGTTGAGATATATGGTGCGTTCGTTCTTGTATACCTTTTCAGATAGGCACCTGAACCCAAATCAATGCATCCAATGTATACATTGAACAAAGAGGAAATGATGGGAACAGGAAGCCGAGTTGGCAAAAGAAGTCATAGTGATGATTTGGAAAGTAACAGCAACAAGAACTTTGTCTTTATAAGGTGCAGAGTTATGTAGCATAGTGGTGAACCAAAGGTATTCCTTTAGGGAGCGTGAGAATTAGATCAGCAGTGGGAAGTCGATGGATGGTTTTGATCAAGAGGCGGAAGTTGATTCCTAGAAGGATATTTCGGATCCTAGTTTGAATTGGCTAGGGGGCATGAGCAGTAGTCAGCTGCCCTTTTCCTTCCGATGAAGGGATCTTGCTCACTTTTTCTCTACAAGGGACTAGTCCTGGTTCTGTTAAGGGATTAGTTCTGGACTTGCTCGACCAAGTCTTCAGGGTTGGAAGTAGAGTGTGAGTACTGGAGTTGGCGCTCAATGGAACAGCATACTCCATATGCAGGGAAGGAGAATGGAATTTGATGAAGTATTGGAGTAGTAAGCGTTGGTTCAACAGACAACCGAGAAGGTAAAACTGATGCAAGGCAGAATGAAAGTTTCTCAAGGTCGACAGATGTCCTATGCAGATCAGAGGAGAAGACCTTTGAAGTCTGCTGCTGGGGATCATGTCTTTATGGGGGAGGACACCAGCCAAGGGTGTAGGATGGGCGATCAGATCAAAGAAGCTGTTCCCTAAGTTTGTTGGGCCATATCAGATCCTAAGGGGGATCAGTCCAGTGGCTTATGAGATCGCCCCACCTCCCCATTTAGCGAATCTGCACAATGTCTTTCACGTTTCGCAGCTGAAGAAGTATCTTACAGACCCTAGTCACGTATTAAAAGTGGACGACGTGCAGATCGGGTGATCCAGCATGGGAAATAAAAGAAACCACGAGAGAAGCCCATCCATACCTTCGTTCCTTATAATTCAATTTTCGAGGACGAAAATTTTTCTTGTTGGGGAGAATGTAAGGACCTGTAAAATTGAATTGGAATAAAAAGGGTTATATTTTAAAAGAATTCTATGTATGTTTTATTTAAAACAAAAAGGGAGGAAAAGTTAAGTTTAGAAGGCTATGAGATCGCCGGTCGCCTGCTACACATGAGCGCCAGGTGGACATCGCGCGGGCGCGCGAGGCATGCAGACATCGCGCGGGCGCGCGAGGCATGCAGACATCGCGCGGGCGCGCGAGGCATGCAGACATCGCGCGGGCGCGCGAGGCATGCAGACATCGCGCGGGCGCGCGAGGCATGCAGGCATCGTGCGGGCGCGAGAGGCATGCAGGCATCGCGCGGGCGCGAGGCATGCGGGCATTGCCAGGGCGCGAGGCATGTGGACGTGGCCAAGGCGCGAGAGGCATGCGGGCATTGCCAGGGCGCGAGGCATGTGGACGTGGCCAACGCGCGAGAGGCATGCGGGCATCGCCAGGGCGCGAGGCATGTGGACGTAGCCAGGGCGCGAGAGTTATGAGGGCGTCGCCAGGGAAGACATCGGTCGTCTCCCAGAGGAAGACATCGGTCGTCTTCCAGGGCGAAGGAGACATCGGTCGTCTTCCAAGGCGAAGGAGACATCGGTCGTTCGCCAGGATGAGTCAGCAGTGGAATGTTATCGCACGACGTCGAGCCTCACACAGATAAAGTGGGACCCAGACTCTCAGCATGAGACGTCCTGCACGCACGCCACGTAGGCAAAAAGGATGATTCAGAGTGGTGACATCAGAATGTTGGCATGCGCAGGAGACACTCGCGGTCGTACTATTCAGAGCAGTGGCTGGCATGCACAAGCGACAACAGTGGCAGTACTGTTCAGAGCAGTGGCTGGCATGCACAAGCGACAACAGTGGTAGTACTGTTCAGGGCAGTGGTTCTCAGACTTCTCTGCAGAGTGGGTGTGGCAGCTGCTTTTGATGGGTGAGTTGGTTTAAGATGCAGAGACCCACTGCTGAGAGAAACAAGAAACGTCGCAGCCTTCAAAGAGAGAAAGAGTGAGTTACCTCCCTTCTCCTCCAGTTGCCTCCTTCGCGCTGCGATTCTAGCACCTTCACACGAGAGTACGACGAGCGACAGCCACCATTTGAGCACCTGGGCAGTTCTCTGCAAGTCCTTCAACCAGACGCAAAAACAGAGCCAAGGCGTTCTTCAAGCTTTGTTGGGTTTCGGAACTCTAGGTGTTTGCGCAAGTCCAGGTAAGGGAAGCTAGACCTCATTTTCAATACAAGCCGTAGTTTAGCTATTTCTGAAGTGAGGGCGACGTGGTCGCCGGTTTTCGTTTTCATCCTTGTAAAATGCTCTGTGCTATGTGTTGGGCGACGTGGTCGCCGGTTTTAAATGCAGACTTCGAAATACCCCGTTTTGAACTAGATCGCCGGTTTTGGCGCTGTTTTACGAACTCCCTGTTTTTGGTGTTGCTTTGAAACTGTTTGAGATTTAAATGAGATATTCGAAAATCTGAACCTTTGAAATGATTATTACTGTAATTTGAATAATTTATTTGAGTGTGGGTTGATGTCTTGAATGCTGTGAATGTGGGATCGAGGCATAGTATTTTCAGGAAAGAAAATACCGTGTAAGATCGTTAGGATGTGCATTGATCGATGATGTCTATAATGGGATTATCCTGACTCTCCTGAGATAATGGATTCATATAGATGAGGTTATTCAGGCGTTGAGAGTCGAAGGAGGTTCATATGCATGCGTGAGTCGTGTGAAACAAAACGAGCTCGACCTGTCATACTGTGAGAATGGTGAACTTGAGATTGAGACTGTGTTGATGCGCATAGCTGGTAAACATTACAGCTTTGTATGACAGGTGCAGAATCTCTGAGTCTAGTCAATGCACGAGTCTTCCGGAAGTAGGTCAAGTGTCTTGTGTGCTGGGTCAGTGGTGGTCTGACATGTGAAATGAGGAACCTGAAATTCATAGACACTTGATACAGTTGTGAAATAGAATGACTCTGGAAAATATTGTGAAATGTGTGATTTCTGGGTGATCAGGTGAAGAGTATGAGAAACTTGATAACTTTACGTGAATATCTTGAAATTGTTTACCTTGATTTTATTTTAATGTTCTTATTTAAACTCTCTTTAAAATATCTAGCTTACCCTGCGTGTTTTGGTTCTGTGGCTGTTCTCTTAAAACTGTGATGATCGTGTATAATTTACACGGGAGCAGATGATTTTCCAGGAAGTAGAGTTCCTTAGTGAGTGATCGCCGGAAGGAGATCGCCTGATTTCTGTTCTGGTAGCAGATCGGCTGTTTTGGGTCCTCTGATAGGAGATCGGCCTCGTCCGATAGGAGATCGGTCTCTTCCGATAGGAGATCGCCTGCTTTGTTTTTTATACTGTATTTTGTTTATGTTTCTGGAAAAATTTGACCGAATTTGTATTAAACTCCCTGTGAGGAGAAACTACATTTCATATATATATAATATTTTGTTCACTTCAATCTATTTGTCACCTTTATTTTCGTTTTATATTTATTTTCAAAGTAATTTGGCGGGATGTTACACTTGCCCTTGTGGCTACCAGAATAATTTCTCCTAATCAGTATGGGTTTGTGCAGGGGAGACTGTAAGGACCTGAAAAATTAAATTGGAATAAAAGGATATATTTTAAATGAATTCTAAGTATGTTTTTATTTAAAATAAAAAAGGAAGGAAAGTGTAGTTTAGAAGATTATAAGATTTCCTTGTTAGTACATAATCGCCGGTCGCCTAGACTACACGTCATCGCCAGGGCGCGAGGCATGCAGACGTCGCCAGGGCGCGATGCATGCGGGCATCATCAGGGCGCGAGGCATGCGGGCATCTTCCAGGGGGAGACATCGGTCGTCCGCCAGGATGAGGCATCGGTGGATTGCCTTCGCGCGAGAGGTCATCGGTGGATTGTCTTCGCGCGAGAGGTCATCGGTGGATAGCCTTCGCGCGAGAGGTCATCGGTGGATAGTCTTCGCGCGAGAGGTCATCGGTGGATAGTCTTCGCGCGAGAGGTCATCGGCGAAAGGTTATTGCGCGATGTCGAGTTGCACACAGAGAAGGTGGGACCCAGACTCCCAGCATGGAACGTCCTGCACGTACGCCACGTAGACAAAAAGGATGATTCAGAATAGTGACATCAGAATGTTGGCATGCACAGGAGACACTCGCGGTCGTACTGTTCAGGAAGTGGTTGGCATGCGCAAGAGACAAACGTGGTCGTACTGTTCAGAGAAACGTACACTCAGACTTCTCTGCAGAGTGGGTGGTGGCAGCTGCTTTTGTGGACAAGCTGGTTTAAGATGCAAAAACCCACTTCTGAGAGAGGGGAACGTTGCAGTTGTTCAAAAGCGAAAGAGTGAGTTTACCTCCCTTCTCCTCCATTCTCTCCTTCGCACTGCGATTCTGGCACCTTCACACAAGAGTACGACGAGCGACGGCCACCATTAGAGCACCTGGGAGGTTCTCTGCAAGTCCTTCAAACCAGACACAAAAACAGAGCCAAGGCATTCTTTAAGCTTCGTTGGGTTTCGGAGCTCCTGGTGTTTTGCGCAAGTCCAGGTAAGGGAAGCTAGCTTTATTTTCAATACAAGCCATAGATTAGCTGTTTCTGAAGTGAGGGCGACGTGGTCGCCGGTTTCGTTTTCATCTTCGTGAATGCTCTGTTCTATGTGTTTGGGCGACGTGGTCGCCGGTTTTATATACAGACTTCGAAATACCTTGTTTTTGAACCAGATCGCCGGTTTTGGCGTTGTTTGCGAACTCCCTGTTTTTGGTGTTGCTTTGAAACTGTTTGAGATTTAAATGAGATATTCGAAAATAAGAACCTTGGAGTGAGTTTTGCTGTGATTAAAATTGTAACATCCTGCCAAATTACTATACAAATGTATATAATGAAAATAAAGGTAACAAATAGATTGAAGTGAACAAAATATTATATATAAGAAATGTAGTTTCTCCTCACAGGGAGTTTAATACAAATTCGGTCAAATTTTCCAGAAACATAAACAAAATACAGTACAAAAAACAAAGCAGGCGATCTCCTATCGGAAGAGACCGATCTCCTATCGGACGAGGCCGATCTCCTATCAGAGGACCCAAAACAGCTGATCTGCTACCAGAACAGAAATCAGGCGATCTCCTTCCGGCGACCACTCACTAAGGAACTCTACTTCCTGGAAAATCATCTGCTCCCGTGTAAAATACACGATCATCACAGTTTTAAGAGAAAACAGCCAGAGAACAATACAAAGGGTAAGCTAGATATTTTTAAACTTTAAATTTTAAACTGGACAACCTACGTAGATCAGCCTTTTTAAACATTCGTAAGAGTCCATGACTTTCTCATTCATATCACACAGCCATCAAGAAATCACATGTTTCACAATATTTTCAAGAGTCGTTCTATTCACATAATGCACCAAGTGTCTATCAATTCAATGTTTTTCATTTCTCACGTCAGACTACCACTGACTCAGCACACAAGACACTTGACTCCACTTCCGGAAGACTCGTGCGTTGAACCTAGCATCCAGGGACATGCACCTGTCATACTTCATTGGCTATAATGATTCCACAGCCATGCGCATCAACACAATCTCGGTCTCAATTCATCACTCTCACAGTTTGACAGGGTAAATCCATAAGACAGGCCGAGCTCGTTCTGTTTCACACGACTCACCCATTCATATGAACCTCCTTCGACTCTCACCAACTGAGTAACTTCCTCTATGTGATTCCATTATCTCAGCAGAGTCAGGATCGCCCCATTCACAGGATACTTACAGATCAATACACTTCACAACCAAATCTCAACACGGTATTTCCTTTCCTGAAAATACTATGTCTTGACCCACATTCACGACATTCCACACACCATACTACTCAAAGAATGATTTCAATCATAGCAACAGTCATTTCAAAGGTTCATATTTTCGAATATGTCATTTGAATCTCAAACAGTTTTCAAAGCAACACCAAAGACAGAGAGTTCGCAAACAACACCAAAACCGGCGATCTGGTTCAAAAAACAGGGTATTTCGAAGTCTGTATACAAAACCGGCGACCACGTCGCCCAAACACATAGAACAGAGCATTCACGAAGATGAAAACGAAACCGGCGACCACGTCGCCCTTACTCCAGAAACAGCTATTCTATGGCTTGTATTGAAAATGAAGGCTAGCTTCCCTTACCTGGACTTGCGCAAAACACTGAGAGCTCCAAAATCCACCGAGCTTAAAGGATGCCTTAGCTTTGTTTTCAGCGTTTGGTTCGTAGAACTTGCAGAGGACCTCCCAGGTGCTCTAAGGGCAAACGTCGCTTGTCGCACTGATGCTTGAGGTGGCCTGAGTCACAACGCAAAGGAGAGAAGAAGGGAGGGAGGAAGTTTGCACTCACTCTACCACTCTTGAGTCTGTAACGTTCTTTGCCTTCCCGCAGTGGCTTTTGAATCCCAACTTACCTGTCCACGCATGCTGCTGCTGCCACCCCTTCTGCAGGAAAGCCTGAGAACCACTGCCCTGAACAGTACAACCACTGTTGTCTCTGGTGCATGCCAACCACTGCTCTGAACAGTACTACCGCTGTTGTCGCTTGTGCATGCCAACCACTGCTCTGAATAGTACGACCGCGAGTGTTTCCTGCGCATGCCAACATTCTGATGTCACCACTCTAAACCACCCTTTTTGTCTACGTGGCGCGTGTGCAGGACGTTTCATGCTGGGAGTCTGGGTCCCACTTTACTCTGTGTGAAACTCGACGTCGCGCGATAACTTTCCACTGCTGACTCATCCTGGCGAACGACCGATGTCTCCTTCGCCCTGGAAGACGACCGATGTCTTCCTCTGGGAGACGACCGATGTCTTCCCTGGCGACGCCCTCATAACTCTCGCGCCCTGGCCATGTCCACATGCATCGCGTCCTGGCGATGCCCGCATGCCTCTCGCGCCTTGGCCACGTCCACATGCCTCGCGCCCTGGCAAAGCCCGCATGCCTCTCGCGCCTTGGCCACGTCCACATGCCTCGCGCCCTGGCAATGCCCGCATGCCTCTCGCGCCCGCGCGATGCCTGCATGCCTCGCGCCCTGGCGACGTCCACCTGGCGCTCATGTGTAGCAGGCGACCGGCGATCTCATAGCCTTCTAAACTTAACTTTTCCTCCCTTTTTATTTTAAATAAAACATACATAGAATTCTTTTAAAATATACCCTTTTATTCCAATCCAAAAGTACAGGTCCTTACATTCTCCCCAACAAGAAAAATTTTCGTCCTCGAAAATTGAATTACAAGGAAAAGAGATATGGATAGGCTTCTCTCATGGGTTCTTCTAACTCCCAAGTTGAATCACCCGATCGCTCATCCCACACCACTTTCACCATGTTGATGGTCTTGCCTCTGAGCTGTTTACTTTGACGATCGTCAATCCTGACTGGTTTCGCTTCAAAGGACAAGTCATCCCTGATCTGGACATCGTCCACTTCCAGCACATGACTAGGGTCTGCCATGTACTTCCTCAGCTGTGATACGTGAAAGACATTGTGCAGAATCGCTAAATGGGGAGGTAGGGCGATCTCATAGGCCACTGGACCAATCCTCCTTAAGGTCTGATATGGTCCCACGAACTTAGGGGACAACTTCTTTGATCTGATCGCCCGTCCTACACCCTTGGTTGGTGTTAGTCTCATGAATACATGGTCTCCAGCAGCAAACTCCAAAGGCTTTCTCCTCTGATCTGCATAGGATTTCTGCCTACGTTGAGAAGCTCTCATTCTGCCTTGTATTTGTTTCACCTTCTCGGTTGTCTGCTGAATCAACTCTGGTCCAACCAATACTGCTTCGCCCTCCTGGTATCAGCACAATGGAGTTCTGCATTTCCTTCCATACAAAGCTTCATACGTTGCCATCCAATGCTGGCATGATCACTGTTATTATAGGTAAACTCTACCAACTCGGCTGGAGCCATCCTGTAAGGTGCCATTGACACTGGTCCAGCCCCGGGTACCAAAATCAATAGAGAATTCCACTTCCCTCTTAGGAGGTAATCCAGATATTTCTTCTGGAATTACATCCATGAAATCTTTCACCACAAGTATCCTACTTACGTCCTCTTCATTCTTCACTCCCAACCGAGCTAGGATTCACGAAGCACCTCGCCCCTTCTTCCAACTCTGACCACCCGTGCTGAACTGATATCACCTCTGATTCTTGGGGGTCTGGAAACGCTACCTTCTGACTACCGCAGTCTATGAGAACGTGATTGGCAGCTAGCCAATCCATTCCCAGGATAACATCCAGGTCCTGAAGAGGTAGGCAGATCAAGTTTACTTTGAATCTGCGTCCCTCTACTATCACTGGACATTCGGGGCAAACTGTAGAGGTCAACACCTGTCCTGACGCAGGTGTAGAGACCCACAGTTCAAACGGTAACTCCTTCACTAGAAGGCCCAACACGGCTACACACAGGCTTGACACAAAGGAGTGTGTCGCTCCAGAATCAAACAAAATTCTAACGTATCTACCAGCTATAAACAAGTACCTTGTACTAGGTTACCTGACTGAGATGCCTCCGCTCCAGACATGGCAAACACTCTCCCTCCTGCCTGAGGTCTGCTGCCTTCGTTCCTCAACTGCTGGGAACCAACGGGTTGAGTCATCCTTTTTCTGTTAGGACAATCTCTAGAAATGTGCCCCATCTCTTGGCATGTGAAACACCTGGGTCTCCATGTTTGTTGTTGCTGAAATTGGGGCGGCGCTGCTCCTGCCCTATGCTGTGGAGGTCTCGAATAAGGCTTGCTTTGTGGGTGCTGCACCTTGGCCTCCCCATTGGAAGAACCCCCTGGGTGTGACCTGATCACCCGAGAAT
This sequence comes from Phaseolus lunatus, assembly GCA_013389735.1. Taxonomy (NCBI): domain Eukaryota; kingdom Viridiplantae; phylum Streptophyta; class Magnoliopsida; order Fabales; family Fabaceae; genus Phaseolus; species Phaseolus lunatus. Next base: position 650,619 of record JAAFYQ010000207.1, on the reverse strand, counting down.
CACCCTTTTCCAGGGTCTCCACCATCTTCGCCTTCTCTACCAAGGCGTGAAATTCCCTGATGCACATCGGGGCTATGGTCCTCTTCAGCCCATGCTTCAGTCCCTCTTCAAACTTCCTACACCTCCAAGCCTCAGAGGTCGCCTGGGTATAGAATCGGGCGAGGTACTCAAACCGAGCAGCATAGGCGTTCACAGACATATCCCCCTGCTCCAACCTTAGTGATGGTATTTTCATGTGTTCTTCTTGAATCAAAGTAGAAATAGATGGAGCGGAAGCAATGGATGAGTGAAACAAGACCCTCCTAGGAGTTGTGTTGGTCTTGAAGGTGCATGGTGAGTATGGGTTGAGTGGTTCGGCCAGCTCAAGGGAGAAGGTGAAAGGATTGAAGTTTATAGCCTAGATTTCTAGGAGGAGTAAAGCTTGTACACAAAAAATGGCAGCATAACATTACTCAAAATAAACTTGAAAATACATGAGGTAGGCCTCCTTATTTATAGATTTAGGAGCCTTGGTGAGCAAGCTTAAAGGGTAGGGATGGAAATACAAAAAGTGGGGCTGCCTAGGGTATTGACTTTAGTCAAACCACACCATCATCCTAATATTCTAGAAGATAGGTCAAAAATGCAACATTTGATAGTACACCCCTCCTTCTTTTGCTAAAGGCACCTATTTGCTAGCACACCCCTCCTTCTATTGCTAAGGGCACCTTTTTGATAGCACACCCCTAAGTGAGCAAGTTTTGCTTTCTACACTACACTAATCTACTAAGCACCCCCTCCCCCTTTGGGCCTTTATGAAACATGTACAAGGATCTCTCTCTTCCATCCGTGGCTTCTTCTATGTGTGCTTGGATATGTTTAGCCATGGATCTTGTGAGAGGTCCTAGACGGTCTAGCCCCATGGATAGCCTCCCTCCTTCACGTTCTAGACGCTCACTTCCTGGAGCTAGACGCTCCTCTTGGTCTAGACGGTCTTCTTGGTTTGGGCCTTGGCTTCCTTGGCTAGATGTGCTTGGCCCTCCTCCATCATCCCCTCCCTCTTGAAAAAGGATTTGTCCTCAAATCCCTTGCTTTGTCTTCAACTAGGGGGATGGATGGGGCTGGATGGTGTCCATCATCTCCTCCTCCTTTGAGAAGATCTATCCTCAGATCTACAGATTTGATCTCGGATAGTAGCCTATTGTTTCGGCAAGGCTTGTCCTCCCGGATCAAACGTCCACCTATGGAAATCATCAAACAAAGTAAAGGTGTTAGTGTGAGCAATTGGAGAGAACTTAATTGTATGAAGTTGCCATTTTTGTTTTTCTTTTGTTTTTGGCAACTTTGTACAATATTTCTCTTTTGATGGTTGTATGTGTTCTCTAATCCTCTTATGTATTTGAAAATTTTCAATATTGGTTACCTTTTCCTTAGGCACAATACCTTTAGGAAAGGGTAACAACTTAAAAAGCGAAAGAGGATTAAGTCCACATGCAATTTCAAATGTAGAAATATTAGTAGTCTTGTGGACTACTCCATTGTATGCATGCTCAAAAGGATACTCATCCCAAGAATTGTGATTGTCTTTCATGATTTCTCTAGGCATAGTAAAAAGAGCTATGTTTTCAATTTTATTTTGACCATTCTTTTGAGGATAAAAATTTGAAGAGTACAACTTAATTTCAAGTTTTTCTAAAAGATTCCTCAAATGATGGTTTTCAAATTTTGGAGCTCTATCCAATACTATGCTTGAAGATAAACCATGAAGACTTGTCACTTCTATATAGAAGAGATTATCCATATCCATAAAAATGGAATCAAAACCTTTTGTTGTCCTAGGAAGCTCTAAGATAAAATTGAGGTTTATGTCTTCCCAAGGATCATTTGCAAAAGGTAAAGGAGTATAGAGTTCATGAGACATCACCTTAGGTGTATTTTTAAAACAAGAAATGTATCTAGGGTAATGTCTTTGAACATCTTTTCTCATGGGTGACAAAAGTTTTCCTTTTAAAAGCTCTAGAGTTTTATCAACTCTAATTTGGTCCATGAGTTCTCCTTCATGAAGAATTTTTCTCTTATGTGTAAAGATAGTCTCACTGTTACAATCATTGTTTATGAGAAGTTGCACACTTGGCAATGGTTGTCTCAATAGGACATGACAAGTTTCTTTAGGCACTACTTCACATAAAAATTTGTTTTTGTAGATGCTTGTAAATAACTTGACATTCACTTGGTGATATCCTAGCACATATGAGAAATAATCCACTTTATCTTTATCTATGCAAGCTTCTTTTGAAGACTCTTTTTTTGTTACTATGCTTGCAAGTGTTCCTTTACAAAAGGAAAGGCTAGGTTGTTCAACAAGACGTATATTTTCAAAGGTATTTTTAAATCTTTTGTCTTGTTGAATGACCTTGTGAGAAGGAACACTATTCTCCCACGCCTTTTGTTTCTCAAGGGTCTTCTCATGCTTTTCTTTTTCTTTTTCTTTTTCTTTAGCTTCCCTTTCGGCTTCCTCTCTTTTCTTTTGTATCTTTCTTTCCTTTCTTTCTTTATGGGAAGCAAACAATTTTTCTACCCTCATTTCCCAATCTAGGCAAGTTTCTATATTTTCTTTTCCATGGGAATGGGGTAGGTCTACCCTAACCTCTCTTGGGCTTTCTTGTTCTTTTCTATCTCTTCTATGTCTTCCCTCCCCAAAAGAATCATGCTTTTTAGAGATAGATGCATGAGAAGGTAATTTTTTTGAAATGTGAGACTTCTCATCCTTTGATTTAGTCAATTCATTAGTTTTGGCCTCATTCTCCAATTGTTTAGATGAAATTGATTGAATATTCTTGGAAAGTTGTTCCAAAAGAGATTTCAAGGATTTCACCTCACTTTTAAGAGATTTAAAGGAATGAGAAGACATGACTAGACCTTTGTGTATAGAAATATTTTACCTTGAGAAAATTTAGGGAAGTCAAAGAAGGTAGTCTTCCAGGTAAGGGAGGTGAGTCACAATGGACTACTTAAATACCAAGCCTTGCCTTAGCCAAAGACTATCCCTCAATGTCTTCACACAAAGCTTTCTCTTAGTAAACCACTTAAAACACAATTAGGTTGAAGAAATCAAATTTTGATGCAAGAAAACAATGCAAACTAGCTAATTAACCAAGCAAAAGAATTAACGAACTTAAACAAAACAAAACAATTACCAAACGTAACTAATTAAGCAAGGAAAGCAATTAAAACAATTAACACATGCTAAAACAAGTAAGGTCTACACTAGTCGGCCCTAGGTGAGGCTTCTTGGACACTTGGAGCCCTTGAAGACACACTCACCGTCTAATCACGTAGTTAAAGAGTAATTAACAAGGTTAAGTTACAAAGAAGATTAAGAAAACCCCCTTTGTTGATCCTTGTTTTGCTATTGGCACTCCCTTGGTTGTCTTTTCTTTGTTGGGCCCTCCAAGTGTTTGTCGTGTTTTTGAGTAATCTTTGTTTGCTGCCCTTGCTTTGGCTCCTCTTAGAATTAGAAAATTAATTCTCCAATCCAGCACCTATCACACAAGCTAGACCTCACTCAAGTTAAATTTCTACTCAAATAGGCACCAATTGAGAAATAATTCCAGCACCAAATTTAGAGGCCAAAGGATTAAAGCAAGAAACAAATTAATTAGAAAAACAGAACCACCAAATGGAGTTAAATTGTGACAACTAGAAAGAGTTCCAAAGAAATATAAAACAAGCAAATAAAGGTATTCAAAGAAAGGTAGGCACACAAAGTGAATCCTAAGAATAGCACTAGAATTGATTTCAAAATCAAAAACAGCACCACTGAAAAACTGTTGTGGCCAGAAAACGTGATTTTCCCCAATTTATGCTGAGCTGTCCTTTACAGATTTGCCTCTGAAAATTGATATGCAAATATTTCAAGATCTCAACTAAATTCTGGGACAGATTTCACCCAAAACGCATGAGCCATTTTTTTTTAATAAATTTTGCAAAATCAGTGTTCAGTTACGCCAGCTGGAGCGCCCAGATTTGCACACTGTTTTTAAAATATTTATCATTTTTTTTATATTTCTTTTTTTGACCTGATTCTTTTTTTGTCTTTTCTATAACACCTCAATCTTGCATATTCCAGAGAATCAAAATTTTCCTATCTGGAAAAAATAATTTTCCCAAGCAAAAACAGCCAGCACAGATTGATGTAAAACAGGGGATTCTGTGTAAATTGGAAAAACAGCAAGATATACCAAAAGACACAAAGGAAAATGATGTAAATGAATTTGTGTAGAACTAAAACACAAATATGAACTCAAGCTAAAATTAAAAAGGCAGCAAAGGATAAAAAATAACAGCAGATTAAGGCAACTTAAAGAGACCCAAAAACAAGAAACAATCAAGCCAAAAAAATAGGACTACTAAGAATTGATGACAATTATGGATTCACATGACTTGACACAACATTTATAGATTCAGAAAATAAAGACTCAAAGCATAAAATGAAGCAATTATAAGAAAGCAATAAAGACTCAAATTCCTAAAAGAAAACAGCCACTCAATGTGTAAGGAATCCTATCACAATTGCACAAGAAAATGTTCAAGATCAATTGAACACATGTGCTTCGGTTGGATCTTCCATAAGCACACCAAGAACAATTTAAAATGTAAAAAACAGCAAGACAATTATGGAATTGAAATGACAAGATGAAAATAAAGAAGAACTGAAAATTTAAAAAGACAAGCTACTCATCTTGAAGAACCAAAAGCTCATGATACCAAATGATGGTATTTTCATGTGTTCTTCTTGAATCAAAGTAGAAATAGATGGAGCGGAAGCAATGGATGAGTGAAACAAGACCCTCCTAGGAGTTGTGTTGGTCTTGAAGGTGCATGGTGAGTATGGGTTGAGTGGTTCGGCCAGCTCAAGGGAGAAGGTGAAAGGATTGAAGTTTATAGCCTAGATTTTTAGGAGGAGTAAAGCTTGTGCACAAAAAATGGCAGCATAACATTACTCAAAATAAACTTGAAAATACATGAGGTAGGCCTCCTTATTTATAGATTTAGGAGCCTTGGTGAGCAAGCTTAAAGGGTAGGGATGGAAATACAAAAAGTGGGGCTGCCTAGGGTATTGACTTTAGTCAAACCACACCATCATCCTAATATTCTAGAAGATAGGTCAAAAATGCAACATTTGATAGTACACCCCTCCTTCTTTTGCTAAAGGCACCTATTTGCTAGCACACCCCTCCTTCTATTGCTAAGGGCACCTTTTTGATAGCACACCCCTAAGTGAGCAAGTTTTGCTTTCTACACTACACTAATCTACTAAGCACCCCCTCCCCCTTTGGGCCTTTATGAAACATGTACAAGGATCTCTCTCTTCCATCCGTGGCTTCTTCTATGTGTGCTTGGATATGTTTAGCCATGGATCTTGTGAGAGGTCCTAGACGGTCTAGCCCCATGGATAGCCTCCCTCCTTCACGTTCTAGACGCTCACTTCCTGGAGCTAGACGCTCCTCTTGGTCTAGACGGTCTTCTTGGTTTGGGCCTTGGCTTCCTTGGCTAGATGTGCTTGGCCCTCCTCCATCACTTAGGAACTCAGCTTCCCTCGCAAACCTTGCGCTCTCTGGGAAGTATTTCTCCAGGAACCTCACCCTGAAGCTTTCCCAGTCCAACACATCCTCTCGGGCCTCCATCATCTGCTGAGCTCCCATCCACCAGAACTCAGCTTCTCCAGATAGCAAATAGGTGGCGAACACCAACTTCTTCTCTTCAGGGCAGGAGGTCGCCCTAAAGATTTTCTCCAACTCTCTGACCCACTAATCTGCCTGATCAGGGGTAGCATTCCCACTAAACTTGGGTGGGTTGTGCCTCATGAACTCAGTCAGTCCCATCTGTTCTTGAGGCTGACCGCCGTGGGAATTTGTCTCAGCCGACCGAGCAGTTTCCCAGTGGTGCATTGTAGCTTGATGGTTCTGAGCCATCGCGGCATTCTGTTGTTGGATGGCAGTTGCCATCATCTCGATAGCCTTGGCAATCTGGCTCATCTCCGAAGAAGATTGGGGAGGGGTAGAAGGTCTACGTGCCATCTCTCTTCGTTTCAGATTTGAAACTACAGGTTTTCTATATTCCCTACAACTACAAGAATGAGATCGATAAGAAATCAATTCATTCAAGGGGTAACAGCTAGACCTTACAAAGGTCAGCATCTCAAAGTCATCTAGAATTTGAGTTTATCAGCCGATCATGATACTTATAACATCAAGCATAACACCAAAACAGCTACTGCTTTAAGACCATCAATCCAAGCAACCACTTTCAATCATTTACTAAAAACACTCAATAATATGAAATAATTCACCCCAGAATTCAATATATGCTAAACATCAAACCTTTAGAATTAACAGTGAGAATCATCTCGATCCAGTTATGAGTGTGCACCCTCACCACTTTATCAAGACCCTCTCATTCTTAATACTAAGATTTTCAGTTAGGGCATACATTCACCAAAGCACACACAAAATTTCAATACAAAAACGCTTGAAAACCTTTCACTATAGTTGTTATTTAAAACTCAAATAAATTTTATGAGCAGAAGAAACACAATGGATCCACAGCCCTCAGGTCATCCTAAGGACGAACTGCTCTGATACCATTAATGTAACATCCCGCCAAATTACTATACAAATGTATATAATGAAAATAAAGGTAACAAATAGATTGAAGTGAACAAAATATTATATATATGAAATGTAGTTTCTCCTCACAGGGAGTTTAATACAAATTCGGTCAAATTTTCCAGAAACATAAACAAAATACAGTACAAAAAAACAAAGCAGGCGATCTCCTATCGGAAGAGACCGATCTCCTATCGGACGAGGCCGATCTCCTATCAGAGGACCCAAAACAGCCGATCTGCTACCAGAACAGAAATCAGGCGATCTCCTTCCGGCGACCACTCACTAAGGAACTCTACTTCCTGGAAAATCATCTGCTCCCGTGTAAAATACACGATCATCACAGTTTTAAGAGAAAACAGCCAGAGAACAATACAAAGGGTAAGCTAGATATTTTTAAACTTTAAATTTTAAACTGGACAACCTACGTAGATCAGCCTTTTTAAACATTCGTAAGAGTCCATGACTTTCTCATTCATATCACACAGCCATCAAGAAATCACATGTTTCACAATATTTTCAAGAGTCGTTCTATTCACATAATGCACCAAGTGTCTATCAATTCAATGTTTTTCATTTCTCACGTCAGACTACCACTGACTCAGCACACAAGACACTTGACTCCACTTCCGGAAGACTCGTGCGTTGAACCTAGCATCCAGGGACATGCACCTGTCATACTTCATTGGCTATAATGATTCCACAGCCATGCGCATCAACACAATCTCGGTCTCAATTCATCACTCTCACAGTATGACAGGGTGAATCCATAAGACAGGCCGAGCTCGTTCTGTTTCACACGACTCACCTATTCATATGAACCTCCTTCGACTCTCACCAACTGAGTAACTTCCTCTATGTGATTCCATTATCTCAGCAGAGTCAGGATCGCCCCATTCACAGGATACTTACAGATCAATACACTTCACAACCAAATCTCAACACGGTATTTCCTTTCCTGAAAATACTATGTCTTGACCCACATTCACGACATTCCACACACCATACTACTCAAAGAATGATTTCAATCATAGCAACAGTCATTTCAAAGGTTCATATTTTCGAATATGTCATTTGAATCTCAAACAGTTTTCAAAGCAACACCAAAGACAGAGAGTTCGCAAACAACGCCAAAACCGGCGATCTGGTTCAAAAAACAGGGTATTTCGAAGTCTGTATACAAAACCGGCGACCACGTCGCCCAAACACATAGAACAGAGCATTCACGAAGATGAAAACGAAACCGGCGACCATGTCGCCCTTACTCCAGAAACAGCTATTCTATGGCTTGTATTGAAAATGAAGGCTAGCTTCCCTTACCTGGACTTGCGCAAAACACCGAGAGCTCCAAAATCCACCGAGCTTAAAGGATGCCTTAGCTCTGTTTTCAGCGTTTGGTTCGTAGAACTTGCAGAGGACCTCCCAGGTGCTCTAAGGGCAAACGTCTCTTGTCGCACTGATGCTTGAGGTGGCCTGAGTCACAACGCAAAGGAGAGAAGAAGGGAGGGAGGAAGTTTGCACTCACTCTACCACTCTTGAGTCTGTAACGTTCTTTGCCTTCCCGCAGTGGCTTTTGAATCCCAACTTACCTGTCCACGCATGCTGCTGCTGCCACCCCTTCTGCAGGAAAGCCTGAGAACCACTGCCCTGAACAGTACGACCACTGTTGTCTCTGGTGCATGCCAACCACTGCTCTGAACAGTACTACCGCTGTTGTCGCTTGTGCATGCCAACCACTGCTCTGAACAGTACGACCGCGAGTGTCTCCTGCGCATGCCAACATTCTGATGTCACCACTCTAAACCACCCTTTTTGTCTACGTGGCGCGTGTGCAGGACGTTTCATGCTGGGAGTCTGGGTCCCACTTTACTCTGTGTGAAACTCGACGTCGCGCGATAACTTTCCACTGCTGACTCATCCTGGCGAACGACCGATGTCTCCTTCGCCCTGGAAGACGACCGATGTCTTCCTCTGGGAGACGACCGATGTCTTCCCTGGCGACGCCCTCATAACTCTCGCGCCCTGGCCACGTCCACATGCATCGCGTCCTGGCGATGCCCGCATGCCTCTCGCGCCTTGGCCACGTCCACATGCCTCGCGCCCTGGCAAAGCCCGCATGCCTCTCGCGCCTTGGCCACGTCCACATGCCTCGCGCCCTGGCAATGCCCGCATGCCTCTCGCGCCCGCGCGATGCCTGCATGCCTCGCGCCCTGGCGACGTCCACCTGGCGCTCATGTGTAGCAGGCGACCGGCGATCTCATAGCCTTCTAAACTTAACTTTTCCTCCCTTTTTATTTTAAATAAAACATACATAGAATTCTTTTAAAATATACCCTTTTATTCCAATCCAAAAGTACAGGTCCTTACAGAAATCATTCCTTTAAGTGTTATGTGATGTGTTGAATGTGGTGAATGTGGGATCAAGGCGTAGTATTTTCAGGAAAGAAAATACCGTGTAAGATCGTGTAAGATGTGCATTGATCGGTGATTCCTAATGAGATATCCTGACTCTGCTGAGATAATGGAATCACATAGAGGAAGTTACTCAGTTGGTGAGAGTCGAAGGAGGTTCATATGAATGGGTGAGTCGTGTGAAAAAGAACGAGCTCGGCCTGTTCCATGAATTAAACCTGTCATACTGTGAGAATGATGAACTTGAGATCGAGATTGTGTTGATGCGCATAGCTGGGGAAACATTACAGCTGTTTAGTATGACAGGTGCAGATCTCTGAGTCTACTCAATGCACGAGTCTTCCGGAAGTAGTGTCAAGTGTCTGTGTGCTGAGTCAGTGGTAGTCTGACGTGAGAAATGAGGGACCTTGAAATTGATAGACACTTGATGCAGTTTGTGAAATAGAATGACTCTGTGCAAATATTGTAAAGTGTGTGATTTCTTGGCGATCAGGTGAAGGGAATGAGAAACTTTATAGTTTTATGTGGGTATCTTGAATTTGTTTTATTCTGATTTTTATGTTCATATTTAAACTCTCTTTAAAATATATAGCTTACCCTGCGTGTTCTGCTCTATGGCTGTTTTTCTCTTAAAACTGTGATGATCGTGTAATTTTTACACGGGAGCAGATGATCTTCCAGGAAGTGGAGCTCCTTAGTGAGTGGTCGCCGGGGAAGAGATCGCCTGTTTCTATCTCTTGGTGGTGATCGCCGGATTTATGTCCTGATAGCAGATCGCCTGTTTTGGGGTCTTCTGTTAGGAGATCGCCGGTTTATGTATGGAGACCGCCGTTTTCGTTGTATTTGATTGATTTCGTTAAGTTTTGAAAAACATTTGACTGGTTATGTATTAAACTCCCTGTGAGGAGCAACTTCATTACTTATATATATAATTATGTTCTTTTCAACATTATTTGCTTACCTTTATTTTCATTATATAAATATGAATAGTTTTTGGCGGGATGTTACAGAGACAGATTCAGAATTGTATTGGTATTGCTTCAGCGGCTATTAACATGCTCTCTAAAAAGGTTCGAGGTGGTAATGTGGCATACAAAGTTGATATTCATAAAGTCTTTGATACTCTGAGTTGAAAGTTTTTATTATTATTTTTGACACGCTTTGGTTTTCACCCCTTGTTTGTCGGTTGGATTAGTACTATTCTCCGATCTGCTATGCTTTCAATCAGAATAAATGGCAGTCTGGTGGATTCTTTTCCTTGTAGTAGAGGGGATGGAAAAGGTGATCCTTTTTCTCCTTTACTTTTCTGTCTTGTAGAGGAAGTTCTCACTTGAGATCTTTCTAAGTTTGTGAATGATAAGCAGATTCTACATATGGCTGGTCCGCAAGGTTTTCTCACTCCCTCTCATGTTTTGTATGCTGATGACATTGTTGTTTTCTGTAGGGCAGATAATAAGTCTCTTAGAAATTTGAGTACTTTTCTTAAAACATATGGTGATTTCTTGGGTCAATATGTTAACAATTATAAGAGTATTTTTTTCACCATGGATAATTCTGCAAGATTTGTCACCAAAATTCAACGTATTTTTTCTTGTAGCCATGGTTGTTTGCCTTTCAATTATTTAGGAGTGCCTATCTTAGTTGGTGCTCCAAAGAGCCATTTTCTGCAACCTTTGGTGGATAAAGTCAAATTGAAGCTAGCATCTTGGATAGGTAAATCTCTTAGTATGATAAGTCGGATTCAGTTGGTCAATATGGTTGATCCTGCCGCGGACTTGAACGTGGAGTATGTGCCTCGTCACTCCTTCGTCTAGCCTTCTGCAACTGCACGTTCTGCAAGAACGCTCCAAGAACCTTCACTGGAACTCCAAACGATGCCTGCAAAACACACAGACGGCGTCGCTAGCGGCCGTTGTAGCTCCGACGCTCAAGTCAGATAGCAGGAACACCAAAAACTCTCACTGAATCTCTCTGTGAGACTCGTGTGTGCTCTGATCCACTTTCTCTCTCTGTGGCTCAATTCTGTTCTCACTGTGCAACATGTACAAACGTTCCCACAATGACTCAGAAACTGTGTGTAGTAAATCTGTGTAAACTTGTAATCTGAAAAAACTTGTGTAAACTTGTAATCTGAAAAACTTGTGTAAACTTGTAATCTGAAAAACTTGTGTAAACTTGTAATCTGAAAAACTTGTGTGTACCTGACATATCGTGGAGTACTTTTATACTTGGGTCGTGCCTCTCTCTCAGATGGTGACACGTGGAGGCATGCAACTGGCATCTAACCGTACACGTCTCACACCTGGAGGGCTTCTGCGCTTTTCTCTGTGCGGCTAAGTTATCCTCTTGCGGAGTAACTTAGCGCTTTTCTTCTCTCTAAGTGAGTAGCATGCTCCCAGGAGAGCACCAGGTGTGGCTGGTCTAAGCACACTCACCAGGTGCATCCTGCCTGCATGGTCTCACCACACGTCCTGTGAGTGAGTGCATGCTCCCAAGAGAGCACCAAGTGTGGCTGGTATAAGCACACTCACCAGGCGCATCCTGCCTGCATGGCCTCATTGCACGGTGCTATGCACGTAATGGGTTAAGAGAGTCACTGATCACTGACCAGTTTGCTAGCTCCCTTATGCCATCCTCATGCACGACCCTACCAGCGAGCAGCTCCTCTTCTTCTGGTTTGACATCATGCGAGGTGCATGCATAACGCTCTCGCTGGGAGCCTGGGTCCCAGCTTAACACGTGTAGCAAGAAACCCTGATGACCATGCCCCGATGACCGTGCGGTGCCTCATTACTTTCCCCCGATGACCGTGCGGTGCCTCATTACTTTCCGCGCTCTGCTTCTAGACGCTTTTCTAGGCACTGATCTGGGGGTGGTGGCCACTTGGTAACTGACCACCGATCACCGTTCTAAGTGATCTCCTCCCTGATTCACCTGCTATCTCATTCCACATGTCACCCTGTGACTAGTCCACGTGGTCACTTGTTGCTGACGTCATTGACTACTGTTGACCGACCGGATCAATGGTGATTACAGGAATTCTAGCATATAGCTTTAATTTGTGATCCTGCCGCGGACTTGAACGTGGAGTATGTGCCTCGTCACTCCTTCGTCTAGCCTTCTACAACTGTGTGTTCTGCAAGAACGCTCCAAGAACCTTCTCTGGAACTCGCAACGATGCCTGCAAAACAACACAGACGGCGCCTTTAGCGGCCGTGTGCACTCCGATGCTCAAGTCAGGCAACAGAACCACCAAAAACTCTCTCTGAATCTCTCTGTGAGACTCGTGTGTGCTCCGATCCACTTTCTCTCTTTGTAACTCTGTAAAACTGTAAAAATTGTAAACCGTGTAAAAACGTAAAACTCGTGTACCTTACATGACGTGGAGTGCTTTTATACCTAGGTCGCGCCTCTCTCTCAGATGGTGACACGTGGAGGCATGCAACTTGCATATAACCGTACGCGTGTCACACCTAAAGGGCCTTGCGCTTTTCTCTGTGCGCCTAAGTTATCCTCTTGCGGAGTAACTTAGCGCGTTTCTTGCCTCTGAATGAGTTGCATGCTCCCAGGAGAACACCAGGTGTGGCTGGTCTAGGCATACTCACCAAGCGCTACGTCCTGCATGTATGACCTCACCGCACAGTGCCATGCACGTAATGGGTTAAAAGAGTCACTAATCACTGACCAGCTTACTAGCTCTCTTGTACCATCCTCATGCACGACCCTACTGGCGAGCAACTCTTCTTCTTCTGGTTCGGAATCATCCGAGGTGCATGCCTAACGCTCTCGCTGGGAGCCTGGGTCCTAGCTTAACTGCGTGTTAGCAGGAAACCCCGATGACCATGAACCGATGACTGATCAGTGCTTCTTGCGTAACGCTCTCACTGGGAGCCTGGGTCCCAGCTTAACTGCGTGTTAGTAAGAAACCCCGATGACCATGAATCGATGACTGATCAGTGCTTCTTGCGTAACGCTCTCGCTGGGAGCTTGGGTCCCAGCTTAACTGCGTGTTAACAAGAAACCCCGATGATTGATCAGTGCTTCTTGCGTAATGCTCTCGCTGGGAGCCTGGGTCCCAGCTTAACTGCGTGTTAACAAGAAACCCCGATGATTGATCAGTGCTTCTTTACTTCTCGAGCTCTGCCTCCAAGCGCTCATCTAGGCACTGATCTGCGGGTGGTGGTCACTTAGCAACTGACCACCGATCACCGTTCTGAGTGATCTCCTCCCTGATTCACCTGCTATCTCATTCCACGTGTCACCCTGTGAATGGTCCACGTGGTCATCTACTGCTGACATCATCGACTACCAATGACCGATCGGATCAATTTGTATAAGTGGTCTGTTTCTCATATTAAGCAAGTTGAGCAGTGGTGTCGAAATTTTATATGAACTGGCGATATTCTGAAAAAAGGCATAGCTACTGTTAATTGGGTTATGATTTGTTCTCCCCTTGAGAATGAAGGTTTGAATATTATTAACCTTCACCATGGAAATAATGTGTATCTTCTTAAGCTTGCTTGGAACTTTGCTTATAGCAACAGGTCCTTGTCTTTGCTCTTGAAAGCTAGGGTTCTTAAATAAAAATACAAGTTTAAAACGGTTTATAGATCCTCATCTCTTTGGCCTGGAATTAAGCAATTTTATTCTACTATACTTGATTATACTTCTTGGATTGTAGGTACAGGTTCTTTTATTAATTTCTAGAATGATAAATGGTGTTCTACTACTCCTTGAGCACATATTGCATGGTTATCTGATGGTATTAGCATTTCGGATATAGTTTCTCAATTTTGGACAGGTTGTGATTAGAATATTTCATTGTCTTCACAGCAGATGCCTCATCTTTTTAGTCATATCATGGTTAGGGCAAATCAGGATGTTCCTAATTGGATTTTAGATGAGTCTGGTCGGTTGACTCTTAAATTGGTTAGGACTTTTTTCTTGGAACCAGGACTTCCTTGTGATTGAGGTAAATTTATTTGGTCTTCAGATATCCCACCCTCCAAAACTCTTGTCCTTTGGAAAGTTTTTCACGGGCGACTTCCTACAGATCAGCATATTCAAAATAAAGGTCTCCATATTTATTCTATGTGTACACTTCGTGATGTGAGTCTCTTATGAACCTTTCTTGGTTTGGGTTGAGTTGATATAGGTTTCATTGTATTCATGACACTTTCAAGAATTAGGATTAAAATTCTAAAGAACAATTAATAGAGTTTCTACTCAAGAAAACAAAGGTTCATACTAAAAACACATGAATAGGTAACTTGTAGTGTAAGATAACAATGGAATATGAATGGGTAATTCAAGAACAGTACCAAACTTCAAAGGAAACACAAGAACAACATAAGAACACCAAGAACAAGTGAAAATACTGATTGAAATTCAATAGGAATTAGAAAATCACAAAGAAACTCATCAAAGAACAAAAACCCATGGATGGAAAACAAGAACAACACATGTATATGGAAACCCATGGTTTGGACGAAATTAAAACAACAAGAAAACAAGGAAATAAACCAAACAAAGTGCAGAAAAATGACAGCAAATGAAAGGAAACAACTCATGGAAAAGATTGAACCGATTAAAAAATGGAAAAACTACAAGAAAACACAAATGGGTACTTTTAGAAGACGAATAGAAATGACTTATGTGGTTGTAGCCTTTTGGAGATGTGATTAACGCCACTTGGAGGGTGGTTCTTCTAAGATGAGTGGGTGGTGCCGCCACTTGAGAGTCTCCAAAGCTCACAAGATAAGACATGGAGGAGAAGAAGAGACAAGTCTCACAAACTCACTCTCTCTCAATTTCAAGATACACTGGTGCAGAAACGTAGAACAAATGCGGCTATTTTCATTTTATAAATGCGGCTATACAGCCGCATTTGATCAACATGCATTTTTAAATCAAAGATTTACAAATGCGGTTAAATAGCCACACCTATAAATACTATTTACAGATGCGGCTTTTTGTTGGAGCCGCATCTATAAATGCTCCAGAGGTGGTGCCAGGTTTGGAATTGGAATGATTTACAAATGCGGTTATTTACTATAACCGCATCTGTAAATGTGATTTACAGATGCGGCTATTTACTTTAGCCGCATCTATAAATGCTCCAGGTTTGGAATGGCAATGATTTACAGATGCGACTAAGGTAAACAACCGCATCTATAAATCATTGCCTTCATTTTTTAGAGCATTTGGTTAGTTGTCTATCTATCTTTTTACACTATTGATCAAATCATAGAGTTATAAAAGTTTAGGAAATATGTGGACCAAGATTGTCTCACATATGTCATGGCTTCCGAACTCATGGGTTCCTCATCCGTGAAGAACTGGATTTCAAAATGGTTGACACATAAATTAGTTTTAAGATAGATAAATTAGTTTGAAGTTATAAAAATAATTTAAGAAATCTTACCTCTTGCCAATTACTTGTAAGACCTAGTCTTACAATGGTACTCATCCATTGCATGACGTAATAGCCACACTCATAGCTTCCTGGTTGTTTATTACACTATAATTCAATAAATTGTAAAAGTTAGTATAATTAAACAATGAAAAAAAAAAGAAAAATCTTACATACCTTTAATCTTATCCAGTTCAAATTTTGAAAATTTGAATTCGATCTCCCTTTTAGAATGTTATATCCACACCATGAACTGGTTGAGACAAAAAACCTTGTTAGTGGATTACTTATAGTTTCAATCATATTTAAGTTTATAGTGTACTTACTTATCAATGATATTCTTAAAACTTGTGGATATCTTCTTGTGTAGGGAACAGAACCACAAAGCCGTCCTATCCTTCACTGATAAGACAAGTAATTGCCAATGACCCCTATATCATCCATGAAAATAGTTGAGTAAATTTATAAAACATGAATATAATAAACTTTTAACATATATATTTAAACTTACTCGTTAATATAAGGGAACAAATAAACCTCTTTTCCCTCTTTTTCCAGGGTGTTAGTGATGTATGATTGGGTCTCATTTGTCTTTGCTCCAGTGGGATTAGTATATGCAGGATCTAAGAATCCATACACATTTTCCTTCCTCTTAGTGACAAAGACACCATTCAAAAACCTACAAGTAATTAGTTAAATCATAATGAATGCTAATTTAACATAAATGAAAATGAAATGTAGGTAACGATACTAAATTGAATGATATTTATATTCAGCTCCTGATCCCTAGCTACAAATTCTAGCAGATCTGACATGTATATGTACAATGGTAGCTCAGGGTTTGTTTCAAAAAAACGTATCATCCCATGGAACTTCCAGAGGATCTCGTCCAATTTGTCTAGCAACTATAGCTAAGGAAGCTATAGGATCGTCAAGCGGAACCTCTTATTTCTTTTTCGGACTTGGTTTCCGACGAGGTTTCTACAAAAAGAAAAAAGATTTGTTATAAATTACATGTCATATATGAAATGAAATTATTACTAGTGGTTGTGGCATATATCAAATCAGTTGTCTGGGCCAGGCTACAAAGGACTGAAATGCTTCGGCCACAGTTGTTACCTCTTCTGAAGGTAGTGGAAGATGAGCATCACGTACTCGTACTCTTTCAACCGTGACCTTTGCTGCATCAGGGGAGAGAGGAACATTATGTAAGGTGGTGGCATCCTCATAGACTTTTCCAATGGCCACCACCTGAGGAATGATGCCACCCTCTACCAGTAGCTCACATTGCCTCGTCTGGCCAATGATATCATCCCCTGATGTTGTAGGAGCTGCACAACTCCCCTTTGTGCTCTTGGGAGCGGGACTAAGAAGCGTTTGAATCGGCTGCTCAGCACAAAGTTGTTGCGATATCTCTTGTCGCAACTCTAGCCTCATCTTTTCCGTCTCCCTTCTCATCTCATCCATTAATTCTTGACGTAGCCTTTGCTCCATTTCTTTTTTGCTCTCTTTGGAGGAAGAGGATGAGTGTCGTGGTGCAGCTCCAAAATAAAGTCTAATCCCAACTCCTTGTCCAGCTGCACGAACACGACCAGAGTGCTCAGGTCATCCAATTGCTTCAACAAGGATATCGTGACGACCTTCAGCAACAAAATTACCTTGGGAGTCCAAGGCATCCTGCAAGAGACAAAAATCATATGAGGTTTTGTTATAAGTAATGCAGCATAATAGATGAAAAAAGGCTTAAATAACTTACAATTTTTTCAATGATAAGCCCTGATTTATCAGAACTTGGTGCACCCGATGTAAGGACCTATAAAATTAAATTGGAATAAAAGGAACATATTTTAAATGAATTCTAAGTATGTTTTTATTTAAAATAAAAAGGAAGGAAAGTGTAGCTTAGAAGACTATGAGATCGCCTGGTTAGTACATAATCGCATGTCGCCTAGACTACACATGAACGCCAATCGCCTATAGTGTACATGATCACCAATCGCCTATAGTGCACATGATCGCCGAAAGTGCACTCAGTATGTGGTCAGAATACTGGATCAACCATAGTGGGTTCCAAAAACCACGCGTATCAAGGTGTGGGTTAAGCCTTAGATACGCTGTGCATGCGAAGCTCTATGCTTGAGCATAAGAAATCGTCCTTAGTGTTGCATGCATGGGCGTGTAAGGACCTGTAAAATTAAATTGGAATAAAAGGGTATATTTTAAATGAATTCTATGTATGTTTTATTTAAAATAAAAAGGAAGGAAAGTGTAGCCTAGTAGTGCATGATCGCCGGTCGCCTGCTACACATGAGGGCGTCGCCAGGGGTAGACATCGATCGTCTCCCAGAGGCAGACATCGGTCGTCTTCCAGGGCGAGGGAGACATCGGTCGTTCTCCAGGATGAGTCAGTGGTGGAAAGTTGTCGCGCGATGACGAGCTTCACACAGATAAAGTGGAACCCAGACTCCCAGCATGAAACGTCCTGCACGCGCGCCACGTAGACAAACAGGGTGGTTCAGAGTGGTGACATCAGAATGTTGGCATGCGCAGGAGACACTCGCGGTCGTACTGTTCAGGGCAGTGGTTGGCATGCACAAGAGACAACAATGGTCGTACTGTTCAGGGCAGTGGTTGTCAGGCTTTCCTGCAGAAGGGGTGGCAGCAGCAGCATACGTGGACAGGTAGGCTTGGATTCAAAAGCCACTGCGGGAAGGCAAAGAGCGTTACAGACTCAAGAGTGTTAGAGTGAGTGCAAACTTCCTCCCTCCCTTCTTCTCTCCTTTGCGTTGTGACTCAGGCCACCTCAAGCATCAGTGCGACAAGCGACGTTTGCCCTTAGAGCACCTGGGAGGTCCTCTGCAAGTTCTACGAACCAAACGCTGAAAACAGAGCTAAGGCATCCTTTAAGCTCGGTGGATTTTGGAGCTCTTGGTGTTTTGCGCAAGTCCAGGTAAGGGAAGCTAGCCTTCATTTTCAATACAAGCCATAGATTAGCTGTTTCTGAAGTAAGGGCGACGTGGTCGCCAGTTTCCTGTTTCTTTTCGCAATGCTCTGTTCTATGTGGTTGGGCGACGTGGTCGCCGGTTTTAAATACGAATTTCGAACTCCCCTGTTTTTGGTATTGTTTGAAGCTGTTTGAGATTTAAATGTGAAATACATGTGATATTCGACAATCTGAACCTTTGGAATGACTGTTGCTGTGGTTGGAATCATTCTTTTGAGTGGTATGATGTGTGGAATGTCGTGAATGTGGATCAAGACATAGTATTTTCAGGAAAGGAAATACCGTGTTGAGATTTGGTTGTGAAGTGTATTGATCTGTGAGTATCCTGTGAATGAGGCGATCCTGACTCTGCTGAGGTAATGGAATCATATAGAGGAAGTTACTCAGTTGGTGAGAGTCGAAGGAGGTTCATATGAATGGGTGAGTCGTGTGAAAAAGAACGAGCTCGGCCTGTCTTATGGATTAACCCTGTCATACTGAGAGAGTGATGAATTGAGATCGTGATTGTGTTGATGCGCATGGCTGTGGAAACATTCCAGCCAATGAAGTATGACAGGTGCATGTCTCTGGATGCTAGGTTCAACGCACAGTCTTCCGGAAGTGGTGTCAAGTGTCTTGTGTGATGAGTCAGTGAAGTCTGACGTGAGAAATGAGAATCTTTGAATTGATAGACACTTGATATATGTTGTGATTTTAATGACCTTCGAGGAATCGTGCAATATGTGTTTAATTGATGGTTTACGTGGGTATCTTGAATTTGTTTTACCTTGATTTTAAAGTTCATATCTAACTCTTTTAAATGTCTAGCTTACCCTGCGTTTCTTTTGTGTTGTGTTTGGCCTTTTCTTAAACCTGTAATGATCGTGTATAATTTACACGGGAGCAGATGATGTTGCAGGAAGTAGAGCTCCTTAGTGAATTGTCGCTGGAAGGAGATCGCCTGTTTTCTATATCTGTTGGGCGATCACCCCTTTTGCTGCTTTCTTATAGGAGATCGCCTTTATGATAGGAGATCGCCCTTCTAATAGGAGATCGCCCTTCTGTCAGGAGATCGCCTATCTTTCTATTGTATTGTATTTTGTTTACGTTTTAATGGAAAGGTGATCGTATTTGTACTAAACTCCCTGTGAGGAGAAACTTTATTTACATATATAAAATTTTGTTCACTTCAATCTATTTGTTACCTTTATTTTCATTATATAAACATGAATAGTATTTTGGCGGGATGTTACAGGGCGCACGAGGAGTAGTGCTGATCTACTCTTGGAAATGTGAAGCTACCGACGTCACCAAGTCATGTGGAGATGATACCTTGGACGTAACATAGTGGGATGAAGAACCTTCAGCAAGGCGTGGCGATGTGTCGTCGGGCATCGCCAGGGCGCGAGGCATGCGGGCATCGCCAGGGAGCGAGACTTGCGGGCATCGCCAGGGCGCGAGGCATGCGGGCATCGCCAGGGCGCGTGGCATGCGGGCATCGCCGGGCGCGAGGCATATGGGCATCGCTGGGCGCGAGGCATGCGGGCATCGCCAGGGCGCGAGACTTGAGGGGCATCGCCAGGGCGCGAGGCATGCGGTCATCGCCAGGGCTAGACATCGGTCGTCTCCCAGGGAGAGACATCGGTGGATAGTCATCGCGCGAGCGGTCATCGGTGGAAGGTTATCGCGCGATGTCGAGTTTCACACAGATAAGGTGGAACCCAGGCTCCTAGCATGAAATGTCCTGCACGCGCGACACGTAGACAAAAAGGGTGGTTCAGAATAGTGACATCAGAGTGTTGGCCTGCGCAGAGGCACGCGTAGTCGTACTATTCAGGGAAGCGTACACGCAAACTTCCCTGCAGAGTGGGTGGTGGCAGCGGCTTTTGTGGACAAGTTGGTTTAGATTCAAAAACCCACTTCTGAGAGGCAAAGAACGTTGCAGTGGTTCAAGAGTGAAAGAGTGAGTTTACCTTCATCCTTCTCTTTTCTCTCCTTCGCGCTGCGATTCAGACATCCTCAAGCACCAGTGCGACGAGCGACGACTGCACTTGGATACCTGGGGAGTTCTCTGCGAGTTTTCCGTCAGGACGCTAAAACAGAGTTAAGGCATCCTTAAGCTTCGGCGGGTTTTTGGAGCTCTTGGTGTTTTGCGCTAGTCCAGGTAAGGGAAGCTAGCCTTATTTCCAACGAAAACCTTATATTAGATGATTGAGATGATGGGGCGACGTGGTCGCCGGTTTTCAACTGTTATTGCATAATCCCCTATTTTTGGACGAGATCGCCGGTTTTGGCGTTGTTTTTCGAACTCCCCTGTTTTTGTGTTGTTTGAAACTGTTTGAGATTTAAATGTGATATTCGAAAATCTGAACCGCGGAATGAATGTTGCTGTGACAAGAATCGTTCATTAAGTGTTGTATGATGTGTTGAATGTTGTGAATGTGGGATCAAGGCATAGTATTTTCAGGAAAGAAAATACCGTGTAAGATCGTGTGTAATGTGCATTGACTAGGGACTTGTCTAGAAGGAGATATCATGACTCTGCTGATATAATGGAATCACATAGATGAAGTTATTCAGTTGTGGAGAGTCGAAGGAGGTTCATATGTATGGGTAAGTTTTTTGAAAGATAACTGACTTGACCTGTTATATGAATTAACCCTGTCATACCGGGAGAGTGATGATATTGAGATTATGTATGCGCATGGCTGTGTGGATTTCACAGCGACCCTGTGTGGATTTCACAGTGGTGTGGTATGACAGGTGCAGATCTCTGAGTCTGAGTCAACGCACGAGTCTTCCGGAAGTAGAGTCATGTGTCTATATGTTATGAGTCAGTGGAAAGTCTGACGTGTGAACCATGAATATTGAAAGTAGTGAATAGACACTTGACGAGTTTGTGGAATATGGGAATGTTGATGGTTGAAATTGATATGGATTATGAATGGTGTGAAGATTTATGTTTTCTATTGATATAAAGTTTCATATTTAAAGTTTTTAAAATATCTAGCTTACCCTTTTATCTGGTATTGTGGTTGCTTTCTTAAACCTGTGATGATCGTGTATTTTTGCACGGGAGCAGACGAGGTTGCAGGTAGTAGAGTTCCTCTGTGAGTGGTCGCCGGAAGGAGATCGCCTGTTTCTGTTTCCGTTACGCGATCACCCTTTTTTCTGTTTTCTGATAGGAGATCGCCTTTTTCTGTTAGGAAATCTCCTATTTTTTTATTTTGCTGTATTTTGTTTAAGTTTTGGAAAACTGACCGGATATGTATTAAACTCCCTGTGAGGAGGGATTTCATTATATATATATACATATGTTCACTTCAATATTATTGTTATACCTTTAATTCGTTTTATAATTATGAAAAGAATTTGGCGGGATGTTACACCCGACTTCTTAATTCGGGCCCTCTTCCATTTGTCATGGCGCGTAGGTGGTGATGGAGGAGAAGTGACCCCTGTTTCCACATCCTGAGATGCACTCCCCTGTCTGGATTGCTCCTTTTCAACCATCAGTGCTTGCTCAAGCTTTCGATACCCCACACGAGACATTACGTGCGGGGTAAGGTTCTTTAAAGCTATGTCTTGAGCTTTCTTTCGCCGATGTTGTCATAATTGAAATAAACAAAGTGAATTCAATAATAATAACTCATTAATGTTATATAAGTCAAAATAGTTAAGTAACTTCACTTACAATCCATTCTTCAGTTAGACGGCTTTCTTTAAAAGCAAGCCATGTCTCTTCATCAATAAAATTGTATCTTTCACAAGGACTTTCATCCTTAAACTCACCAAAAATGTATCTCGTCGTCAGTCTTGACTTAAAGGCGCGAAACTTAAGTCTGATATTGGACATAATCCTTGATCGAAGCGGTTCCACATTAGGAATTTCAAAATTTGCCTGCAAAATAACATCACCAAATTAAAGTTAGTCAATGAATATTAAATAGCTTTATATGATAACAATAATTATGTAAAGCTTACCAGAACATCCTCCCACAACATGTTTCGGTCGACCTCTAACACCTCGTCCCATGAATTAATCAAAATGGAGAGTCTTTCACGAGAAAGAACTCCAAGATAGCTATTAAACTCATCTGCATTAGGACCAGATGCCATTCCAGTGTTGACGTCAATGTCAACAACTGTCTTCTCACCAGCGGCACGTTTCTTTGCCAGACGCTTCATCCTAGTAGGTCCTCTCACTGGTGCAAAAACGTAAAACAAATGCGGTTATTTTCATTTTACAAATGCGGCTAAACAACCGCATTTGATCAACACGCATTTGTAAATCAGAGATTTACAAATGAGGTTAAACAACCGCATCTGTAAATACTATTTACAAATGCGGTTGTTTCCCGTAACCGCATCTGTAAATGCTCCAGAGGTGTGCCCAGGTTTCATGAATGGCAATGATTTACAGATGCGGTTGTTTACCTTAACCGCATTTGTAAATCAAGGGAATGATTTACAGATGCGGTTGCTTACTACAACCACATCTGTAAATCAAGGGAATGATTTACAGATGCGGTTGTAGTAAACAAACCACCTCTGTAAATCACATTTACAGATGCGGTTGTAGTAAGCAACCGCATCTGTAAATCATTCCCTTGATTTACAAATGCGGTTGTAGTAAGCATTTATGAGCTTTATGAGCTTCTATGTAAGGTATAACTTCATCTGTATTATTCAATATATACAAATGTGCTTGCAAGACTTCTGACTGAGATTTGCTTACAATATTCACACCGCGTAAACATTTACTTGTAGAACGCCTATGGTGCCATGAATTAGCTGGAAGACCTATTGGATTTGCTTTTGACATGTAATCTGAACAAAATTCAATACTTTCTTCAGCTATGTACCTTTCAATCATTGAAGCTTCTGGACGATAATGATTTTTCACATAACCTTTCAAAATTTTCATATACCGCTCAACAGGATTCATCCATCTTAAGTACACTGGTCCACACAATCTAACCTCTCTAACCAGATGCACAAGTAGATGAACCATGATGTCAAAAAAAGATGGAGGGAAAAACATCTCCAATTCACATAAGATAACAATAATTTCATCTTGAAGTTCATCTAGTTTTAATGGATCAATGACTTTACAACAGATGGAAGAGAAGAATGAGAACAAACGGGTTATGGTATGTCTAACATTTTTTGGTAAGATCCCACGAATAGCTACAGGCAGAAGTTGTTGCATCAAGATGTGGCAATCATGAGACTTCAACCCAATTAGCTTCAAATCTTGCATTGACACTAGGCTCTTCACATTTGAGGAATGTCCTTGTGGCACTTTTACACCCTTTAGACATTGACAGAAACTTACTTTTTCATTTTTTGACATGGTATAACAGGCTGGGGGCAAATATGTACGCTTACCCATTTCTATCGGTGCCAACTCCCCTCGTATGTTCATCTCAACCAAATCTAAACGAGCATTTAGACCATCCTTCGTCTTCCCGTTAATGTTAAGAAGTGTACCAATTAAGCTATCACACACATTCTTCTCAACATGCATTACATCTATACAATGTCTGATTTCTAACCTCGACCAGTACGGAAGATCAAAGAAGATTGATTTTTCTTCCAAATGTTAGTCACAACTGACTTTTTTTTTTACTTACCGAAGGTGTGGTCTATGTTATTTACCTTTTCGTAAACCTCAGCAGCAGTTAGTGGAGTTGGTGGACCACTAGTCTCTTGGTGTCCATTAAAGGCTTTTTTCAACCTCCGGTAAGGATGATGACTTCTAAGAAACCTCCGATGGCGAAGATATACTGTCTTCCTTCCATGTTTCAATTGTTGAGAAGCAGTGTCTTCTTCACATATTGGACATGCTTTATGACCCTTAACACTATAACCTGATAAGTTACCATATGCCGGAAAGTCATTGATGGTGCAAAATAACATGGCATGAAGCTTGAAAGTTTCATTAGCAAATCCGTCAAATACTTGAACACCCTCATCCCACATTAACTTCAAATCTTCGATTAGGGGACTTAGATAAACATCTATGTCATTCCCTGGCTGTTTCGGACCAAATATCATCATAGACAACATCATGTACTTTCGCTTCATGCACAATCCAGGAGGTAAGTTGTAAATAACTAGTAAAACAGGCCATAAACTGTGATTTGTACTCATATTACCAAACGGATTCATTCCATCTATTGCTAGACCAAGTCAGATATTTCTTGATTCTTTACCAAACTCTGGAAACTCATCATCAAATTTCTTCCACTGAACAGAATCAACTGGATGTCGGTACATGCCATCACATTTCCTCTCATCTGCATGCCATCTAGGATTCTTAGCATCGTTTGGGTTTGCAAACAAACACTTCATCCTTGGAATGATGGGGAAGATACCACATAACCTTCATTGGAGGTCCATGCTTTTCCATCTCTTCAATAGTATCATCACCTGTTTGTTTCAATTTATAATGTGATAACCCACACCCCGGACAACTTTTCAACAATTCAAAATCTTTCCGATATAATATACAATCATTAGGACATGCATGTATCTTTTTATACTCCATACCCATTGGACAAAGAATCTTTTTGGCCTCGTAATTATGATTTGGTAGAGTATTTCCCTCTAGAAGCATATCCTTCAACAGCTGGAGCAATTCTATGAAACTTTTATCAGTCCATCCATTTAGTGCCTTCAAATTCATCAATCTTAACACCACCGATAACTGTGTGAAGTTAGTTGATCCAGGATACAATGGAGTCTCTGCATCGCTTGACATACTTCCATATCCATGCGCTTTTGCAAAAGACTCAGCTCCCACATCACGAATCATGTCCTCCAATCGATCATCAACTACATCATTGTGTTCTGCTTCATCCATGGTGGATCCCACATATTCTTTAGTTACGGAAACACGTGGTAAATTTAATAATTCACCATGCCATGTCCAAGTTGTATAAGATCGAAGAAACCCATCACATAGCAGGTGTTCCCTCATGATATTCACATCCAGTATCCTTCCATTCAAACAGTTAATGCACGGACACCTAATCTTTCCTCCATCACGACCACTATTAATCGCGTTACGCTGCGCAAATTGTATAAATTCTTCTACTCCTCTTTCGTACTCATCACTTATATGAGCACAATGAATCCAACTTCGATCCATTATATATTCTGCAATATAGTTACCTAGGATTTTCTAATAAGTGTTCTATCTCATGCATTTGTCGAGGGTCGAACACCCCCGGACTCAATACCAGCACGTATTATTGTCGGAGGTCCAAATACAAACACGATATTCTATTATAATGTAACAACTAACATAACATAAATTCTACTATAAACTAACAAATAATTACTAAATAATATAAATTTTAGAAAATAAAAATTATATAATACAAATTATATAAATTAATACAAATTTATATTAAATAATATACAAATTATAATACATAAAAAAAAAATATTCAAAATACAGCAAAAAAAATTCACAAAATCTAAAACAAAACTAACATAAAAACTACCTTCTAAATAATATAAATTTTAAAAAAGAAAAATTATATAATACAAATTTATATTAAATAATATACAAATTATAATACATAAAGTCAAAAATTCAAAATAAACCAAGTAAAATTCAAAAAATCTAAAAATAACCAACCTTGTGTGCGAAAATGCTAATTCAAGTGGTAGAAAACCAGAGGTGGAAGCGGAAGCGTGGCTCAACAGCGGCGGAGCAGCGTTGGAGATGAGCAATGCAACAGTAACTTCAACCACTGCAAGGAAAAAACCATAAATAAGAACATCATTCCTAAAGTGAACTCAAGAGGAAATGGGTTTATGAAACTCACAATGGAAGCAATAGCAGTGAAGATGCACAGAAGGAAGGAACTCATAGAGCGCAGCGCAAGCAACAAGCAAGAGCGGAGAAGAAAGAGTAAAAGTGCAGTGGCGCGCTTCAAATTTTAGGTTAAAAACATTTTACAAATTCGGTTATTGGTTAAAACCGCATCTGTAAATGAAAAGCATTTCATTTACAGATGCGGTTTTAACCAATAACCGCATTTGTAAAACAAACTAATTTCAAAAATGCCACCGCGTTTTTAACAAATGCGTTTTAGCGCGAAACCGCACTTGGAAAGGAGTATTCCTTTCATCATTTTGCACTAGTGATAGTTTCTTTACTTCTAACTTTCAACTTTTTTTATTATTAAGAACCAAGCACTCCTATTTATAATAAGGAGGGTTGTGTAACATCCCACCAAATACATTTCATATTTATATAATATAAATGAAGATAAACAAGTATTTTGAAATAAACATAATCATATATATATATAATGGAGTTTCTCCTCATCGGGAGTTTAATACACAAACTGTGAATCTTTCCAAAAGCACTTAACCAAAAAATACAACAAAAGACAAATCGGGCGATATGCTAAAAAAAAAAAAGGGCGATCTCCTAGTCAATCAGGTGATCTCCTATCAGCCAGGCGATCTCCTATCAGACCGGCGATCTCCTATCAGACCGGCGATCTCACTTTCCTGCAACGTCATCTGCTCCCGTGTAAATCATACACGATCATCACAAGTTTTAAGAAGAACATCCACAAACGAAAACGCAGGGTAAGCTAGACAGTTTTAAAAGAGAATTTAGATATGAACTTTAAAATCAAGATAAATTAATTTAAGGCACCCACGTAAAAACATCAGCTTTCTCATTCTTCCCACATACCATCAAGTAAAAACCCACATTTCACAATTCCTCAAGAGTAGTTCATATCACACAGTGCAGCAAGTGTCTATCCACATACAGTGTTCCTCATTTCTCACGTCAGGTTTTCCACTGACTCACAATACATAGACACAAGACACTAATTCCGGAATACTCGTGCATTGATTAGACTCAGAGATCTGCACCTGCCATATTGCCCACTGTGGAATCTCTCACATCCACAGGGTCGCCGTGAAATCTCTCACATTCATCAGCGTATAATGAATCTCACACATCACCATACAGCATGACAGGGTTAATCCACGCGAAACAGGTCGGTTTGTTCTCTTTCAAACAACCCACCCATACAGGTGAACCTCCTTCGACTCTCAACAACTGAGTAACTTCCTCTACGTGAGTCCATTACCTCAGCAGAGTCAGGATATCTCGTTCTTAATCACCGATCAATGCACCTACTACAAGATCTTACACGGTATTTTCTTTCCTGAAAATACTATGCCTCGACCTCACACTCACCACATCCAACACATCATACCATTCAAATAAATCATTCAAATCACATCAACAACCATTTCAAAGCTTCAGATCTTCGAATACCTCATGTAAATCTCAAGTAGTTTCAAAACAGTATCAAAAACAGAGGAGTTCGTAAAACAGCGCCAAAACCGACGATCTAGTTCAAAAACAGAGTGTTTCGAAGATTGTATATAAAACCGGCGACCTCGTCGCCCAAGCACACAAACAGAGCATTTTACGCAGATGAAAACGAAAATGGCGACCACGTCGCCCTCACTTCAGAAGATAGCTAAACTATGGCTCGTATGGAAAAGAGGTCTAGCTTCCCTTACCTGGACTTGCGCAAACACCAGGAGTTCCGAAATCCAACGAAGCTTGAAGAACGCTTTGACTCTGTTCTTGTGTCTGGTTTTGAAGAGCTTGCAGAGAACCACCCAAGTGCTCCAAGGGCAAACGTCGAACTGGTGCTTGAGGATGCCTGGAAAACGCAGCGCGAAGGGGAGAAAGGAGGAGGATGGAGATAGTCTCGCTCTTTCACTCTTGGGTCACTTGTAACGCTCTTTGCCTCCTCTCAGTGGGTTTTGATCCCAACCATACCTGTCCTCGTATACTGCTGCCCTCCCCTTTTTCTGCAAAAGCCTGGGCGTACGTTCCTCTGAACAGTACGACCCCGGTTGTCTTTTGTGCATGCAAACCACTGCTCTGAACAGTACTGCCACTGTTTGTCGCTTGTGCATGCCAGCCACTGCTCTGAACAGTACGACCGTGAGTGTCTCCCGCGCATGCCAACATTCTGATGTCACTATTCTGAACCACCCTTTTCGTCTACGTGGCGCGCGTGCAGAACGTCTCATGCTGGATGTCTGGGTCCCACGTTCTCTGTGTATAACTTAACGTAGCGCGATGACCTTTCGCGCGAAGACTCTCGACCGATGACCTCTCGCGCGAAGACTCTCGACCGATGACCTCTCGCGCGAAGACTCTCGACCGATGACCTCTCGCGCGAAGACTCTCGACCGATGACCTCTCGCGCGAAGACTCTCGACCGATGACCTCTCGCGCGAAGACTCTCGACCGATGACCTCTCGCGCGAAGACTCTCGACCGATGTCTTCCTCTGGCGACGCCCTCATAACTCTCGCGCCTTGGCCACGTCCACATGCATCGCGCCCTGGCAATGCCCGCGTGCCTCGCGTCCGCGCGATGCCCGCATGCCCCTCGCGTCCGCGCGATGCCTGCATGCCTCTCGCGCCCGCGCGATGTCCACCTGGCGCTCATGTGTAGCAGACGACCGGCGACCTCGTAGCCTTCTAAACTTAACTTTTTCCTCCCTTTCTATTCTAAATAAAAACATACTTAGAATTTATTTAAAATATAACTCTTTTATTCCAATAAATTTTTCAGGTCCTTACATTCTCCCCAACAAGAAAATTTTTCGTCCTCGAAAATTGGATTACAAGGAAAAGAGGTATGGATAAGCCTCCCTCATGGGTTCTTCTAACTCCCAAGTAGAATCCCCCGATTTCTCATCCCACACCACTTTCACCATGTCGATGGTCTTACCTCTGAGCTGTTTACATTGCCGATCGTCAATCTTGACTGGTTTTGCTTCAAAGGACAAGTCATCCCTAATCTGCACGTCGTCTACATCCAGCACATGACTAGGGTCTGCCATGTACTTCCTCAGCTGTGACACGTGAAACACATTGTGCAGATTCGCCAGATGGGGAGGTAGGGCGATCTCATACGCCACTGGGCCAATCCTTCTTAAGATCTGATATGGTCCCACGAACTTAGGGGACAACTTCTTCGACCTGATCGCCCGCCCTACACCCTTGGTTGGTGTCACTTTCATGAACACGTGATCTCCAGCAGCAAACTCCAAAGGCTTTCTCCTCTGATCTGCATAGGATTTCTGCCTACTCTGAGAGGCTTTCATTCTGCTTTGTATCTGCTTCACCTTCTCGGTCGTCTGCTGAATCAACTCTGGCCCAACCAAGACTGCCTCGCCCTCCTGGTACCAACATAAGGGAGTTCTGCATTTCCTCCCATACAGGGCTTCATATGGTGCCATCCCAATGCTGGCGTGGTAGCTATTGTTATAGGTAAACTCCACTAGTGGCAACACCTCCTCCCAACCTCCCAATTGATCCAAAACGCATGCCCTCAGCAGATCTTCCAAAGATTGGATCGTCCTCTCTGACTGACCATCTGTTTGGGGATGATATGCAGAGCTCATCCTCAACTTGGTTCCCAAACACTCTTGCAAGGTCTGCCAAAACTGTGAAGTGAACCTGGGATCCCTATTTGAAATGATGCTGGAAGGCACTCCATGCAACCTCACAATCTCCTTGATGTACAGCTGTGCCAACTTGGCCATGGGCATCTTCATATTTACTGGGAGGAAGTGGGCACTCTTCGTCAGCCTATCAATGATGACCCAGATTGCATCATGACCCTTTACCGATCTGGGTAAATGGGTGACAAAATCCATGGCAATGCTGTCCCACTTCCACTCGGGGATATCCAGTTGCTGCAACAGTCCGCCAGGTTTTTGATGCTCCACCTTCGCCTTTTGACACGTTAAGCAGGTTGCCACGTACTGGGCGACGTCCCTCTTCATGCCTGACCACCAAAATGACTCCTTCAAGTCATGGTACATCTTGTTCATGCCTGGGTGGAGGTTAAGGCGACTCTTATGACCTTCCTCTAGGATCATCTTCTTCAACTCATCATTTGCGGGTATGCAAATCCTGCCATCAAACCTCAAGATCCCATCATCGCCCATCTCAAAGCCTCTCACCTGATCTGTTCCTAGCGACTCCATAGTGCGCTTCAGGCTAGGGTCCTCCAATTGCTTATCCTTCAACATTCCCAGGAAGTCATTAGTTATAGTCAGCTTACTACAACTAATGTGATTCACGTGAAACTCTACTCCCAGGTTTAAGTCCCTGAACTGCTCGATCAGTTTCTGCTCTTCCATCATCATGGTGGCGACTTGTATAGACTTCCTACTCAAGGCATCTGCCACTACATTGGCCTTCCCTGGGTGATACATGAGTTGAAAGTCGTAGTCCTTTAGGAATTCCATCCACCTTCTTTGTCTCATGTTTAGCTCCTTCTGATCGAACAGGTACTTCAAGCTCTTGTGGTCACTGAACACCTGGAACCGAGCTCCATACAGATAATGCCTCCAGATCTTCAAGGCAAACACTACCGCTGCCAACTCCAAATCATGAGTAGGGTAGTTTCTCTCATGCACCTTGAGTTGCCTTGAAGCATATGCAACCACCCTCTTCTCTTGCATCAAGACGCATCCCAAGCCTTGATGTGAGGCATCACAGAAGACATCAAAAGGTCTTCCTACTTCTGGAATCACCAGCACTGGAGCACTGGTCAACCTCTCCTTTAGTTCCCTGAAGCTCTGCTCACATCGGTCGGTCCAAGCAAAGGGTTGGTCCTTGCGGGTCAGTTGTGTTAAAGGAGCCACAACTTTGGAAAAATCCTCAATGAACCTCCGATAGTAGCCCGCCAACCCCACAAAGCTCCTTATCTCAGTCACTGTCTTAGGACGTTCCCATTGCAGCACTGCCTCTACCTTGGCTGGATCTACCGAGATCCCCTGGGCAGATATCACGTGTCCTAAGAAGTTGACTTCCCTTAGCCAGAACTCACACTTAGAGAACTTGGCGTAGAGCTGCTTCTCCCTCAGTATTTCCAATACTGTCCTCAGGTGTTCCTCATGCTCTTCCTCGGTCCTTGAATAAATGAGGATGTCATCTATGAAGACCACCACAAACTTGTCCAAGAAAGGGCGAAAAATCCTATTCATGTAGTCCATGAATAGAGCTGGAGCATTGGTGACTCCAAATGGCATCACTACATACTCGTAGTGCCCATATCTAGACCTAAAAGCTGTCTTCTGAACATCTTCAGCTTTTACCAAGATTTGGTGATACCCCGATCTCAGGTCAATCTTGGAGAACACCGAGGCCCCCTGAATCTGGTCCATCAAATCGTCAATCCGAGGTAGGGGGTACTTGTTCTTGATGGTCAATTTGTTCAATTGCCTGTAGTCTATACACAACCGAGACCCTCCATCCTTCTTCTTGACTAGGAGCACTGGAGCTCCCCACGGAGATACACTGGGCCTGATGAACTGTTTCTCCAGCAGCTCTTCCAACTGCTTCTTTAACTCTACTAACTCGGCTGGTGCCATCCTGTAAGGTGCCATTGATATTGGTCCAGCTCCAGGTACCAAGTCAATAGAGAATTCCAATTCTCTCTTAGGGGGTAACCCAGGCACCTCTTCTGGAAATACATCCGTGAAATCCCTCACCACGTGTATTCTGCTTACGTCCCCTTCATTCCTCACTTCCAACCGAGCTAGCATCACGAAGCACCTCACCCCTTCCTCCAACTCTGATCGCCCTCTTTGAACTGGCCACACCTCTGATTCTTGGGGGTCTGGAAATGCTACCTCCTGCCTACCACAGTCTATGAGAACATGATTGGCAGCTAGCCAATCCATTCCCAGGATAACATCCAGGTCCTGAAGAGGTAGGCAGATCAAGTTCACTTTGAATCTACGTCCCTCTACTATCACTGGACATTCAGGGCAAACTGTGGAGGTCAACACCTGTCCTGACGCAGGTGTAGAGACCAACAGTTCGAAGGGTAACTCTCTCACCACAAGGCCCAACTCGGCTACACACATGCTTGACACAAAGGAGTGTGTCGCTCCAGAATCAAACAAAGTTTTTACACCTCTACCAGCTATAAAGCAAACATTCTGCACAAGGTTACCTGATTGGGACGCCTCAGCTCCTGACATGGCAAACACCCTCCCGGTTGCCTGAGGTCTGTTGCCTTCGTTCCTCATCTGCTGGGAACCACTGGGTTGAGTCATTCTGTGCTGAGTAGGACAATACTTGGCAACGTGCCCCGTCTTCTGGCAGGTAAAGCATCTCCTCTCTGAGTCTTTCTTGGGGCACACATTGGCTGCGTGTGGCCCACCGCAAAGGAAGCATTGAAATTTCCTGGTTTGTTGCTGATGAGACTGGGGTGGTGCTGCTCTCGCCCTATGCTGTGGAGGCCTCGCGTAGGGCTTAAACTGCTGTTGCTGTACCCTTGCCTTCCCATTGGAGGGACCGCCTGGGTGGGACCTGCTCACCCGAGACTCACCCTTCTCTAGAGTCTCCACCATTTTCGCCTTCTCCACTAAGGCATGAAATTCTCTAATGCACATCGGGGCTATGGTCCTCTTCAGCCCATGCTTCAGTCCTTCTTCGAATTTCCTACACCTCCAAGCCTCAGAGGTGGCTTGGGTATAAAACCTGGCGAGGTACTCGAACCGAGCAGCATAGGCATTCACAGACATATCCCCCTGCTCCAACCTCAGGAACTCAGCTTCCTTCGCAAATCTTGCGCTGTCTGGGAAGTACTTCTCCAAGAACCTCACTCTGAAGCTTTCCCAATCCATCACTTCCTCTCGGGCCTCCATCATCTGTTGAGTTCCCATCCACCAGAACTCAGCTTCCCCAGACAGGAGGTATGTGGCAAACACCAGCTTCTTGTCTTCAGGGCAGGAAGTCGCCCTGAATATCTTCTCTAACCCCCTGACCCACTGATCTGCTTGATCAGGGGTAACGTTCCCACTGAACTTAGGTGGGTTGTGCCTGAGGAACTCAGTCAGTCCCATATGCTCCTGAGGCTGACCGACGTCGGGGTTTGTTGCGGCCGATCTGGCGGTCTCCCACTGTTGCATTGTAGCTTGGTGATTTTGAGACATCGCCGCATTCTGCTGCTGGATGGCACTTGCCATCATCTCGATGGCCTTGGCAATCTGACCCATTTCAGAAGAAGGTTGGGGAGGGGTAGAGGGTCTACGTGCCATCTCTCTTGTTTCGGATCTTGAAGCTATGAGTTTTCTATATTCCCTACAACTACAGGAATGAGATTGATAAGAAATCAATTCATTCAGGAGGTAATAACTAGACCTTACAAAGGTCAGCATCTCAAAGTCATCAAGAATTTGAGCTTAACAACATACTCGTAATACTTAGAATCTCAAGCAAGGTATTAGAACAGCTACTGATATCATCACCATCAGTTCAAACAACCATTTTCAGTCAATTGCAGAAACACTCAATAAGCTAAACTAGATCACACCAGCATTCAATGTATACTAAACATCAAATCTTTGGAATTAAGATTGAGAATCATCTCGATCCAGTTATGAGTGTGCACCCTCATTACTTCATCAAGATCTTCTCACCCTTAATACTAAGATTTTCAGCTAGAGTATACGTTCACTAAAGCACAGAAGCACACACAAACTTTTCAATACAAAACGTTTGAAAACCTTTCACTATAGTTGTTGTTTAAAAACTCAAATAACTTTTATGAGCAGAAGAAACACAATGGATCCACAGCCCTCAGGTCATCCTAAGGACGAACTGCTCTGATACCATTAATGTAACATCCCACCAAATACATTTCATATTTATATAATATAAATGAAGATAAACAAGTATTTTGAAATAAACATAATCATATATATATAATGGAGTTTCTCCTCATCGGGAGTTTAATACACAAACTGTGAATCTTTCCAAAAGCACTTAACCAAAAAATACAACAAAAGACAAATCGGGCGATATGCTAAAAAAAAAAAAAGGGCGATCTCCTAGTCAATCAGGTGATCTCCTATCAGCCAGGCGATCTCCTATCAGACCGGCGATCTCCTATCAGACCGGCGATCTCACTTTCCTGCAACGTCATCTGCTCCCGTGTAAATCATACACGATCATCACAAGTTTTAAGAAGAACATCCACAAACGAAAACGCAGGGTAAGCTAGACAGTTTTAAAAGAGAATTTAGATATGAACTTTAAAATCAAGATAAATTAATTTAAGGCACCCACGTAAAAACATCAGCTTTCTCATTCTTCCCACATACCATCAAGTAAAAACCCACATTTCACAATTCCTCAAGAGTAGTTCATATCACACAGTGCAGCAAGTGTCTATCCACATACAGTGTTCCTCATTTCTCACGTCAGGTTTTCCACTGACTCACAATACATAGACACAAGACACTAATTCCGGAATACTCGTGCATTGATTAGACTCAGAGATCTGCACCTGCCATATTGCCCACTGTGGAATCTCTCACATCCACAGGGTCGCCGTGAAATCTCTCACATTCATCAGCGTATAATGAATCTCACACATCACCATACAGCATGACAGGGTTAATCCACGCGAAACAGGTCGGTTTGTTCTCTTTCAAACAACCCACCCATACAGGTGAACCTCCTTCGACTCTCAACAACTGAGTAACTTCCTCTACGTGAGTCCATTACCTCAGCAGAGTCAGGATATCTCGTTCTTAATCACCGATCAATGCACCTACTACAAGATCTTACACGGTATTTTCTTTCCTGAAAATACTATGCCTCGACCTCACACTCACCACATCCAACACATCATACCATTCAAATAAATCATTCAAATCACATCAACAACCATTTCAAAGCTTCAGATCTTCGAATACCTCATGTAAATCTCAAGTAGTTTCAAAACAGTATCAAAAACAGAGGAGTTCGTAAAACAGCGCCAAAACCGGCGATCTAGTTCAAAAACAGAGTGTTTCGAAGATTGTATATAAAACCGGCGACCTCGTCGCCCAAGCACACAAACAGAGCATTTTACGCAGATGAAAACGAAAATGGCGACCACGTCGCCCTCACTTCAGAAGATAGCTAAACTATGGCTCGTATGGAAAAGAGGTCTAGCTTCCCTTACCTGGACTTGCGCAAACACCAGGAGTTCCGAAATCCAACGAAGCTTGAAGAACGCTTTGACTCTGTTCTTGTGTCTGGTTTTGAAGAGCTTGCAGAGAACCACCCAAGTGCTCCAAGGGCAAACGTCGAACTGGTGCTTGAGGATGCCTGGAAAACGCAGCGCGAAGGGGAGAAAGGAGGAGGATGGAGATAGTCTCGCTCTTTCACTCTTGGGTCACTTGTAACGCTCTTTGCCTCCTCTCAGTGGGTTTTGATCCCAACCATACCTGTCCTCGTATACTGCTGCCCTCCCCTTTTTCTGCAAAAGCCTGGGCGTACGTTCCTCTGAACAGTACGACCCCGGTTGTCTTTTGTGCATGCAAACCACTGCTCTGAACAGTACTGCCACTGTTTGTCGCTTGTGCATGCCAGCCACTGCTCTGAACAGTACGACCGTGAGTGTCTCCCGCGCATGCCAACATTCTGATGTCACTATTCTGAACCACCCTTTTCGTCTACGTGGCGCGCGTGCAGAATGTCTCATGCTGGATGTCTGGGTCCCACGTTCTCTGTGTATAACTTAACGTAGCGCGATGACCTTTCGCGCGAAGACTCTCGACCGATGACCTCTCGCGCGAAGACTCTCGACCGATGACCTCTCGCGCGAAGACTCTCGACCGATGACCTCTCGCGCGAAGACTCTCGACCGATGACCTCTCGCGCGAAGACTCTCGACCGATGACCTCTCGCGCGAAGACTCTCGACCGATGACCTCTCGCGCGAAGACTCTCGACCGATGTCTTCCTCTGGCGACGCCCTCATAACTCTCGCGCCTTGGCCACGTCCACATGCATCGCGCCCTGGCAATGCCCGCGTGCCTCGCGTCCGCGCGATGCCCGCATGCCCCTCGCGTCCGCGCGATGCCTGCATGCCTCTCGCGCCCGCGCGATGTCCACCTGGCGCTCATGTGTAGCAGACGACCGGCGACCTCGTAGCCTTCTAAACTTAACTTTTTCCTCCCTTTCTATTCTAAATAAAAACATACTTAGAATTTATTTAAAATATAACTCTTTTATTCCAATAAATTTTTCAGGTCCTTACAGGTTGGACATGTTACAAGGGGGAAGGAGTGGGAAGAGTCACTCTTCTAGCTCCTTCTAGTGCCTAAGAGAGAAAGGAGTAGAAGAGTCACTTTTTCCTAAAGAAAGTGCCTAAAATGCCTTACATTTAGAGGTTTCTTTTGGTT
Organism: Phaseolus lunatus; assembly: GCA_013389735.1. Taxonomy (NCBI): domain Eukaryota; kingdom Viridiplantae; phylum Streptophyta; class Magnoliopsida; order Fabales; family Fabaceae; genus Phaseolus; species Phaseolus lunatus. The sequence continues at coordinate 613,892 of JAAFYQ010000207.1, read as the reverse complement.
TCCCTCTTTGGCATACTCCTAAGGCTATTTCTATATTATTTACAAATTTATATATGAGTATTTACAAAGATTTATTTATACTACTATCTTTTGAATTTTAAAGAGAACCCAAAATGTTCTACTTTTTAAGAAGACTAGTAAGAAGAATTTTAAATGCTTGGGTGGATGGCCTCTTCCTCCATTAGTGAAATCCTCTTCTACTTGATCTCCATCATGCTCCCCGGGTTGGAGAGAATTTGTCCACGAATTCAGAATCCTTGCATATAAGAAAGTCAGTTTGCCATCAAATAAAGCAGTGGATGATAATAAAGGCAAACTTGACTTAGCATTATGAATCATTGGGATGTTAGAAAAAGAAGTCCTATAGACAGACCATGTTGGAAAATAATGTGGGGGAATGATTATTTTCTTAGGAAAAATTCCCTTTAAAGGGTAAAAACCATTAGTAGGTATGGAAAAATCATCCCTAACATTTTTCAACCAATATGGAGTGCAAGTAGGTACTTTTGGTAATGAAAAAGACAAAGAAGAAGAATACCTTGGATGCTCAAATTGAGGCATAGCATGGGTCAAAAAGATTGATTTAGTTGATAAGGTATTATGACTCATTTTATCATTTTCTTCTTTTTCATTTTCTCTTTTATCTTTCATTTTTAATTGGTCCTCATGAACTTCTTGTGGAGAGAGGGGTTTTAAGGTAACCTTGCGCCCTTGGAAGGAAAAAGACATTATATTGGTGAGGCCATCATGTAAAACATGTCTATCAAATTGCCAAGGTCTCCCTAAAAGAATATGGGTTGCTTCCTGATCCGGTCGGTCATCGGTAGTCGATGACGTCAGCAGCAGATGACCACGTGGGTCAGTCACAGAGCAACGCGTGGCATGAGATAGCAGATGAACCAGGGTGGAGATCCTTCAAGAACGGCGATCAATGGTCAGTTACTGAGTGACCACCACCAGCAGATCAGTTCCTACATGAGCGCCTGGAAGCAGAGTGCGAGAAGTGATGAAGCACCGATCAGTCATCGGTGCATGCAGAGCGATCAGTCATCGGGGGTCCTTGCCAACGCGTGTTAAACTGGGACCCAGGCTCCCAGCGAGAACGTTACCCAAGGACCACGCCTGATTCCATAAGCAGAGCACGACAACTTAAAGAAGCGCCATCGGTCATCGGTCAGGGTGACACATCGATCACCGGCCAGGATGAGACATCGGTCATCGGTCAGGATGAGAGACACCTCGGTCATCGGTATGTGTCGAGGTGACATCGGCCGTGGCGATGTGAACAACGCAACCAGTGACCAGTAAAGCGCCCAGAGGCAGGGAGTGGCCTTAGTCGCGAGACAACCATGCATGAAGATGGGAAGACACACTTAGGTGCAGAATCCTGCTGGAACAAGAACCCATTAGGGATAGAGTCTCCCAGTAAGGTTGCATGCATGCCACGTGGACCGTGAAGGTGTTCCCAGAGATTAGGTAGGGCAGATGGGCACAGAAATCGAGGGGTACAGAGGTACCCACGCAGCCTCCCCTGTCAGACTTTGCACTCAAGTGAGGAAGGCCTGCACGCAAGGTAGCCCTGGGGGTAGATAACGGCGGTGCAGAGTAATCAAGTGGCCCTAGAGGTAGCCAGTAGGGGGCGACGCGGGTTTATATGAGGAAGAAGAACACTAAACCAGGTACGCAATCTTTGCCACACAATACACAACACGAACCGAGAACACTCAGTTTTCGAATCAAAGAGGACTGAGGGCACACACGAGTCTCACACAGATAGATCCGAGAGAGAGTTTTGGTGTTCTCGTTGCCTGACTTGAGCGTCGGAGCTACAACGGCCGCTAGAGGCGCCGTCTGTGTGTTTTGCAGGCATCATTTGGAGTTCCGGCGAAGGTTCCTGGAGCCTCCTTGCAGAACGCACAACAGTTAGAAGGCTAGACGAAGGAGTGACGAGGCACTTTCCCCACGCTCGAGTCCGCGACGGGATCATTTGACGCCCACCGTGGGGCCCGTGTGAATTTTGTCCCCATCCACATCGCAGTCTTTGAAGTGTTGAGAAGATGAGTAGAAGAACCAAACAAACGGCACCTGCGCTATCTGCTGAAGAAGGAGCTGTTACCATGGCGCAGGTCATGGAGATGATGCGCGCGCTGCAAGAGAATGTCGTGGCGTCGAGAGTTGAGCAAGAGAAGATGCATGCAGAGCTGACTGCATCGCATAGCAGAAATGAAGAGCTGAACCGTGTGAACAAGGAGTTGCGTAGGGAATTGCAGGCGCAGAATGAGCGCGTATTCGAAGATAGGACGTCGATGCCGCCGTCGCCCCCTATAGCATTCCCTATGCCTTTCTCCCCCGAGATCATGAACACGCTGGTGCCTCCCAACCTGGTGGGAGTGAAGGTGTCGTTCACGGGGGTGGAAGACCCTGTAAGGACCTGTAAAATTGAATTGGAATAAAAAGAGATATATTTTAAATGAATTCTATGTATGTTTTATTTAAAATAAAAAGGAAGGAAAGTTAAGTTTAGAAGGCTATGAGATCGCCGGTCGCCTGCTACACATGATCGCGCGGGCGCGAGGCATGCGGGCATTGCCAGGGCGCGAGAGGCATGCAGGCATCGCGCGGGCGCGAGGCATGCGGGCTTTGCCAGGGCGCGAGAGGCATGCGGGCATCGCCAGGGCACGAGGCATGAGGGCGTCGCCAGGGATGGGCATCGGTCGTCTTCCAGGGTGAGAGAGACATCGGTCGTCTTCCAGGGTGAGGGAGACATCGGTCGTTCACCAAAATGAGTCAGCAGTGGAAAGTTATCGCGCGACGTCGAGTTTCACACAGAGTAAGGTGGGACCCAGGCTCCCAGCATGAAACGTCCTGCATGCGCAACACGTAGACAAAAAGAGTGGTTCAGGCTAGTGACCTCAGAGTGTTAGCCTGCACAGAGGCCCGCTTACTCGTACTGTTCAGTGAAACGTACACGCAAACTTCCCTGCAGAGTGGGTGGTGGCAGCGGTTTTTGTGGAGAAGTCAGCTTAAGATGCAAAAACCCATTTCTGAGAGAGAAAGAAAGAAACGTCGCAGTTGTTCAAGAGCGGAAGAGTGAGTTTACCTCCCTTCTCCTCCATTCTCTCCTTCGCACTGCGATTCTAACACCTTCACACAAGAGTACGACGAACGACGACCACCATTAGAGCACCTGGGAGGCTCTCTGCAAGTCCTTCAAACCAGACGCAAAAACAAAGCCAAGACATTCTTTAAGCTTCGTTGGGTTTCGGAGCTCCTGGTGTTTTGCGCAAGTCCAGGTAAGGGAAGCTAGACTTCATTTTCAATACAAGCCATAGTTTTGCTGTTTCTGAAGTGAGGGCGACGTGGTCGCCGGTTCTCTGTTTCTTTTCGAAATGCTCTGTTCTATGTGGTTGGGCGACGTGGTCGCCGGTTTTAAATACGGGTTTCGAACTCCACTGTGTTTGACGTTGTTTGAAGCTGTTTGGGATTTAAATACAATATATATGTGATATTCGGAAGTTTGAAACGTTGAAATGATTGTTGCTGTGATTTGAAATATTCCTTTGCATGGTATGATGTCTTGAATGCTGTGAATGTGGGATCGAGGCATAGTATTTTCAGGAAAGGAAATACCGTGTAAGATCTGTATAGGTGTATTGACTAGGGGCTTGTCTAGAAGGAGATATCCTGACTCTGCTGATATAATGGAATCATGTAGATGAAGTTATTCAGTTGTGGAGAGTCGGAGGAGGTTCATATGAATGGGTGACTCGTGTGAAAAAGAACGAGCTCGGCCTGTTATATGAATTAACCTTGTCATACCGGGAGAGTGATGATATGAGACTATATATGCGCATGGCTGTGTGGATTCACAGCGACCCTGTGTGGATTTCACAGTGGTATGGTATGACAGGTGCAGATCTCTGAGCCTGAGTCAACGCACGAGTTAATCCGGAAGTAGTGTCATGTGTCTATGCATTGTGAGTCAGTGGAAAGTCTGACGTGTGAACCATGAATACTGAAATTTGAAATAGACACTTGACGAGTTATGGAATATGAGTATGTTGATGGTTGAAAATTGATATGGATCATGAATGGTGTGAAGTTTTATGTTTACTATTGATTTAAAAGTTTTTAAACCATCTAGCTTACCCCTTTTCTTTTGTATTGCTCTGTGGCTATTTCTCTTAAACTGTGATGATCGTGTATTTTACACGGGAGCAGATGATCTTCCAGGGAGTAGAGCTCCTTAGAGAGTGGTCGCCGGAAGGAGATCGCCTGTTTCCGTCTCTATCGGGTGATCGCCTGTTTCTGCCTCTATCGGGTGATCGCCTGTTTTTCTGTTCTGGTAGCAGATCGGCTGTTTTGGGTCCCTTGATAGGAGATCGCCGGTTTTTCAATTTAGTTGGCTGTATTTTGTTTAAATTTTAGAAAAATATACCGGTTATGTATTTATCTCCCTGTGAGGAGAAACTTTATTTACATATATATGATTTTGTTCATTTCAATCTATTGGTTACTTTTATTTTCATTATATGAACATGTATGGTATTTTGGCGGGATGTTACATTAATGGTATCAGAGCTGTTCGTCCTTAGGATGACCTGAGGGCTGTGGATCCATTGTGTTTCTTCTGCTCATAAAGTTTATTTGATTTTAAAATAACAACTATAGTGAAAGGTTTTCAAACGTTTTTGTATTGAAATTTTGTGTGTGCTTTGGTGAATATATGCTCTAACTGAAAATCTTAGTATTAAGAATGAGAAGGTCTTGATAAAGTAGTGAGGGTGCACACTCATAACTGGATCGAGATGATTCTCAATCTTAATTCCAAAGGTTTGATGTTTAGCATACATTGAATTCTGGTGTAATTCATTTCATTTTGTTGGGTGTAGTTGTAATTGATTGAAAGTGGCTGTTTGGATTGATGACTGCATACCAGTAGTTGTTCTGGTGTTATGCTTGATGTTATAAGCATCATGATCCTGTTGTTGAACTCAAATTCTAAATGACTTTGAGGGGCTGACCTTTGTAAGGTCTAGATGTTACCTCTAGAATGAATTGATTTCTTATCGATCTCATTCTTGTGGTTGTAGGGAATATAGAAGCCAATAGTTTCAGAATCAAACACGAAGAAGATGGCACGTAGACCTCCTACCCCTCCCCAACCTTCTTCAGAAATGAGCCAGATTGCCAAGGCCATCGAGATGATGGCAACTGCCATACAGCAGCAGAATGCAGCGATGGCTCAGAACCATCAAGCTACAATGCACCACTGGGAGACTGCTCGGTCGGCTGAAACAAACTCCCACGTCGGTCAGCCTCAAGAACAGATGGGACTGACCGAGTTCATGAGGCACAACCCACCCAAGTTCAGTGGGAATGCTACCCCTGATCAGGCAGATCAGTGGGTCAGAGAGCTGGAGAAGATCTTTAGGGCGACCTCCTGCCCTGAAGAGAAGAAATTGTTGTTCGCCACCTACCTGCTATCAGGAGAAGCTGAGTTCTGGTGGATGGGAGCTCAGCAGATGATGGAGGCCCGAGAGGATGTATTGGACTGGGAAAGCTTCAGGGTGAGATTCTTGGAGAAATACTTCCCAGACAGCGCAAGGTTTGCGAGGGAAGCTGAGTTCCTAAAGTTGGAGCAGGGGGATATGTCTGTGAACGCCTATGCTGCTCGGTTTGAGTATCTTGCCCGATTCTACACCCAGGCGACCTCTGAGGCTTGGAGGTGTAGGAAGTTCGAAGAGGGGCTGAAACATGGGCTGAAGAGGACCATAGCCCCGATGTGCATCAGGGAATTCCACGCCTTGGTAGAGAAGGCGAAGATGGTGGAGACCCTGGAAAAGGGTGATTCTCGGGTGATCAGGTCACACCCAGGGAGTTCTTCCAGTGGGAAGGCTAAGGTGCAGCACCCACAAAGCAAGCCTTATGCGAGACCTCCACCACCTCGGGCAGGAACAACGTCATCCCAGTTTCAACAGCAGCAACCTTGGAAACCCAAGTGTTACCATTGTGGTGGACCACACACCTCTAACGCGTGCTTCAAGAGGAGTTCAGAGAAAAGGTGCTACACCTGCCAAAAGACGGGGCACGTTGCTAGAGAGTGCCCTAACCGGAATGGGGCGACCCAACCCAGTGGCTCTCAACAGACGAGAAACGAAGGCAGCAGACCTCAGGCAACAGGGAGAGTGTTTGCCATGTCTGGAGCAGAAGCATCTCAGTCAGGTAACCTCATGCAAGGTGTTTGTTTTATAGCTGGTAGAGGTGTAAAAGCTTTGTTTGATTCTGGAGCGACACACTCCTTTGTGTCAAGCCTGTGTGTAGCCGAGTTGGGCCTTCTAGTGAAGGAGTTACCTTTCGAACTGTTGGTCTCTACACCTGCGTCAGGACAGGTGTTGACCTCTACAGTTTGCCCTGAATGTCCAGTGATAGTAGAGGGGCGCAGATTCAAAGTGAACTTGATCTACCTACCTCTTCAGGACCTGGATGTTATCCTGGGAATGGATTGGCTAGCTGCCAATCACGTTCTCATTGACTGCGGTAGTCAGAAGATAACGTTTCCAGACCTCCAAGGATCAGATGTGATATCTGCTCAGCAAGGGCAGTCGGAGTTGGAAGAAGGGGCGAGGTGCTTCATGATGTTGGCTCGATTGGAAGTGAAGAATGTAGGGGACTTAGGCAGAATCCATGTGGTGAAAGATTTCGGGGATGTATTTCCAGACGAAGTACCTGGGTTACCCCCTAAGAGAGAAGTGGAATTCTCTATTGATTTAGTACCTGGGGCTGGACCAGTGTCAATGGCGCCCTACAGGATGGCACCAGCCGAGTTGGTGGAATTAAAGAAGCAAGTGGAAGGGTTGCTGGAGAAACAATTCATCAGACCCAGTGTATCTCCATGGGGGGCTCCAGTACTCCTAGTTAAGAAGAAGGATGGAGGGTCTCGGCTATGTATAGATTACAGGCAGTTGAACAAGTTGACCATCAAGAACAAGTACCCTCTACCCAGAATTGACGATTTGATGGATCAAATACATGGGGCCTCGGTGTTCTCCAAGATTGACCTGAGATCGGGGTACCACCAGATTTTGGTAAAAGCTGAAGACGTTCAAAAGACAGCTTTTAGGTCTCGGTATGGGCACTATGAGTATGTGGTGATGTCGTTTGGAGTAACCAATGCTCCAGCTCTGTTCATGGACTACATGAATAGGATTTTTCGCCCTTTCTTGGATAAGTTTGTGGTGGTCTTCATTGACGACATACTCATTTATTCAAGGACCGAGGAAGAACATGAAGAACACCTGAGGACAGTATTGGAAATACTGAGGGAGAAGCAACTCTATGCCAAGTTCTCGAAGTGTGAGTTCTGGCTGAAGGAAGTCAACTTCTTGGGACACGTGATATCTACCCAGGGGATCTCGGTGGATCCAGCTAAGGTAGAGGCAGTGCTGCAGTGGGAACGTCCCAAGACAGTCACCGAGATAAGGAGCTTTGTGGGGTTGGCAGGCTACTATCGGAGGTTTATTGAGGACTTTTCCAAGGTAGTGGCTCCTTTAACACAGCTGACCCGCAAGGATCAACCTTTTGCTTGGACCGACCGATGTGAGCAGAGCTTCAAGGAACTAAAGGAAAGGTTGACTAGTGCTCCAGTACTAGCGATCCCCGAGGTGGGAAGACCTTTTGATGTCTACTGTGACGCTTCACATCAGGGTCTGGGATGTGTTTTAATGCAAAAGAGAAGAGTGGTTGCATATGCTTCAAGGCAACTCAAGGTTCATGAGAGAAACTACCCTACGCATGATTTGGAGTTGGCGGCGGTGGTATTTGCCTTGAAGATCTGGAGGCACTATTTATATGGAGCTCGGTTCCAGGTGTTCAGTGACCATAAGAGCCTGAAATACCTGTTCGATCAGAAGGAACTAAACATGAGACAAAGAAGGTGGATGGAGTTTCTAAAGGACTACGATTTTCAACTCATGTATCATCCAGGGAAGGCCAATGTAGTGGCAGATGCTTTGAGTAGAAAATCAGTACAAGTAGCCACCATGATGATGGAGGAGCAGAAACTGATCGAGCAGTTCAGAGACTTAAACCTTGGAGTAGAATTCCACGCAAATCACATTAGTTGTAGTAGGCTGACTATAACTAATGACTTCCTTGGGATGTTAAGGGATGAGCAGTTGAAGGACTCTAGCCTGAAGCGTACTGTGGAGTCACTAGGGACAGATCAGGCTAGAGACTTTGTGATGGGTGACGATGGGATCTTGAGATTTAATGGCAGGATTTGCATCCCTGCAAATGGAGAATTGAAGAAGATGATCCTAGATGAAGGTCACAAGAGTCGCCTTAACCTACATCCAGGCATGAACAAGATGTACCATGACCTGAAGGAGTCGTTTTGGTGGTCGGGCATGAAGAGAGACATCGCCCAGTATGTTGCAACCTGCTTAACGTGTCAGAAGGCGAAGGTAGAGCATCAAAGACCTGGCGGGTTGTTACAGCCATTGGATATCCCTGAGTGGAAATGGGACAGCATTGCCATGGATTTTGTCACCCATTTACCCAGATCGGTAAAGGGCCATGATGCAATCTGGGTCATCACTGATCGGCTGACGAAGAGTGCTCACTTTCTCCCAGTGAACATGAGGATGCCTATGACCAAGTTGGCACAGTTGTACATCAAAGAGATAGTAAGGTTGCATGGGGTGCCTTCCAGCATCGTTTCAGATAGAGATCCCAGGTTCACTTCACGGTTTTGGCAGACCTTACAAAGTTGCTTGGGAACTAAGTTGAGGATGAGCTCTGCATATCATCCTCAAACAGATGGTCAGTCTGAGAGAACGATCCAGTCCTTGGAAGATCTGCTGAGGACGTGTGTCTTGGATCAATTGGGGATTTGGGACGAGGTGTTGCCACTGGTGGAATTTACCTATAATAACAGTTATCACGCTAGTATTGGGATGGCACCATATGAAGCCCTGTATGGGAGGAAATGCAGAACTCCCTTATGTTGGTACCAGGAGGGCGAAGCAGTCTTGGTTGGGCCAGAGTTGATTCAGCAGACGACCGAGAAGGTGCAACAGATACAAAGCAGAATAAAGGCTTCTCAAAGTAGGCAGAAGTCATATGCAGACCAGAGGAGAAAGCCTTTGGAGTTTGCTGCTGGAGACCATGTGTTCATGAAGGTGACACCAACCAAGGGTGTAGGACGGGCGATCAGACCAAAGAAGTTGTCCCCTAAGTTCGTGGGACCATATCAGATCTTAAGGAGGATTGGTCCAGTGGCCTACGAGATCGCCCTGCCTCCCCATTTAGCGAATCTGCACAATGTCTTTCACGTATCACAGCTGAGGAAGTACATGGCAGACCCCAGTCATGTGCTGGAAGTGGACGATGTGCAGATCAGGGATGACTTGTCCTTTGAAGTGAAACCAGTCAGGATTGACGATAGGCAAAGTAAACAGCTCAGAGGCAAGACCATCAGCATGGTGAAAGTGGTGTGGGATGAGAGATCGGGTGATTCAACTTGGGAGTTAGAAGAACCTATGAGAGAAGCTTATCCATACCTCTTTTCCTTGTAATTCAATTTTCGAGGACGAAAATTTTTCTTGTTGGGGAGAATGTAAGGACCTGTAAAATTGAATTGGAATAAAAAGAGATATATTTTAAATGAATTCTATGTATGTTTTATTTAAAAATAAAAAGGAAGGAAAGTTAAGTTTAGAAGGCTATGAGATCGCCGGTCGCCTGCTACACATGATCGCGCGGGCGCGAGGCATGCGGGCATTGCCAGGGCGCGAGAGGCATGCAGGCATCGCGCGGGCGCGAGGCATGCGGGCATCGCACGGGCGCGAGGCATGCGGGCATCGTACGGGCGCGAGGCATGCGGGCATCGCGCGGGCACGAGAGGCATGCGGGCATTGCATGCAGGCATCGCGCGGGCGCGAGGCATGCGGGCATTGCCAGGGCGCGAGAGGCATGCAGGCATCGCGCGGGCGCGAGGCATGCGGGCTTTGCCAGGGCGCGAGAGGCATGCAGGCATCGCCAGGGCGCGAGGCATGAGGGCGTCGCCAGGGATGGGCATCGGTCGTCTTCCAGGGTGAGAGAGACATCGGTCGTCTTCCAGGGTGAGGGAGACATCGGTCGTTCACCAAAATGAGTCAGCAGTGGAAAGTTATCACGCGACGTCGAGTTTCACACAGAGTAAGGTGGGACCCAGGCTCCCAGCATGAAACGTCCTGCATGCGCGACACGTAGACAAAAAGAGTGGTTCAGGCTAGTGACCTCAGAGTGTTAGCCTGCGCAGAGGCCCGCTTACTCGTACTGTTCAGTGAAACGTACACGCAAACTTCCCTGCAGAGTGGGTGGTGGCAGCGGTTTTTGTGGAGAAGTCAGCTTAAGATGCAAAAAACCCATTTCTGAGAGAGAAAGAAAGAAACGTCGCAGTTGTTCAAGAGCGGAAGAGTGAGTTTACCTCCCTTCTCCTCCATTCTCTCCTTCGCACTGCGATTCTAACACCTTCACACAAGAGTACGACGAACGACGACCACCATTAGAGCACCTGGGAGGCTCTCTGCAAGTCCTTCAAACCAGACGCAAAAACAAAGCCAAGACATTCTTTAAGCTTCGTTGGGTTTCGGAGCTCCTGGTGTTTTGCGCAAGTCCAGGTAAGGGAAGCTAGACTTCATTTTCAATACAAGCCATAGTTTTGCTGTTTCTGAAGTGAGGGCGACGTGGTCGCCGGTTCTCTGTTTCTTTTCGAAATGCTCTGTTCTATGTGGTTGGGCGACGTGGTCGCCGGTTTTAAATGCGGGTTTCGAACTCCACTGTGTTTGACGTTGTTTGAAGCTGTTTGGGATTTAAATACAATATATATGTGATATTCGGAAGTTTGAAACGTTGAAATGATTGTTGCTGTGATTTGAAATATTCCTTTGCATGGTATGATGTCTTGAATGCTGTGAATGTGGGATCGAGGCATAGTATTTTCAGGAAAGGAAATACCGTGTAAGATCTGTATAGGTGTATTGACTAGGGGCTTGTCTAGAAGGAGATATCCTGACTCTGCTGATATAATGGAATCACGTAGATGAAGTTATTCAGTTGTGGAGAGTCGGAGGAGGTTCATATGAATGGGTGACTCGTGTGAAAAAGAACGAGCTCGGCCTGTTATATGAATTAACCTTGTCATACTGGGAGAGTGATGATATGAGACTATATATGCGCATGGCTGTGTGGATTCACAGCGACCCTGTGTGGATTTCACAGTGGTATGGTATGACAGGTGCAGATCTCTGAGCCTGAGTCAACGCACGAGTTAATCCGGAAGTAGTGTCATGTGTCTATGCATTGTGAGTCAGTGGAAAGTCTGACGTGTGAACCATGAATACTGAAATTTGAAATAGACACTTGACGAGTTATGGAATATGAGTATGTTGATGGTTGAAAATTGATATGGATCATGAATGGTGTGAAGTTTTATGTTTACTATTGATTTAAAAGTTTTTAAACCATCTAGCTTACCCCTTTTCTTTTGTATTGCTCTGTGGCTATTTCTCTTAAACTGTGATGATCGTGTATTTTACACGGGAGCAGATGATCTTCCAGGGAGTAGAGCTCCTTAGAGAGTGGTCGCCGGAAGGAGATCGCCTGTTTCCGTCTCTATCGGGTGATCGCCTGTTTCTGCCTCTATCGGGTGATCGCCTGTTTTTCTGTTCTGGTAGCAGATCGGCTGTTTTGGGTCCCCTGATAGGAGATCGCCGATTTTTCAATTTAGTTGGCTGTATTTTGTTTAAATTTTAGAAAAATATACCGGTTATGTATTTATCTCCCTGTGAGGAGAAACTTTATTTACATATATATGATTTTGTTCATTTCAATCTATTGGTTACTTTTATTTTTATTATATGAACATGTATGGTATTTTGGCGGGATGTTACAGACCCAGAAGCACATTGAACGGAATTCCACACTCAGATGATGCTATCTGGAGGCTCAGACGTTGTGTACTGCAAGATCTTCATGAGCACACTGAGCGGAACAGCTATTGAGTGGTTCATGAACCTGCCAGAGGGCCACATCACCTCCTTCCATCAGTTTGTGAAGCTGTTCACGGAGCAGTATATCGTCAACAGAGCGCCACCGATGGTATCCTACGACCTGTTTGACGTGCGCCAGTACCAGGGGGAGTCGCTGAAGGACTTCCTCAACCGTTTCGGTGCACAGGTGGTGAGGTTGCCCAGCAAGGACGAGAACATGCTGGTGCATGCGTTCAAGAAAGGCGCACTACCTGGCCCTTTCAGCGAATCGCTCATCAGGAGCCACCCTGCCACCTTCGTTGAGATTCGGCGAAGCGCGGTGGCGCACATAGTGGCAGAGACTGAGGTCTCTGAGAAAAGAGGAAGCACTGCATCGACGAAGCCGCGTGGAGGTCAGTGGAAGCAGCAGCAGTAGGTGCGGGTGTATGAGGCCAAGGAAGGGAGGAAGGCGCAGGGAAGGCCTCGTCCCTATGCACCCAGGAAGGACCAACCTAGGGGGCGTGCAAGGGAGAACAACACACCCCCTAGGTGTGTTTTCATGATAGAGTTAGCGGAGCTGATCGCCATCCCTGCCGTGGCGGCAAGACTCCGAGTACCAGAGAAAACTGACAAGGTACTTGGAGGGAGGAAGGACGAGTGGTGTGAGTTCCATCAGGCTTATGGACACACACTCCGCACCTGCCTGACGTTGGGGCATCAACTTGCTGAGTTAGTGAAGACAGGATTCCTGACCGATTACCTACGGGAGGCGCAAGGTGATCGCGCCTCAGGGTCTCAGACAGGCGATTAGCAACATGAGATCCCTGTGCATGGGGACGTGAGGTGATGGAGGATGCAACGCTGGGGGGGCTCCCAGGCAGCTCAGGAGGAAGCTGCTCGTGAATCAGGCGTCGCCAGGGCAGTCATCGCCTATGAAAGGAAGGGGTCCATACAGAGTGGTTGAAGCGTTGGAGAGTGGAGCTTATTGGCTGGAGACTCTGGATGGAGCACCTATCCCCAGGACATGGAACGCTACACACTCAAGTTTCTACTTCAGTTAAGTTGTAAGGTAGATGCGTTCTTGTGCTGTACACACACTCAATGTATATACTGTAAATAGTTGAGCAGATCAAGGGGCACTCTTTTCCCTGATGAGGGTTTTTAACGAGGCCACCCAATAAAAAAGATTTCAGTATACCAAGTGTGCACGTGTTTTCCAGTTTCAAGTTCTACTTGCCCCAGATGAAAGTGCAAGTGATCGGTTGGAGCCTGCTCGCCCCAGGCGCGAGTACGGACGACCGACAGGGGTTAACAAGAAAAACTCTTCTTCCCCGAAGCAAGACATCATCTTCGCGTTTAAGCACCAAGAAGAAGAGCGCGATCAGTCATCGGTGCACTCAGAACGTGATCAAACATCGGTGCACTCAGAGCGCGATCCGTCATCGGTGCATGGAGAGCAGAGCACTCATCGGTGCATGGTCATCGGGGTCTTGCTAACACGTGTTAAGCTGTGACTTAGGTCCCCAGCGAGAGCGTTACGCAAGCACCTCGCACGATTCCAAACCAGAAGAAGAGCTGCTTACCAGAGAACGTGCGGTGAGACCATGCAGGCAGGGATGCGCCTGGTGAGTGTGCTTAGACAGCCACCCCTGGTGCTCCCCTGGGAGCATGCACCCACTTGGAGAAAAAAGTCCTCTCCTCGACTCTGTACAGCGAGGTGCAGGCGAGAGAAAGTCCTCACCCTCGACTTTGTACAGCGGGGTGCAGGCGAGAGAAAGTCCTCTCCCTCGACTTCGTACAGCGAGGCATGGACCAGATAAAAAAGTCCTCGCCCTCGACTTTGTACAGCGGGGTGCAGGCGAGAGAAAGTCCTCTCCC
>JAAFYQ010000205.1:0-39885 GCA_013389735.1 Phaseolus lunatus | reverse complement strand
TTAACCCACACCTGATACGCGTGGCTTTTGGGACGTACCGGGTTGATCCAACATTTTGGCTACACACTAAGTGTAGTTTCGGCGATTAGGTGTACTCTAGGCGACAGGCTACTAGGTACACACAGGCGATAGGCGTTCAAGCATAATCTAGGCGATAGGCGTCAAGCATAAGCTAGGCGAGAGGCGTTCAAGTGCCAGAGAAGTTGGAGATCGCCTACCCGCTTAATAACGGCGATCTCGTAGTTTTCTCAGCTATACATTCCTTCCTTATATTTAAATAAACACGTGCTTCGAATTTATTTATAATATAACACTTTTATCCAATATAAACTTCTAGGTTCTTACATGGTACATCTTGTTCATGCCTGGATGAAGGTTAAGGCGACTCTTATGACCTTCCTCTAGGATCATCTTCTTCAACATCATTTGCAGGTATGCAAATTCTGCCATCACCCCTCAAGATCCCATCATCGGCCCATTCAAAGCCTCTCGCCTGATCTGTCCCTAGTGACTCCACAGTGCGCTTTAGGCTAGGGTCCTCCAATTGTTATCCTTCAACATCCCAAGGAAGTCATTAGTATAGTCAGCTTACTACAAACTAATGTGATTCACGTGAAATTCCACTCCAAAGTTTAAGTCTCTGAACTGCTCGATCAGTTTCTGCTCTTCCATCATCATGGTGGCGACTGTATAGACTTCCTACTCAAGGCATCTGCCACTACATTGGCCTTCCCTGGGTGATACATGAGTGAAAGTCGTAGTCCTTTAGGATTCCATCCACCTTCTTTGTCTCATGTTATCCTTTGATCGAACAGGTACTTCAAGCTCTTGTGATCGCTTGGAATACCTGGAACCGAGCTCCATAAAGATAATGCCTCCAGTCTTCAAGGCAAAACTACCGCTTGCCAACTCCAAATCATGAGTAGGGTAGTTCCTTCATGCACCTTGAGTTGGCCTTGAAGCATATGCAACCACTCTCTTCTCTTGCATCAAGACGCATCCCAAGCCTTGATGTGAGGCATCACAGAAGACATCAAAAGGTCTTCCTACTTCTGGAATCACCAGCACTGGAGCACTGGTCAACCTCTCCTTTAGTTCCCTGAAGCTCTGCTCACATCGGTCGGTCCAAGCAAAGGGTTGGTCCTTGCGGGTCAGTTTGTGTTAAAGGAGCCACTACTTTGGAAAAATCCTCAATAAACCTCCGATAGTAGCCCGCCAACCCCACAAAGCTCCTTATCTCAGTCACTGTCTTAGGACGTTCCCATTGCAGCACTGCCTCTACCTTGGTGGATCTACCGAGATCCCCTGGGCAGATATCACGTGTTAGAAGTTGACTTCCCTTAGCCAGAACTCACACTTAGAGAACTTGGCATAGAGCTGCTTCTCCTCAGTATTTCCAATACTGTCCTCAGGTGTTCCTCATGCTCTTCCTCGGTCCTTGAATAAATGAGGATGTCATCTATGAAGACCACCACAAACTTATCCAAGAAAGGGCGAAAGATCCTATTCATGTAGTCCATGAATAGAGCTGGAGCATTGGTGACTCCAAATGGCATCACTACATACTCGTAGTGCCCATATCGAGACCTAAAAGCTGTCTTCTGAACATCTTCAGCTTTTACCAAGATTTGGTGATACCCCGATCTCAGGTCAATCTTGGAGAACACCGAGGCCCCATGAATCTGGTCCATCAAATCATCAATCCGAGGTAGGGGGTACTTGTTCTTGATGGTCAATTTGTTCAATTGCCTGTAGTCTATACACAGCCGAGACCCTCCATCCTTCTTCTTGACTAGGAGCACTGGAGCTCCCCATGGAGATACGCTGGTCTGATGAACTGCTTCTCCAGCAACTCTTCCACTTGCTTCTTTAACTCCACTAACTCGGCTGGTGCCATCCTATAAGGTGCCATTGACACTGGTCCAGCTCCAGGTACCAAGTCAATAGAGAATTCCACTTCTCTCTTAGGGGGTACCCAGGCACCTCTTCTGGGAATACATCTGTGAAATCTTTCACCACTTGTATCCTGTTTACGTCCCCTTTATTCTCCACTTCCAACCGGGCGAGCACGACGAAGCACCTCGCCTCTCCTTCCAGCTCTGATCGCCCTCGTTGAACTGATAACACATCCGATTCTTGGGGGTCTGAAAACGCTACTTTCTGCCTACCACAGTCTATGAGAACGTGATTGGCAGCTAACCAATCCATTCCCAGGATGACATCCAGGTCCTGAAGAGGTAGGCAGATCAAGTTCACCTTGAATCTGCGTCCTTCTACAATCACTGGACATTCAGGGCACACTGTAGAGGTCGACACCTGTCCTGACGCAGGTGTAGAGACCAACAGCTCGAAAGGTAACTCCTTCACTAGGAGGCCCAACTCGGCTACACACAGGCTTGACACAAAGGAGTGTGTCGCTCCAGAATCAAACAAGGCCCTTACACCTCTACCAGCAATAAAACAAACACCTTGGATGAGGTTACTTGACTGAGCTGCCTCTGCTCCAGACATGGCGAACACCCTCCCTGTTGCCTGAGGTCTGCCGCCCTCGTTTCTCAACTGTTGGGAGCCACTGGGTTGGGTCGCCCCATTCCTGCTAGGGCACTCTCTAGCAACGTGCCCTGTCCTTTGGCAGACGAAACATTTCCTCTCTGAAGTCTTCTTGAAACAAGCATTGGAGGCGTGTGGTCCACCACAGTGAAGACACTTAGGCTTCCAAGGTTGTTGCTGTTGGAACTGGGGAGGTGCTGCTCCTGCCCGATGTGATGGAGGTCTCGCATAGGGCTTGCTTTGTGGGTGCTGTGCCTTAGCTCTCCCACTGGAAGGACCTCCTGGGTGTGACCTGATCACCCGAGACTCACCCTTTTCCAGGGTCTCCACCATCTTCGCCTTCTCCACTAAGGCGTGGAACTCCCTGATGCACATCGGGGCTATGGTCTTCTTCAGCCCATGCTTCAGCCCTTCCTCGAACTTCCTACACCTCCAGGCCTCGGAGGTCGCCTGGGTATAGAACCGGGCGAGGTACTCAAAACGGGCAGCATAGGCGTTTACTGACATGTCCCCCTGCTCCAACTTTAAGAACTCAGCTTCCCTTGTAAACTTGGCGCTGTCTGGGAAGTATTTTTCCAAGAACTTCACTCTGAAGCTCTCCCAATCCAGAACATCCTCTCGGGCCTCCATCATCTGCTGAGCTCCCATCCACCAGAACTCAGCTTCTCCTGATAGCAGATACGTGGCAAACAACAGCTTCTTCTCTTCAGGGCAGGAGGTCGCCCTAAAGATTTTCTCCACCTCCCTGACCCACTGATCTGCCTGGTCAGGGGTAGCATTCCCACTGAACTTAGGTGGGTTGTGCCTCATGAACTCGGCCAGTCCCATCTGTTCTTGGGGCTGACCGACGTGGGAGTTTGTCTCAGCAGATCGGGCAGTTTCCCAGTGCTGCATTGTGGCTTGATGGTTCTGAGCCATCGCCGCATTCTGCTGCTGAATGGCAGTCGCCATCATCTCGATGGCCTTGGCGATCTGACTCATCTCTGAGGAAGGTTGAGGTGGGGTAGCAGGTCTACGTGCCATCTTCTGAATCTATTGACTTCTATATTCCCTACAACTATAAGAATGAAATCGATAAGAATCAATTCATTCAAGGGGTAACAGCTAGACCTTACAAAGGTCAGCATCTCAAAGTCATCTAGAATTTGAGTTCATCAACAGAATCATAACACTTATAACTTCACACAAAACACCAGAACAGTTACTGGTGTGCAAACATCAGTCCAAACTACCACCTCAGTCAAATTCGAGAACACTCAAAAATCACACCAGAATTCAATGTAGGCTAAACATCAAACCTTTGGAATTAAGATTAAGAATCATCTTGATCCAGTTATGAGTGTGCACCCTCACCACTTTATCAAGACCTTCTTATTCTTAATACTAAGATTTTCAGTTAGGCATACATTCACCAAAGCACACGCAAGAGTTCAATACAAAAACGTTTGAAAACCTCCCACTATAGTGGTTATTTAAAACTCAAATAAATTTTATGAGCAGAAGAAACACAATGGATCCACAGCCCTCAGGTCATCCTAAGGCGAACTGCTCTGATACCATTAATGTAACATCCCGCCAAAATACTATACAAATGTATATAATGAAAATGAAGGTAACAAATAGATTCTATGAACAAAATAATATATATATGAAATGAAGTTGCTCCTCTTAGGGAGTTTAATACAAATTCGGTCAAATTTTCCAGAAACATAAACAAAATACAGTAAAAAAAAACAAAGCAGGCGATCTCCTATCAGAAGAAACCGATCTCCTATCGGACGAGACCGATCACCTATCAAGACAGAAAAAAAACAGGCGATCACCCGATGGAGGCAGACACAGGCGATCACCCGATAGAGACAGAAAACCGGCGATCTCCTCCTCGGCGATCACTCACTAGAGGGCTCTTCTTCCTGGAAGATCATCTGCTCCCGTGTATCAATTACACGATCATCACAATTTTGAGAAAAACAACCACAATAACAGATAAAAGGGTAAGCTAGATAATTTAAAAGAAGTTTAAATCAAGAACATGAAAATCCAAGTAAACCAAGTTCCAAAATATCCATGTAAAACGTAGAGCTGCTCATAGCATTCAGCTGATCGCCCAAAATCACAAACTTCACAACATTCACCCATAGTCATTCCATTTCACAATACAGCATCAAGTGTCTATCAATATTCAAGTTTCTCATTTCACATGTCAGACTTTCCACTGACTCACCACACAAGACACTTGACACTACTTCCGGATTGACTCGTGCGTTGATTAGACTCAGAGATCTGCACCTGTCATACCACACCACTGTGAAATCCACACAGGGTCGCTGTGAATCCACACAGCATGCGCATATATCATCTCAATGTTACCATAGTTCTCCTGGTATGACAAGGTTAATCCATAGGACAGGCGGAGCTCGTTCTTTTTCACACGAGACGCCCATCATATAGACCTCCTTCGACTCTCAACAACTGAGTAACTTCCTCTACGTGATTCCATTACCTCAGCAGAGTCAGGATATCCCCTTAGGAATCACCGATCAATGCACCTACCACAAGATCTTACACGGTATTTTCTTTCCTGAAAATACTATGCCTCGATCCCACATTCACAGCATTCAAAGACATCATGCCACACTTAAAAGAATGATTTCAATCACAGCAATAGCCATTTCAAAGGATTCATATTTTCGAATATCTCATGTAAATCTCAAGCAGTTCTCAAAACAACATCAAAACACAAGGAGTTCGCAAAACAGCGCCAAAACCGGCGACCTGGTTCAAAACAGGGTATTTTCGAAGTCTGCACATGAAACCGGCGACCACGTCGCCCAAACACATGAAACAGAGTATTCACGAAGGTGAAAAACGAAAACCGCGACCACGTCGCCCACACTTCAGAAACAGCTAATCTATGGCTTGTATTGAAAAAGAGGTCTAGCTTCCCTTACCTGGACTTGCGCAACCACCAGGAGCTTCGAAATCCAACGAAGCTTGCAGAATACCTTGGCTCTGTTTTTCGCGTCTGGTTGAAGGACTTGCAGAGAACCTCCCAGGTGCTCTAATGGTGGCCGTCGCTCGTCGTACTCTCGTGTGAAGGTGCTAGAACCGCAGCGCGAAGGAGAGAATGGAGGAGAAGGGAGATAAACGCACCCTTTAGCTCTGGAACCACAGCAACGTTTCTTTCCTTCTCCCTCAGAAATGGGTTTTTGCATCTTAAGCTGACTTCTCCACAAAAACCGCTGCCACCACCCACTCTGCAGGGAGTTTGCGTGTACGCTTCGCTGAACAGTACACCTAAGCGTGCCTCTGCGCAGGCTACGCTATGAGGTCACTATTCTGAACCACTTTTTCGTCTACGTGGCGCGCGTGCAGAACGTCTCTTGCTGGGAGTCTGGGGCCCACGTTCTCTGGGTGTAACTCAACGTCGCGCGATGACCTTTCGCCGATGACTACCAGCTCGAAGAGAAACCACTGATGACCTCTCGCGCGAAGACGATCCACCGATGACCTCGCGCGAAGACTACCACCGATGACCTCGCGCGAAGACTACCACCGATGACCTCGCGCGAAGACTACCACCGATGACCTCTTCCTGGCGAACGACCGATGTCTTCCTCTGGGAGACAACCGATGTCTTCCCTGGCGACGCCCTCATAACTCTCGCGCCTTGGCCACGTCCACATGCATCGCGCCCTGGCAATGCCCACGTGCCTCGCGTCCCGCGCGATGCCCGCATGCCCCTCGCGCCCGCGCGATGCCTGCATGCCTCTCACGCCCGCGCGATGCCTGCATGCCTCTCACGCCCGCGCGATGCCCTGCATGCCTCTCGCGCCCGCGCGATGTCCACCTGGCGCTCATGTGTAGCAGGCGACCGGCGACCTCGTAGCCTTCTAAACTTAACTTTTTCCTCCCTTTCTATTCTAAATAAAAACATACTTAGAATTTATTTAAAATATAACTCTTTTATTCCAATAAATTTTTCAGGTCCTTACACCTCGCGCGAGAGGTCATCAGCGGTTTGTCTTCGCGCGAGAGGTCGTCAGTGGTTTGTCCTCGCGCGAGAGGTCATCAGCGGTTTGTCATCGCGCGAGAGGTCATCGGTGGTTTGTCTTCGTGCGAGGTCATCGGTGGTTCGTCTTCGCGCTGGTAGCCATCGGCGAAAGGTCATCGCGCGGCGGTTAGTTACACACCGAGAACGTAGGACCTAGACTCCCAGCAAGAGACGTTCTGCACGCGCGCCACGTAGACGAAAAGGTGGTTCAGAATAGTGACCTCATAGCGTAGCCTGCGCAGAGGCATGCTTAGTAGTACTGTGCAGGGAAGCGTACACGCAAACTTCCCTGCAGAGTGGGTGGTGGCAGCTGCTTTTGGAGGGATAAGTTGGTTTAAGTTACTGAAATCCACTACTGAAGAGGAAGAAAACGTTGTTGTAGTCGAAGAGAGAAAGAGTGAGTTCCCTCCTCCGCGTTGCGATTTCAGCCTCTCCACACAAGAGTACGACGAGAAGCAACACCATTGGAGCACTTGGGTAGTCCTCTGCAAGTTCTTCAGACCAGACGCGAAAAACAGAGCCAAGGTATTCTGCAAGCTTCGTTGGATTTCGAAGCTCCTGGTGGTTGCGCAAGTCCAGGTAAGGGAAGCTAGACCTCTTTTTCCATACAAGCCACAGTGTAGCTATCTCTGGAGTGAGGGCGACGTGGTCGTCATTTTTGTTTTCATCTGCGTAAAGTGCTCTGTTTGTGTGCTTGGGCGACGTGGTCGCCGGTTTTATATACAGTTTTCGAAACACCCTGTTTTTGAACTAGATCGCCGGTTTTGGCGCTGTTTTGCGAACTCCTTGTGTTTGATGTTGTTTTGAGAACTGCTTGAGATTTACATGAGATATTCGAAAATATGAATCCTTTGAAATGGCTATTGCTGTGATTGAAATCATTCTTTTAAGTGTGGCATGATGTCTTTGAATGCTGTGAATGTGGGATCGAGGCATAGTATTTTCAGGAAAGAAAATACCGTGTAAGATCTTGTGGTAGGTGCATTGATCGGTGATTCCTAAGGGGATATCCTGACTCTGCTGAGGTAATGGAATCACGTAGAGGAAGTTACTCAGTTGTTGAGAGTCGAAGGAGGTCTATATGATGGGCGTCTCGTGTGAAAAAGAACGAGCTCCGTCTGTCCTATGGATTAACCCTGTCATACCAGGAGAACTATGGTAACATTGAGATGATATATGCGCATGCTGTGTGGATTCACAGCGACCCTGTGTGGATTTCACAGTGGTGTGGTATGACAGGTGCAGATCTCTGAGTCTAATCAACGCACGAGTCAATCCGGAAGTAGTGTCAAGTGTCTTGTGTGGTGAGTCAGTGGAAAGTCTGACGTGAGAAATGAGAAACATTGATAGTTTATAGACACTTGATGCAGTATTGTGAAATGGAATGACTATGGGTGAATGTTGTGAAATGTGTGATTTTGGGCGATCAGGTGAATGATATGAGCAACTCTACGTTTTACATGGATATTTTGGAACTTGGTTTACTTGGATTTTCATGTTCTTGATTTAAACTTCTTTTAAATTATCTAGCTTACCCTTTTATCTGTTATTGTGGTTGTTTTCTCAAAACTGTGATGATCGTGTAATTGTTACACGGGAGCAGATGATCTTCCAGGAAGAAGAGCCCTCTAGTGAGTGAACGCCGAGGAGGAGATCGCCGGTTTTCTGTCTCTATCGGGTGATCGCCTGTGTCTGCCTCCATCGGGTGATCGCCTGTTTTTTTTCTGTCTTGATAGGAGATCGGTCTCGTCCGATAGGAGATCGGTTTCTTCCGATAGGAGATCGCCTGCTTTGTTTTTTTTTTGTATTTTGTTTATGTTTCTGGAAAATTTGACCGAATTTGTATTAAACTCCCTAAGAGGAGCAACTTCATTTCATATATATAATATTTTGTTCATAGAATCTATTTGTTACCTTTATTTTCATTATATACATTTGTATAGTATTTTGGCGGGATGTTACATTAATGGTATCAGAGCAGTTCGCCTTAGGATGACCTGAGGGCTGTGGATCCATTGTGTTTCTTCTGCTCAGAAAATTTATTTGAGTTTTAAATAACCACTATAGTTGAAGGTTTTCAAACGTTTTAGTTTTGAACTCTTGCGTGTGCTTGGGTGAACGTGTGCCTAACTGAAAATCTTAGTATTAAGAATAAGAAGGTCTTGATAAAGTGGTGAGGGTGCACACTCATAACTGGATCAAGATAATTCTTAATCTTAATTCCAAAGGTTTGATGTTTAGCCTACATTGAATTCTGGTGTGATTTTAGAGTGTTCTTGAATTTGACTGAGGTGGTAGTTTGGACTGATGTTTGCACACCAGTAACTGTTCTGGTGTTTTGTGTGAAGTTATAAGTGTTATGATTCTGTTGATGAACTCAAATTCTAGATGACTTTGAGATGCTGACCTTTGTAAGGTCTAGCTGTTACCCCTTGAATGAATTGATTCTTATCGATTTCATTCTTATAGTTGTAGGGAATATAGAAGTCAATAGATTCAGAAGATGGCACGTAGACCTGCTACCCCACCCCAACCTTCCTCAGAGATGAGTCAGATCGCCAAGGCCATCGAGATGATGGCGACTGCCATTCAGCAGCAGAATGCGGCGATGGCTCAGAACCATCAAGCTACAATGCACCACTGGGAGACTGCTCGGTCGGCTGAAACAAACTCCCACGTCGGTCAGCCCCAAGAACAGATGGGACTGGCCGAGTTCATGAGGCACAACCCACCTAAGTTCAGTGGGAATGCTACCCCTGACCAGGCAGATCAGTGGGTCAGGGAGGTGGAGAAAATCTTTAGGGCGACCTCCTGCCCTGAAGAGAAGAAGCTGTTGTTTGCCACGTATCTGCTATCAGGAGAAGCTGAGTTCTGGTGGATGGGAGCTCAGCAGATGTTGGAGGCCCGAGAGGATGTTCTGGATTGGGAGAGCTTCAGGGTGAAGTTCTTGGAGAAATACTTCCCAGACAGCGCCAAGTTTGCAAGGGAAGCTGAGTTCTTAAAGTTGGAGCAGGGGGACATGTCAGTAAACGCCTATGCTGCCCGTTTTGAGTACCTCGCCCGGTTCTATACCCAGGCGACCTCCGAGGCCTGGAGGTGTAGGAAGTTCGAGGAAGGGCTGAAGCATGGGCTGAAGAAGACCATAGCCCCGATGTGCATCAGGGAGTTCCACGCCTTAGTGGAGAAGGCGAAGATGGTGGAGACCCTGGAAAAGGGTGAGTCTCGGGTGATCAGGTCACACCCAGGAGGTCCTTCCAGTGGGAGAGCTAAGGCACAGCACCCACAAAGCAAACCCTATGCGAGACCTCCATCACATCGGGCAGGAGCAGCACCTCCCCAGTTCCAACAGCAACAACCTTGGAAACCTAAGTGTCTTCACTGTGGTGGACCACACGCCTCCAATGCTTGTTTCAAGAAGACTTCAGAGAGGAAATGTTTCGTCTGCCAAAGGACAGGGCACGTTGCTAGAGAGTGCCCTAGCAGGAATGGGGCGACCCAACCCAGTGGCTCCCAACAGTTGAGAAACGAGGGCGGCAGACCTCAGGCAACAGGGAGGGTGTTCGCCATGTCTGGAGCAGAGGCAGCTCAGTCAGGTAACCTCATCCAAGGTATTTGTTTTATTGCTGGTAGAGGTGTAAGGGCCTTGTTTGATTCTGGAGCGACACACTCCTTTGTGTCAAGCCTGTGTGTAGCCGAGTTGGGCCTCCTAGTGAAGGAGTTACCTTTCGAGCTGTTGGTCTCTACACCTGCGTCAGGACAGGTGTCGACCTCTACAGTGTGCCCTGAATGTCCAGTGATTGTAGAAGGACGCAGATTCAAGGTGAACTTGATCTGCCTACCTCTTCAGGACCTGGATGTCATCCTGGGAATGGATTGGTTAGCTGCCAATCACGTTCTCATAGACTGTGGTAGGCAGAAGGTAGCGTTTCCAGACCCCCAAGAACTGGATGTGTTGTCAGTTCAACAAGGGCGATCAGAGCTGGAAGGAGAGACGAGGTGCTTCGTAGTGCTCGCCCGGTTGGAAGTGGAGAATAAAGGGGACGTAAACAGGATACAAGTGGTGAAAGATTTCACAGATGTATTCCCAGAAGAGGTGCCTGGGTTACCCCCTAAGAGAGAAGTGGAATTCTCTATTGACTTGGTACCTGGAGCTGGACCAGTGTCAATGGCACCTTACAGGATGGCACCAGCCGAGTTAGTGGAGTTAAAGAAGCAAGTGGAAGAGTTGCTGGAGAAGCAGTTCATCAGACCCAGCGTATCTCCATGGGGAGCTCCAGTGCTCCTAGTCAAGAAGAAGGATGGAGGGTCTCGGCTGTGTATAGACTACAGGCAATTGAACAAATTGACCATTAAGAACAAGTACCCCCTACCTCGGATTGATGATTTGATGGACCAAATTCATGGGGCCTCGGTGTTCTCCAAGATTGACCTGAGATCGGGGTATCACCAAATCTTGGTAAAAGCTGAAGATGTTCAGAAGACAGCTTTTAGGTCTCGATATGGGCACTACGAGTATGTAGTGATGCCATTTGGAGTCACCAATGCTCCAGCTCTATTCATGGACTACATGAATAGGATCTTTCGCCCTTTCTTGGATAAGTTTGTGGTGGTCTTCATAGATGACATCCTCATTTATTCAAGGACCGAGGAAGAGCATGAGGAACACCTGAGGACAGTATTGGAAATACTGAGAGAGAAGCAGCTCTATGCCAAGTCCTCCAAGTGTGAGTTCTGGCTGAGGGAAGTCAACTTCTTAGGACACGTGATATCTGCCCAGGGGATCTCGGTAGATCCAGCCAAGGTAGAGGCAGTGCTGCAATGGGAACGTCCTAAGACAGTGACTGAGATAAGGAGCTTTGTGGGGTTGGCGGGCTACTATCGGAGGTTTATTGAGGATTTTTCCAAAGTAGTGGCTCCTTTAACACAACTGACCCGCAAGGACCAACCCTTTGCTTGGACCGACCGATGTGAGCAGAGCTTCAGGGAACTAAAGGAGAGGTTGACCAGTGCTCCAGTGCTGGTGATTCCAGAAGTAGGAAGACCTTTTGATGTCTTCTGTGATGCCTCACATCAAGGCTTGGGATGCGTCTTGATGCAAGAGAAGAGAGTGGTTGCATATGCTTCAAGGCAACTCAAGGTGCATGAGAGAAACTACCCTACTCATGATTTGGAGTTGGCAGCGGTAGTGTTTGCCTTGAAGATCTGGAGGCATTATCTTTATGGAGCTCGGTTCCAGGTATTCAGTGACCACAAGAGCTTGAAGTACCTGTTCGATCAGAAGGAACTAAACATGAGACAAAGAAGGTGGATGGAATTCCTAAAGGACTACGACTTTCAACTCATGTATCACCCAGGGAAGGCCAATGTAGTGGCAGATGCCTTGAGTAGGAAGTCTATACAAGTCGCCACCATGATGGTGGAAGAGCAGAAACTGATCGAGCAGTTCAGAGACTTAAACCTTGGAGTGGAATTTCACGTGAATCACATTAGTTGTAGTAAGCTGACTATAACTAATGACTTCCTTGGGATGTTGAAGGATAAACAATTGGAGGACCCTAGCCTGAAGCGCACTGTGGAGTCACTAGGGACAGATCAGGCGAGAGGCTTTGAGATGGGCGATGATGGGATCTTGAGGTTTGATGGCAGAATTTACATACCTGCAAATGATGAGTTGAAGAAGATGATCCTAGAGGAAGGTCATAAGAGCCGCCTCAACCTTCACCCAGGCATGAACAAGATGTACCATGACTTGAAGGAGTCATTTTGGTGGTCAGGCATGAAGAGGGACGTCGCCCAGTACGTGGCAACCTGCTTAACGTGTCAAAAGGCGAAGGTAGAGCATCAAAGACCTGGCGGGCTGTTGCAGCAACTGGATATCCCCGAGTGGAAGTGGGACAGCATTGCCATGGATTTTGTCACCCATTTACCCAGATCGGTAAAGGGTCATGATGCAATCTGGGTCATCATTGATAGGCTGACGAAGAGTGCCCACTTCCTCCCAGTAAATATGAAGATGCCCATGGCCAAGTTGGCACAGCTGTACATCAAGGAGATTGTGAGGTTGCATGGAGTGCCTTCCAGCATCATTTCAGATAGAGATCCCAGGTTCACTTCACGGTTTTGGCAGACCTTGCAAGAGTGTTTGGGAACCAAGTTGAGGATGAGCTCTGCATATCATCCCCAAACAGATGGTCAGTCAGAGAGGACGATCCAATCTTTGGAAGATCTGCTGAGGGCATGCGTTTTGGATCAATTGGGAGGTTGGGAGGAGGTGTTGCCACTAGTGGAGTTTACCTATAACAATAGCTACCACGCCAGCATTGGGATGGCACCATATGAAGCCCTGTATGGGAGGAAATGCAGAACTCCCTTATGTTGGTACCAGGAGGGCGAGGCAGTCTTGGTTGGGCCAGAGTTGATTCAGCAGACGACCGAGAAGGTGAAGCAGATACAAAGCAGAATGAAAGCCTCTCAGAGTAGGCAGAAGTCCTATGCAGATCAGAGGAGAAAGCCTTTGGAGTTTGCTGCTGGAGATCACGTGTTCATGAAAGTGACACCAACCAAGGGTGTAGGGCGGGCGATCAGGTCAAAGAAGTTGTCCCCTAAGTTCGTGGGACCATATCAGATCTTAAGAAGGATTGGCCCAGTGGCGTATGAGATCGCCCTACCTCCCCATCTGGCGAATCTGCACAATGTGTTTCACGTGTCACAGCTGAGGAAGTACATGGCAGACCCTAGTCATGTGCTGGATGTAGACGACGTGCAGATTAGGGATGACTTGTCCTTTGAAGCCAAACCAGTCAGGATTGACGATCGGCAATGTAAATAGCTCAGGGGCAAGACCATCGACATGGTGAAAGTGGTGTGGGATGAGAAATCGGGGGATTCTACTTGGGAGTTAGAAGAACCCATGAGGGAGGCTTATCCATACCTCTTTTCCTTGTAATCCAATTTTCGAGGACGAAAATTTTTGTTGTTGGGGAGAATGTAAGGACCTGAAATTTATTGGAATGAAAGAGTATGTTTTAAGTAAATTCTAAGTATGTTTTATCTAAGTTAAAAAGGAAGGAAAGTGTAGTCTAGAAAAAACTATAAGAGTTCCTTGTTTATACATCATCGCCGGTCGCCTAGACTACACGTCATCGCCTGGGCGCGAGGCATGCAGGCGTCGCCAGGGCGCGATGCATGCGGGCATCATCGGGGGGGGGGGGGGGTGAGACATCGGTCGTTCGCCAGGAAGAGGTCATCAGCGGTTTGTCTTCGCGCGAGAGGTCATCAGTGGTTTGTCCTCGCGCGAGAGGTCATCAGCGGTTTGTCTTCGCGCGAGAGGTCATCAGTGGTTTGTCCTCGCGCGAGAGGTCATCAGCGGTTTGTCTTCGCGCGAGAGGTCGTCAGTGGTTTGTCCTCGCGCGAGAGGTCATCAGCGGCTTGTCATCGCGCGAGAGGTCATCGGTGGTTTGTCTTCGTGCGAGGTCATCGGTGGTTCGTCTTCGCGCTGGTAGCCATCGGCGAAAGGTCATCGCGCGGCGCTTAGTTACACACCGAGAACGTAGGACCTAGACTCCCAGCAAGAGACGTTCTGCACGCGCGCCACGTAGACGAAAAGGTGGTTCAGAATAGTGACCTCATAGCGTAGCCTGCGCAGAGGCATGCTTAGTAGTACTGTGCAGGGAAGCGTACACGCAAACTTCCCTGCAGAGTGGGTGGTGGCAGCTGCTTTTGGAGGGATAAGTTGGTTTAAGTTACTGAAATCCACTACTGAAGAGGAAGAAAACGTTGTTGTAGTCGAAGAGAGAAAGAGTGAGTTCCCTCCTCCGCGTTGCGATTTCAGCCTCTCCACACAAGAGTACGACGAGAAGCAACACCATTGGAGCACTTGGGTAGTCCTCTGCAAGTTCTTCAGACCAGACGCGAAAAACATGTTGAAGCTGAAGGAAGCTTCTTCCCAACCTTGGCTTAAAGTGTGTTTGATGAAGAAAATTGCTTCGGTACTTTATAGTTTTGTAAAAGGATTTAAGTGAATTTTGGTTTAGGCTTAGGAGGTGAGGAAGTGATGAGGCACCGATCTGTAATCGGTCATTGCGGGAAGTAATGAGGAATCAATCGGTCGTTGGTCATTGGAGGAAGTAATGAGGCACGATCGGTCATCGGTCTTTGAGAAAGTAATGTTGTACGATCGGTCATCGGTCATTTGGAATGTAATGTGGCACCGGTCGGTCATCGGTCATTCTGTTCTAGTTGCCTAAAGCAAGCTTAAACCAAACACAAGGAGTGTTTAAAGTTTTCAAAAATGCTGTTTAAAGTTTTCTCAAAAAGTCTGAATACTGGACAAAAATAAATCTGTTTCCTGGATAATAAATAGATTTATTTTGGTTCTGTTATTCTTAACTGTTTTTCAAACTGTTTTTTGAAAAGTGGTTAGAAACTGGTTTCTTTAAATATAGAAGACTTCTCTCACACAAAAGACACAGTGCAATCACGTTTCAATCAGTTTCTGAGTGAGAAGAAGAATTCAAAGGCTTTTGTGAAAGGTTTTCAAAAGGAATTTCAAGTGTGCTTGTTCTAGGAAAACCTTGTGCTTTGTGAAGGTGCTGGTGCAGTTTTTGCAGCAGATTGAACTACTGGTTTGAGTTCTTGCATCTTCTTTTCAGGTGTATTTTTTTCTTTCTCATTTGTTGTAAAGGTGGAAGTGTTAGTCACTTCTTGATAGGGTTTCTTGGAGTGCAAGGTGTGCTGAAATACGTGTTTTTCAGCCTTGTATGTGAGTGTTCTTGTAGGTTTCAAGAACTGCTGTATATGCTGTAATTGTTGTATGTGTTTAGTGAATTCCACCTTGGTGTAAGGTGAACTGGATGTAGCTCTTGATGAGTGAACCAGTATAAAAACTTGTGTGCAATCTTCTCTCCTTTCTTGCATTTATTTTTGGAATTTGAATTGATAACTGTCCAAAATAAATCTGTTCATTTGAAATTGAATCTGTTAATTCTGGGTTTAATAAGAACTGTTCTTCTCTTGGTTGAAACCTTCTTGCAAATATCTGAACAAGTGTATTCTGCTGTTCCTTCTAATTGTATAAAATCTTGTTTGATTAAGTTCTGATTGTAAGAAGGTGATTTGGAAAAATAAATCTGTTTTATTTGAAATCAATCTGTTCTTTTAATCTCTGTTATACAGAAGTCAGTTCCTGTTGCAAAAATTTTTAAAAGATCAATTCACCCCTCCCCTCTTGATCTTCAGACCCTGCTTAACTCTAACAATTGGTATCAAGAGCAAGGGCTTGTAGGTTACTCAAGTTGTGCAGAAATGTCTGAATTCAAGATGCCTTTTGCTGAGGGAGCATCCATCAATAGGCCTCCTATGTTCGGTGGAGTCAACTATGCTTTCTGGAAAATCAGGATGAAGATTTTCATGGAGTCCATTGATATGGGCATCTGGGATGCTGTGGTGAGCGGACCTTTCATACCTATGCAGACTGTGAAAGATGAAACTGTGAAGAAACCATGGTCCGAATGGAGTGAAGCTGAAAGGAAGAAGGCTCAATATGATTCTCTGGCCAAGAACATCATCACCTCTGCACTGAATATGGATGAGTTCTTTAGGGTGTCTCAATGTCAATCAGCTAAGGAAATGTGGGAGATACTGGAGGTAACTCATGAAGGCACAGAAGATGTTAAACGGGCTAGGAAGCACTCATTGATCCAGGAATATGAGTTGTTCAGAATGCAATCTGGTGAGAGCATTGCAGATGTACAGAAACGATTTACACACATTGTAAATCACCTCACGGGTCTTGGCAAGGTTTTTGATAAGGAAGAGCTCAACATAAAGGTATTGAAATGCCTTGATAGGAGTTGGCAGCCAAAGGTAACAGCAATTTCAGAATCAAGGGATCTTTCCAAGATGTCCACTGCAGCACTCTTTGGAAAGCTGATGGAACATGAATTGGAGCTGAAAAGATTGAAAGACCAAGAAACTGTGGAGAAGAAAGTCAAAGGAATTGCCTTAAAGACCACCATGGAGCATGACACAAGTGAAGAAGAAGAAGAGAATCCTGAACAAGATGAAACCTTAAGCTTGCTCACTAGAAAATTCAGCAAATTCCTTAAAAGGAAGACTAGAGACAGAACACAGCAAAGAAAAAGGTATTCAAAACAGAGTGATTCTAATTCTTCTACTTACACCTGTTTTGGATGTGGCAAACCAGGTCATATAAAAGCTGATTGTCCAAACAATCCACATAAAGAAAAATCAGCAAGCAAGAAGAATGAAAAAAGCAAGGGAAAAAGGGCTTACATATCTTGGGAGGATAATGATGTATCTTCAACAAGTGAATCCTCAAATGAGAGTGAAGAAGCAAATCTGTGCTTCATGGCAAATGATGAAGGTTCAACTTCAGACTCAGTAAGTAATTACTCAACTGATTCTGAAAATTATGATCAGCTTTTAATTGCGTTTAAGGAAACTCATGATGAAGCCAATAGACTTGCTGTCATGTGTAATAAGCTGACCAGAATGAATAAAGTTCTTGAACCTAAGGTAAAGGCTCTTGAGGAAGAACTAAACAAAGCTAAAACTGAGTTAATTAGTCTTGAATTAACCTGCCTGCATGCATCCATCAAAACATGTGAAAATTGTAAGAAATTGGAAAAACAGGTTGAATATCTTCTAAAGACTTTATCAAATTTCACAAAAGGAAGAGAAAATCTTGAAACATTATTGGGTTCACAAAATGCTGTCTTTAATAAAAATGGTTTAGGATATAATCCTGGAATAAAGCAAAATGTTAAAAAGCTGTCCAGTTTTTTTGTTCCTGCCAAAACAGGTTTTTCTTCTTTTAACAGATTAAATACAGTATATACTGCATCCTGTTTCTACTGCATGAAATCTGGTCATACATCAAGAACATGTAGGGCTAGAAAATATCTTGTTCCTAAAGGCTTAGCCAAATGGCTTCCTAAGGAAAGGTATTAATCATGTTGGACCCTATACTAAGAGGGGTACCATATATGTAATCTGTTTTGCAGAAAAACAGCAGGAAAAATAAGTGGTACCTTGATAGCGGCTGCTCAAAACATATGACAGGTGATTTGGCCCAGTTCATAAGTTTGAAACTCAAAGCTGAAGGTTATGTCACATATGGGGACAACAATAGAGGAAAAATTCTTGGAAGAGGAGATGTTGGCACTAAAGACTCAACTATAATTGAGAATGTCCTATATGTTGAAGGCTTAAAGCATAATCTTCTCAGTATTAGTCAGCTTTGTGATAAGGGATACTTGGTTAATTTTGAAGCCAACACATGTACAATTTCAAATCAGAACTCTGGTAAGGTGCTGTTCACAGGGAAAAGGGTAAACAACATCTATCTCCTAGACATTGTTAATAACAATTCTAAAAATGAATGCTTGTTGTCAAAAAGTGATGAGTCTTGGCTATGGCACAGGAGGTTGGCTCATATCCATACAGATCACTTGAATAAATTGTTGTCTAAGGACCTTGTTTCTGGTCTACCAAAAATATGTTTTAAAAATAACAGGTTGTGTGATGCATGTGTAAAAGGAAAACAGATTAGAACCTCTTTTAAATCTAAAGATATAGTTTCTACAAATAAAATTCTGGATGTATTGCATATGGATTTATTTGGACCATCTAGGACTGCTAGCCTTGCTGGAAATTATTATGCTTTGGTGATTGTTGATGACTTTTCTAGATATACTTGGACTCTATTCATTGCTTCTAAAAATGATACATACAAAGCTTTCAAGAAATTGGCAAAGGTTTTGAACAATGAAAATGAGAACTGCATAAAACAGATTCGTAGTGATCATGGGGGAGAATTTCAAAATGCAAAATTTGATAAGTTTTGTGAAAAGCATGGCATAACACATAGCTATTCTGCTCCTAGGACACCTCAACAAAACGGTGTGGTTGAAAGAAAGAATAGATCTTTGGAAGAATTAGCAAGAACTATGTTAAATGAATCAAATTTACCAAAGTATTTCTGGGCTGATGCTGTTTATACTGCTTGCTATGTGCTTAACAGAACATTGATAAGACCTATTCTTAAGAAAACCCCATATGAACTGTACAAAGGAAGAAAACCTAGCATTAGCCATCTTAGAGTATTTGGGTGCAAATGTTTTATTCTAAATAATGGTAAAGATAATCTTGGGAAATTTGACCCTAAATCTGATGAAGGTATACACCTTGGTTATGCTATAAATGGACATGCTTATAGAGTCTATAACAAAAGATTGCTTGCTGTAGAAGAGTCTATGCATGTGGTGTTTGATGAAACAGATTGTTCTATACCGAAATCTGTTTTGGATGAATCTGGTGTGGATGATTTAAGAATAATTCTGCAGAAAAATCAATCAACTGAATTTGATACAACTAATCCAAATGCTGTCAAAGAGTCTGTTGTGAATGCAGGGTTGCCTAAGGAATGGAAGACTCCCAAGAATCTTACTCTTGACAATGTAATTGGAAAACTAGAGAAAGGAGTCTCAACCAGAAATTCTCTCAACAATTTCTGCAGAACAGTAGCTTTTGTGTCACAGATTGAGCCTAAAAGCCTGGAAGAAGCACTGCAAGACAGCAATTGGATAACAGCAATGCAGGAAGAACTGAACCAGTTTGAATACAATGAAGTGTGGACCTTAGTTCCAAGAAAGCATGAGATGAATATCATAGGAACCAAGTGGGTGTACAGGAACAAGCTGGATGAACATGGAGCTATCACTAGAAACAAAGCAAGGCTGGTTGCTAAAGGATACAACCAAGAAGAAGGTATTGATTTTGGTGAAACCTATGCACCAGTAGCACGCCTTGAAGCTGTCAGATTACTTCTAGCATTTTCCAGCATCAAAGGCTTCAAATTGTTTCAAATGGATGTTAAAAGTGCATTCCTAAATGGATACATAAATGAGGAGGTGTTTGTTTCCCAGCCCCCAGGCTTTGAAGATTACAAAAATCCAGAACATGTGTACAAGCTTAAGAAGGCCTTGTATGGACTAAAACAAGCACCAAGGCAATGGTATGAAAGGTTAAGTGAATTTTTGCTTTCTCAAGGCTATAACCGTGGGAATTCTGACAAGACTCTATTCATTAAGAAGAAAAGGGAAGATATTATCCTGGTACAAGTGTATGTAGATGATATAATCTTTGGGTCAACCAATGAGGAAATGTGTGAAGCTTTTGTCAATACAATGATGAGAGAGTTTGAGATGTCAATGTTGGGAGAAATGAACTTCTTCCTTGGCCTGCAAGTGAAACAGCTCAAGGATGGAGTCTTCATTAGTCAAGAAAAATACTGCAAAGAGCTGCTAAAAAAATTTGATATGGATCAATGTAAGGCAATTAGCACTCCTATTTCAACAAGCTGTCAACTAGACCAAGACTGTGCAGGAAAACCTGTTGACCAATCCAAGTTCAGAAGCTTAATTGGATCCCTGCTGTACTTAACTGCCAGCAGACCTGATATTATGTTTGCTGTATGCCTATGTGCCAGATATCAATCTGATCCAAGGGAATCTCACTACAATGCAGTCAAGAGAATTCTGAAATACTTGCAAGGGACAAAATCTGTTGGACTATGGTATCCTAACCATGTTTCCTTATACTTAAACTGTTTTTCAGATTCTGATTTTGCAGGGTGCAAGGTTGACAGAAAGAGCACTAGTGGAACATGTCACATGCTAGGATCAAGCCTGATTTCTTGGCATTGCAAGAAACAAGCTTGTGTTGCCCTCTCTACAGCAGAAGCAGAATACATTGCTGCTGGAAGCTGCTGTGCTCAAACATTATGGCTAAGGCAACAGCTAAGTGACTATGGAATACTGTTAAACAAGATACCTATTAATTGTGATAATACCAGTGCCATAAACCTGTCTAAAAATCCTGTGTTACATTCAAGAACAAAGCACATAGAGATTAGACATCATTTCTTAAGAGAAAATATAGCTAATGGTATTTGTGATATTAAATTCATTAGTACTGAGTTTCAATTGGCTGATCTGTTTACAAAACCTCTGGCTAAAGATAGGTTTTATTTCTTGTTAAACGAATTGGGCATTATCAGCTTAAACTGTTCACTGCAGTGATATTTTAAATCTATAACATGTTATTTCTCTGGTTAATCTGTTTATTTCTGTGCCTAAAATATACATAACTAGGAAAGAGAAATTATACATGCACCTTAACTGCTTTATTGCTTTGACCAGCAGGTTTATGGCTGTTCTGTCTGGATATTCAAACTGGTTTGACTAACTGTATGGAAAGCTATTTCTCACTAAAAGCTAAAACACTTTTTCAAAATGATTTTGCCTCTTTCCAAAAACTGAAACTGCTGCAGGAATAAAATCTGTACTGACTCTGTGTTTTTGATTTGTTTCTTCTTAACACTCCAACTCTGCTAAGCATTAATACAATCTGTTTGATTCTATAAATAATGGTATTCAAAACCTGTAGTTCACACATTCAACTTCTGCTTGCAATCTCTCAGTTTTCTTTTGATAAAGAGGAACAGGTTTCAGAAATGGCATCATTGATATACAAAAGGAAGAAATCCCGTGAGCAGAAGAATAACACTCAAGGTATTTTAGAGAAATGGTTCGATGGTGATGCTGAAGCCATGACCACTTACTTACATGAGATAAGTAGAAAACAGGTAAATGTGCCAAAGATCCTCGAGTTTTCATGGATGAAGAGTGAAAAGCTGACTGAACCCAAAGCACTTCTCAAGCATCAGAGATTGAAGCCATTTCTTGAAATGACTGGCAACATCTATCCAGATCTAGTGAAGGTATTCTATACCAATCTGATCCTTGATGGGAAAAATTTAATTTCCCACGTAAAAGGTGTCCAAATAAAAATAACAAGTGAAGTTTGGAGCAACATCGCTGGAATCAAGTATTCAGGCCTCAAGGTGGGAAAGGGGAACACAACCATGATTCAAGAATTCAATAAAATTCAGTTCTACACAAGCTGCATGAGAGATAAGAATCAACACATAAACAGGTTTCATGCAGGTAATCTGAACCTAACTCCTAGGTTTCTAGTCTATGTTATTGCATGGCAACTGACACCTAGGGGAAGTAATCATGCTACATTACATGAGGAAGACCTCATTTTACTCTACTGTCTCATGCATCGCATAAAAATAAATTGGGTTTGTGTAATGACAGAGCATATGCTCAAATCCAAGAGGCTATCTGATTACAGATTTCCCTATGCAATTTTCATTTCAAAATTAATCGATTGTTTTGAGATTGACACTACTAATGAGAGAAACGAGCCAATCAAAGCAATTAGTGAAATCGACAACTCTACGCTCATGAAGATGGGATTCCTCAAGGAAGGTGAAGAGTGGGTTTTTAAAAGGACAACAGGTCCTAGAATGGAACATGGTACGTCCAACCACAACAACAATGATGATGAAGAAGCTGCTATTCCTATGGAAGATGACAATGTTCATGCTGATCATCAACCGAATCATGATGACTTGGATGCTACAGCACACAATGCACTGGTTGCATATCATTCTCCCGAATTCAGAGGTGAACCTTTGTCTAGTTTTGAAAGGCAAGTACTGCATCGACTTGACAATCTTTCAGAAGACCAGAAAGCCTACTTTGAGATGACTCAAGCCAGGTTCCAGCATCTAGATTATCAACTCGAGGGAGTACAGGAACAACTGGCTGAGCTTTACTACAGGGAATAGTTTTCTTTCTTCCCAATATTGTCTTCTTATGTCTGTTGAACATTATCCTTTTATTTCTGTGTTTTGGTGCCTGTTTCTGGACATTATATTTTCATCTCTATTCTGGAATGTATTCCCCTCTTAAGGACTTTATGAACTATCATGTATGGCTATTATATGCTTCTGTTTTTATTTGCTTCCATGCTGTTTGATGAATCCAAAGGGGGAGAAAAATAGCTGATCTTATAAGCTGCAGTGGTATAGGGAGGTATAAGCTGCAGTGGTATAGGGAGGTATATATATTCTCTACTCTTCTCTTATTCAATATTCACTTTAAATCTGTGTATTGTGGAATCAAGCTTTGTACAGGTATTGATCTTTCTTCAAAGCAATCGAGCTATGGGGATTTGTCTCCATCAAACAGGGGGAGATTGTTGAAGCTGAAGGAAGCTTCTTCCCAACCTTGGCTTAAAGTGTGTTTGATGAAGAAAATTGCTTCGGTACTTTATAGTTTTGTAAAAGGATTTAAGTGAATTTTGGTTTAGGCTTAGGAGGTGAGGAAGTGATGAGGCACCGATCTGTAATCGGTCATTGCGGGAAGTAATGAGGAATCAATCGGTCGTTGGTCATTGGAGGAAGTAATGAGGCACGATCGGTCATCGGTCTTTGAGAAAGTAATGTTGTACGATCGGTCATCGGTCATTTGGAATGTAATGTGGCACCGGTCGGTCATCGGTCATTCTGTTCTAGTTGCCTAAAGCAAGCTTAAACCAAACACAAGGAGTGTTTAAAGTTTTCAAAAATGCTGTTTAAAGTTTTCTCAAAAAGTCTGAATACTGGACAAAAATAAATCTGTTTCCTGGATAATAAATAGATTTATTTTGGTTCTGTTATTCTTAACTGTTTTTCAAACTGTTTTTTGAAAAGTGGTTAGAAACTGGTTTCTTTAAATATAGAAGACTTCTCTCACACAAAAGACACAGTGCAATCACGTTTCAATCAGTTTCTGAGTGAGAAGAAGAATTCAAAGGCTTTTGTGAAAGGTTTTCAAAAGGAATTTCAAGTGTGCTTGTTCTAGGAAAACCTTGTGCTTTGTGAAGGTGCTGGTGCAGTTTTTGCAGCAGATTGAACTACTGGTTTGAGTTCTTGCATCTTCTTTTCAGGTGTATTTTTTTCTTTCTCATTTGTTGTAAAGGTGGAAGTGTTAGTCACTTCTTGATAGGGTTTCTTGGAGTGCAAGGTGTGCTGAAATACGTGTTTTTCAGCCTTGTATGTGAGTGTTCTTGTAGGTTTCAAGAACTGCTGTATATGCTGTAATTGTTGTATGTGTTTAGTGAATTCCACCTTGGTGTAAGGTGAACTGGATGTAGCTCTTGATGAGTGAACCAGTATAAAAACTTGTGTGCAATCTTCTCTCCTTTCTTGCATTTATTTTTGGAATTTGAATTGATAACTGTCCAAAATAAATCTGTTCATTTGAAATTGAATCTGTTAATTCTGGGTTTAATAAGAACTGTTCTTCTCTTGGTTGAAACCTTCTTGCAAATATCTGAACAAGTGTATTCTGCTGTTCCTTCTAATTGTATAAAATCTTGTTTGATTAAGTTCTGATTGTAAGAAGGTGATTTGGAAAAATAAATCTGTTTTATTTGAAATCAATCTGTTCTTTTAATCTCTGTTATACAGAAGTCAGTTCCTGTTGCAAAAATTTTTAAAAGATCAATTCACCCCTCCCCTCTTGATCTTCAGACCCTGCTTAACTCTAACAAAACAGAGCCAAGGTATTCTGCAAGCTTCGTTGGATTTCGAAGCTCCTGGTGGTTGCGCAAGTCCAGGTAAGGGAAGCTAGACCTCTTTTTCCATACAAGCCACAGTGTAGCTATCTCTGGAGTGAGGGCGACGTGGTCGCCATTTTTGTTTTCATCTGCGTAAAGTGCTCTGTTTGTGTGCTTGGGCGACGTGGTCGCCGGTTTTATATACAGTTTTCGAAACACCCTATTTTTGAACTAGATCGCCGGTTTTGGCGCTGTTTTGCGAACTCCTTGTGTTTGATGTTGTTTTGAGAACTGCTTGAGATTTACATGAGATATTCGAAAATATGAATCCTTTGAAATGGCTATTGCTGTGATTGAAATCATTCTTTTAAGTGTGGCATGATGTCTTTGAATGCTGTGAATGTGGGATCGAGGCATAGTATTTTCAGGAAAGAAAATACCGTGTAAGATCTTGTGGTAGGTGCATTGATCGGTGATTCCTAAGGGGATATCCTGACTCTGCTGAGGTAATGGAATCACGTAGAGGAAGTTACTCAGTTGTTGAGAGTCGAAGGAGGTCTATATGATGGGCGTCTCGTGTGAAAAAGAACGAGCTCCGTCTGTCCTATGGATTAACCCTGTCATACCAGGAGAACTATGGTAACATTGAGATGATATATGCGCATGCTGTGTGGATTCACAGCGACCCTGTGTGGATTTCACAGTGGTGTGGTATGACAGGTGCAGATCTCTGAGTCTAATCAACGCACGAGTCAATCCGGAAGTAGTGTCAAGTGTCTTGTGTGGTGAGTCAGTGGAAAGTCTGACGTGAGAAATGAGAAACATTGATAGTTTATAGACACTTGATGCAGTATTGTGAAATGGAATGACTATGGGTGAATGTTGTGAAATGTGTGATTTTGGGCGATCAGGTGAATGATATGAGCAACTCTACGTTTTACATGGATATTTTGGAACTTGGTTTACTTGGATTTTCATGTTCTTGATTTAAACTTCTTTTAAATTATCTAGCTTACCCTTTTATCTGTTATTGTGGTTGTTTTCTCAAAACTGTGATGATCGTGTAATTGTTACACGGGAGCAGATGATCTTCCAGGAAGAAGAGCCCTCTAGTGAGTGATCGCCGAGGAGGAGATCGCCGGTTTTCTGTCTCTATCGGGTGATCGCCTGTGTCTGCCTCCATCGGGTGATCGCCTGTTTTTTTTCTGTCTTGATAGGAGATCGGTCTCGTCCGATAGGAGATCGGTTTCTTCCGATAGGAGATCGCCTGCTTTGTTTTTTTTTTGTATTTTGTTTATGTTTCTGGAAAATTTGACCGAATTTGTATTAAACTCCCTAAGAGGAGCAACTTCATTTCATATATATAATATTTTGTTCATAGAATCTATTTGTTACCTTTATTTTCATTATATACATTTGTATAGTATTTTGGCGGGATGTTACATCGTGCGCCCATGCATGCAACACTAAGGACGATTTCTTATGCTCAAGCATAGAGCTTCGCATGCACAGCGTATTTAAGGCTTAACCCACACCTTGATATGCGTGGTTTTTGGAACCCACTATGGTTGATCCAGCATCTTGACCACATACTAAGTGCACTCCCGTCGATCACGTACACCCTAGGCGATTGGCGATCATGTGTCCTCTAGGCGACAGGCGATTATGTGCCAGAGAAGTCGGAGATCGCCTCCGTCTCAACAACGGTGATCTCGTAGACTTCTAAGCTACACTTTTCTTCCTTTACTCTTCTTGATCCACATGTCTTCCTCGAGCACACCCACGTGATTACCTCACGATAAAGTCATCGCACCTGACTACTTGGTTAATACAATGGTCAGCCGACCGACCTCTACCAGCTGACCCCAGACCTTGAGCGACGTCCGAGGTCCAACTACTACGAAATTTCTATTACCAGCTCTTTGTATTTTAAATAATAACATCTTCTGAAATTATTTAAATATAACACTTTCATTCCAATTAAAGTTTCTAGGTCCTTACACCCTGGAACTGCATCTCAATGCCGGCCGCGAGAAGCTCCTTTTCGGGGACGGAGGAGAGCAGGTTTTCAACAATCGACGACAAATCGACCTGGACACCTCATGTAAATTGAATATCGCCCCCAAGTAGAACCAAGGGGGCGATGGGGGCTTCTGTAGCAGGAGCAGCGACAACAGCGGAACCGACTGGGCCACCGATGATGAAGACTCCAAATGAATTCGAGAGGGAGCTAGAGGACATCTCTAGGTGCTGCCAGGAGACCAAGGGGTCTTGGCAGTGTTGGCAAACTCCTTTTTTTTCTTTTCTTTTCCTTCGTCGACAGCAGTTGAGAGGCCAAATGTGTGGCAGCGGAAAGGTTGTCGGCCGCAACCGTCTATAGGCTACCCTTGCCTTTACCCTTTCGAGGGCCTTGACACGAAAGGCAAACATGAAACTATCGGATTGAGACGCCTCTTTTATCATAATGTCTACACCAAGCAAAAAGCACATAAGTTGAAAATCTTTGACTGGCCAAGACAGAAAAAAACGTAAACATAGCATAAAAATCTATCCACCATTGGGAAGACTTGAACACGGTTAACAGCTTTCGAGTGGGGAGCCTTCGGGGGAGGTTGTCAAAAAGAGAATAAATCTCCACTTCATCAACACTCAGAGCCGAACGAGGCCATTCCTTAAATCGAGTGGGTTTCCTTGTCCAATATAGAGGAAAATTGGACCGACCAATTTCGTCAAAGAAAAGGCCCATACCTTTGGGATTAACAAAAAGTCTAAAGAGCTTTCCTCTAAAATTTTTGTACAAGGTCGTGTAAGGATTAAGCAAAATGTTACCCGACCAACTGATAAGTGACAACCAGCTAACGGGGTCGGTTGGGTGAGAGGTATAATAACTTAAGAAAGTGGAAGGAGTCAGAGAAAGGTGAAACATGTCACAGATAAGGAAAAAAGTTTGGAAAGAAGCCCAAGTGTTTGGGTGAAGTTGGGAGGGAGCCACATTGAGCGTCTGGAGGATACCCATGGTGAAATCATCAAAAGGGAGAGTGACATGCAAGTCGGGAAAAAGGAAAGAATAAACAAAGAAGAAAGAACCTTCCGAGGTAGACCAACCCATACATATGGTATTGGTTGGTTGACAATAGTCGATAGCTAAGATACCATCACTGGCATCCGACTTCAAAATGGTATGTTTTCCTATAAAGAAGGAGATGGAAGGTCCATCCAGGTATACAGAGGTAAATCCAGTCACCTTACAAAAACCTCCATGGGGGACAACGTTTGAATTGACCCGACCGATATGGGCTTAGTCATGGAGGAGCCAAAAGAAGAGGAAGACAAAGAAGAAGAGGGAGACGAGGATGAAGGAGAAGACGAAGAAGACATGATTAACCTCTCGGGATGTAAGGAAAATAGCGTGCCAGGACGAGTGGGTTTCAGAAGTCAGAGCAGATAAGCAGTGAGACGAAACAGTGGGGACCACTATTTATAGCCTTCAAAGAGAGCAGAATACTAAGTGTCACTCTCATCTTAACTGTTGGATCTCCCTCGATCCAACAACCCACAACTAATGGTGCCAAAAATTTAAGTCATCATTACGAGTCACGTCACGCATTCGACACCGCCAACGTCACGTCCCACCTTGGGAAGCCCAACCGTCACACTAACCTCGAATAAAGACTCTTCGGATTAAACATCCACAAGCTTGGGGGGCAAGTGTACCGGTAGGGTCTGCACAACTGAACATAAGACTCGGCACCTGGTCCAAACCGACTGACATGACCAACAACGAGACTAATTAAGGAACCAACGTTTGTTAATCTTCTTTTATTAAGCCCATTAACGACAATGGGCCCACAATAATCATATAAATTAGAACAGATCCCAAAGGATTAGGTATGCAATCATCTAATCCTAAATACTAAGTGCCGAGTGCTGAAGTCTGACTTGAGCGTCAGAGTACCTTTTGCAAGTACCATCCGAGCCTGGAGCTAGCGAGGAGGAGGAGTGGGAGAGTGAGAGCGTAGGAGTTCAGCTGAGAGGGAGTGAGGTGTAGATTGTAACGCCCCTCAAATTTTATTCATATTTATATAATAAAATAAACGTAAAACAATAATATCAAAATTAACATATGTATATGTAAGGACCTGTAAAATTGAATTGGAATAAAAGGGGTATATCTAAATAATTTCAGAAGATGTATTATTTAAAATACAAAGAGCTGGTAAATGAAGTTTCGTAGTAGTCGGGCCTCGGACGTCGCCCAAGATCTGGGGTCAGCTGGTAGAGGTCGGTCGGCTGACATGTAGATCAAGAAGAGTAAAGGAGGAAATGTGTAGCTAAGAAGTCTCCTACGAGATCGCCGTTAGTGAAGACGGAGGCGATCTCCGACTCCTCTGGCACATAATCGCCTGTCGCCTAGAGGAGACATGAGCGCCAATCGCCTAGAGTGTACGTGATCGGCGGGAATGCACGTAGTATGTGGTCAAGATACTGAATCAACCAGAGTGGGTTCCAACAACCACGCGTATCAAGGTGTGGGTTAAGCCTTAGATACG
Source organism: Phaseolus lunatus (assembly GCA_013389735.1). NCBI lineage: Eukaryota > Viridiplantae > Streptophyta > Magnoliopsida > Fabales > Fabaceae > Phaseolus > Phaseolus lunatus. The sequence goes on along the minus strand of JAAFYQ010000205.1, from coordinate 11,256 downwards.
CTGTGCATGCGAAGCTCTACGCTTGAGCAAAAGAGATCACCCTTAGTGTTGCATGCAGGGCGCGAGAGGCATGCAGGCATCGCGCGGGCGTGAGAGGCATGCAGGCATCGCGCGGGCGTGAGAGGCATGCAGGCATCGCGGGGCGCGAGAGGCATGCAGGCATCGCGCGGGCGCGAGGGGCATGCGGGCATCGCGCGGGCGCGAGGCACGCGGGCATTGCCAGGGCGCGATGCATGTGGACGTGGCCAAGGCGCGAGAGTTATGAGGGCGTCGCCAGGGAAGACATCGGTTGTCTCCCAGAGGAAGACATCGGTTGTCTCCCAGAGGAAGACATCGGTCGTTCGCCAGGAAGAGGTCATCGGTGGTGGTCTTCGCGCGGGGTCATCGGTGGTAGTCTTCGCGCGAGGTCATCGGTGGTAGTCTTCGCGCGAGGTCATCGGTGGTAGTCTTCGCGCGAGGTCATCGGTGGATCGTCTTCGCGCGAGAGGTCATCAGTGGTTTCTCTTCGAGCTGGTAGTCATCGGCGAAAGGTCATCGCGCGACGTTGAGTTACACCCAGAGAACGTGGGCCCCAGACTCCCAGCAAGAGATGTTCTGCACGCGCGCCACGTAGACAAAAGAGTGGTTCAGAATAGTGACCTCAGAGCGTAGCCTGCGCAGAGGCACGCTTAGTAGTACTGTTCAGGGAAGCGTGCACGCAAACTTCCCTGCAGAGTAGGTGGTGGCAGCTGCTTATGGAGGGATAAGTTGGTTTAAGTCACAGAAATCCACTGCTGAGAAAAAAGGAAGACATTGTTGTAGTCGAAGAGAGAAAGAGTGAGTTCCCTCCTCCGCGTTGCGATTTCAGCATCTCCACGCAAGAGTACGACGAGAAGCAACACCATTGGAGCACCTGGGAAAGTTCTCTGCAACTCCTTCAAAACCAGACTCAAGAACAGAGCCAAGGCATTCTTCAAGCTCTGTTGGATTTCGGAACTCTAGGTGTTTGCGCAAGTCCAGGTAAGGGAAGCTAGACCTCTTTTTCCATACAAGCCATAGTGTAGTTATCTCTGAAGTGAAGGCGACGTGGTCGCCGTTTTCGCTTTCGTCTTCGAGAAATGCTTTGTTTATGGGTTTGGGCGACGTGGTCGCCGGTTTTATAAACATAGTCTTCGAAATACCCTGTTTTTGAACTAGATCGCCGGTTTTGGCGTTGTTTACGAACTCCCTGTTTTTGATGTTGCCTTGAAACGGTATGGGATTTAAATGGGATATTCGAAAATAAGAACCTTGGATTGAGTTTTGCTGTGATTGAAATCATTCCTTTAAGTGTTATGTGATGTGTTGGATGTGGTGAATGTGGATCGAGGCATAGTATTTTCAGGGAAGGAAATACCGTGTTGAGATTGGTTAGGAAGTGCATTGATCAGTGAGTAACCTGTTAATGAGACGATCCTGACTCTGCTGAGATAATGGAATCACGTAGATGAAGTTATTCAGTTGGTGAGAGTCGAAGGAGGTTCATACGTATGGGTGAGTTGTTCAAATGGGAACGAGCTCGATCTGTTATATGGATTAACCTTGTCATACCGAGAGAATGGTAACAATGAGATGGTATATGCGCATGCTGTGTGGATTCACAGTGGTATGGTATGACAGGTGCATGTCTCTGGATACTAAGTTCAATGCATGAGTCTTCCGGAAGTAGTGTCAAGTGTCTTGTATGGTGAGTCAGTGGAAGTCTGACGTGAGAAATGAGAAACATTGAAAATTGATAGACACTTGATAGAATTATGTGAACTGAACGACTCTTGAGGAAATTGGGAAATATGTGATTTCTTGATGGCTGTGTGATATGAATGAGAAATTGATAGTCTTACGTGGGTATCTGAAATTTGTTTTATCTTGATTTTAAAATTTCATATCTAAATTCTCTTTAAAAATATCTAGCTTACCCTTTATTTTGTATTGCTCTGTGGCTGTTTTCTCTTAAAAACTGTGATGATCGTGTATTTTACACGGGAGCAGATGATCTTCCAGGGAGTAGAGCTCCTCAGTGAGTGGTCGCCGGAAGGAGATCGCCTATTTCCGTCTCTATCGGGTGATCGCGGTTTATGCCTCCATCGGGTGATCGCCTGTTTTTCTGTCCTGATAGCAGATCGGCTGTTTTGGGCCTTCTGTTACAGATCGCCGGTTCATGAATGGAGATCGCCGGTCTTGTTGTATTTGGTTGAATTTCGTTTTAAATTTTGAAAACATTTGACCTGGTCATGTATGTAACTCCCTAAGAGGAGCAACTTCATTTCTTAATATATAATATCATGTTCTCTTCAATATTATTTGTTTACCTTTATTTTCATTATACATGTATGTATGGTTTTTATTTTGCGGGATGTTACAGTATATAATAAAATACATCCATCCCAGTACTTGTATCTCAAAAGAACATCCCTTCTCTAGTGGATTTTAATACAGATTCATCAAATAGTTTTCAAAAAGAACGAAAATACGGCATTCAAACTCTTCCATCCCTTCCTCTAATAACTCACTGGGGAGCTCTATCACCTGCCACCTTGTCTGCTCCCGTGTAAATTATACACGATCATCACAGATTTAAGAAAAAACAACCACAAAACAAAACAAAGGGGTAAGCTAGCTGTAAAAAAAAAACTTTAAATATGAAACTTATATCAACATAACCCATCATTTTTCACACATTTCACAATTTTCCTCAAGTGTCATTCATTCCACATAACCATCAAGTGTCTATCAAAATTTCAATATTATCATTCTCATGTCAGACTTTCCACTGACTCATAACACATATACACTTGACTTACTTCGGAAGACTCGTGCGTTGACTCAGACTCAGAGATCTGCACCTGTCATACTACACCACTGTGAATCCACAACAGGGTCGTTGTAAATCCACACAGCTATGCGCATAAATAATCTCAATATCATCACTCTCCTAGTATGACAGGGTTAATCCATATAACAGGTCAAGTCAGTTATCTTTCAAACGACTTACCCATACATATGAACCTCCTTCGACTCTCACCACCTGAATAACTTCATCTATATGATTCCATTATCTCAGGAGAGTCAGGATATCTCCTTATTACAAATCCTTAGTCAATGCATATTCTAAACAAATCTCCACACGGTATTTTCTTTCCTGAAAATACTATGCTTTGATCACTCTTTCACATCATTCCAGTATATCATCCAACACGTAAATGAACAAGGCAACCATAACATACTTTAAACCTTTTCTAACAATCCAAACATATCTCAATCAAATCATACCAAGGTTGATAATTTCGAAAATCATACACAGTTCACAGCATCCACTATATTTAAAAAAAAACCACATTTCAATCTCAACAAATACCGATTCACACAAAGCAGGGGATGTGAAATAGAATTAAAACTGGTGACCACGTCACCCCAACTTCAGAATCTGCTAGCCTAAGGTTTTTATTAAAAATAACGCTAGCTTCCCTTACCTGGACTTGAGCCGATCTCACTAAGAGCTCCAAACCCACCGAGAACTCAAGGATGTCTTAACCTGCACCATAGAGTCCCGATCACAAAACTAACTATAACACTCATATTCTGAGTTACCAGAGACTAACTCTGAAGCCAAAAGAGTCGCACGCAAAGCCTATGCATAGGCAACTATCTCAAGTTCAGAAGCGACTTCAAAAATAGAGCACGACGAACTGACTCTGTTTTAAGGCTTTGATCGGAAACTTGCAGAGATACTTGCCCGGAGCCCAGGGGCAGTCGCCGATCGTTAAACGGGTGCTTGATGGTGTCGGAAACGTCAATTGGTAGCGAAGATGCCCGAACATGGAGAGAAGGAGAGAAAGGAAACAGGAACAAAACTCAAACTCACTCGATTTCTCTCTACCCAAACAGCTCGAACATTGCCTATAAGAAGTGGATTTTGAAATTAAACCACCTTGCCCAGGAATGCCGCTGCCACCACCCACTCTGATGGAAAACTCTTGCGTGCAAGTTTCCTCTGACAGGATGGCCACGTGGACACCTTTGTATGCCCAAAAATCTGGAGCCACCTGCCCTACTTACTCTCTGTTGCCAACTGCTCTGGGGACCCTTACTGTCTACATGTCGCGCCTGCAGAATGCCTTCACTGGAAGCCTGGGTCCCAGCTTATCTGCGATAACAGGACCCTCCGATGACCAGGAACCGATGACTGATCTCGCGATGACTATCCACCGATGTCTCATCCTGGCAGACGACTGATGTCTCTCCCTGGCAGACGACTGATGTCTCATCCTGGCAGACGACCGATGTCTCTCCCTGGAAGACGACCAGTGTCTCTCCCTGGCAGACGACCGATGTCTCTCCCTGGAAGACAACTGATGTCTCTCCCTGGAAGACGACCGATGTCTCTCCTTGGCAGATGACAGATGTCTTCCCTGGGCAGATGACCGATGTCTGATGACACCTCGTCACCCTGCTGAAGGCTCATCGACTCATTACTCCATGTCTGTGTTATCACCCCCACATGGCTCCGGTGACGTCGGTAGCTTCTCCTGCCCGAGGACAGGTCGGTACTAACTCCTCACGCGCCAATGCATGCAACACTGAGGACAATCTTTATGCCAAAGCATAGAGTTTCGCATTTATCCCGCATGCATGGCATATCTAAGGTTCAAATCACACCTTGATACATGTGATTTCTGGAACCCACTATTGTCCACCGACCGACCCTACCATACTGACCTCAGACCTCTTGGGCGCGTCCGAGGTCTGACTACTATGGATTTTCTATTATATGACCTTTTTCATTTTAAATAATAACATACTCAGAAATCATTTAAAATATACCACTTCTATTCCAAATAAATTTCTAGATCCTTACATAGATTGACCGACCGAAGAGTGTTCGAATCGTTTTCTTGGTTCCTATCCCATTCAAGACATGTACAAAACATAAATTCAAAAAAATATAAAATATACACAATTTAAAAGCAAAAGGCTAACAATTGTAAATAAAAAATCTAAAATTAGAATTGTGAGAGCACGTATAATAAATGTACTTTCATCAACCATGACCAAAAGAAGGTAAGGAGTTAAGAGTATATTATATATACATTTTACCCTTAGAAATTGTATATCAATATTTTATTTTATAAACTCAATTGTGGTTACTTATTTTTTACATGGAGAACATGTGCCACTTTCCTATTTTATGTTAACAATTATTCACATAGTTTGATTTGTGAAAATGAAAATGTTAAAAGGTTACCTTGAGATTGTAGATACACTTATATAGAAAAGCTTAATAGCTCTTTCTTTTGATTGAAGTGGTTGTTCACAATAAAGCATAAAACATGAAGATGTTTCGTCTCAAAGATAACATCTTGTAAAAAAATAACATATTATGTAAGACGGAAGTGTTATGTTTGACATATGATGTAGTACTATACAATTTTCACTTTGTTGATAAGTGAATCCTTCATTAAATGATAAGCAAAAAAATCTTTAAAGCTTACGTTGTTCCTTAACAAAAATATTCTTGAAGATTATATTGTGTTACAAGGAATGTTTTCGTCTTTGTTTACTAAGATTATTGTGCAAGCACAAACCAAGAAGATCAAGGGAACATATGTTAGGGCTAAAGTTATTTTAACAACCATCCATAACCACACATGTTATGCACTCTGGTCTAGCAATATGTTGTGTAAAATTTTAATTTGACTTCATTTTGGTAAAATCCTTTCTAACCTAGTGTTGCTAAGTATTGTTAGCTATCGAGATGTTGATTGAAGAGGAGATTAACATTTAATGCTACATGGAACACATTTAATGCATATTTTGTCTATGCTATTCAGATGCTAGAAGATGTGAAATATGAGTTCAAACCTCTCAATGAGCTAGAAATATTTATGCTAAAATATTGTCGTCCCCTTAAAAGCTTCGTAAAGAACATTATTTTGTTCATTAACGACCTAGTATACTTTCTATGCATTGTAAGATGGTAATCCTCTCTATTGAGCAAACGTTGTGATCATATAATCACATCTTTATACAAACCATTTTTATTTAGCCAGAAGTGGCTATTGTGCAAAAATATTCAGTGCTAGCTAATAATTGTTGTTGTCCAAACAAACTATACCTTAGCTAGGAGTGATTGTGTTCTAAATAATACTTAATAGGTTAGCCAAAAGTGACTGAGGTCTAAACAATACTCTAGTTTTTAGCTAGGAGTGGTTGTGTTCAAACATACTCAGGGTTTTAGCTAGGATTTGTTGGTGTCCAAACAATACTTGGGTTTTTATCCAAGAGTGGTTGCGTTTCAAATAATACTTATTTGTAACTTGCAATGTTAGTTCGCATAGTGAAACCCAATCAGTTGATTGAGAACTAGACATAGTATGTGATATTAGACAAACCAAAATAAAAATGATAGTTTAAGTCTTTCTTTCATTATATCAATTCATTGCATATTATTACATTGCACTAACTAAAGAGGGAGAGTTTTACTAACTAAGTTTTTGAAAAGCTCTTAAAGTATCGTTTGTCATTTAAAATTGTCGTATAGGTGCATATCAATTGACAATATCTTGCAAAATTATCAAAAAGTCTTAAAAATACAATTCAACATCCATTGTTTAATTTTTGGCTTGTTTTCGGCATGTTTTCAGATTCACATTTGGTATCAAACTTTAACCTCTAAAGGATTGAATTTCTCTTAGTGTCTAAAGGTAAAGATCCAACAACCATGATAGGAATTAAGCAACAAAATTATCACTGAAGAAGCATCTCTCACAAGGTCTCCAATCTTTCTCGATGAAGACTTTCCATATTGGAGAGACATGATGAAAATGTATGTTAAGTCCACATATTACCAGCTATAGCAGATCATCACTCAAGGAGATATCAAGATCTTATCCCCAAAAGAAGACTGGGAGGAAAAAAAAGTTTAACACCATACAATTAAACATAAGGAAAGGTAGGTATACTTTCATTTGCACTTTGTATAAAAATGAATATAAAAATGTTTGTAGGTTAAAGACAACTAAAAAGATGTAGGACTCCTTACGCATAAACTACGAGGGAAACAAGGACATTCAACTAAGAAAGGTTGCAACCTTCACACGTCAGTATAAATCCCTCACCTTGAAGGAAGGATAAAATTTTGATGATATGTTTGGATTGATGTAGATCCTTTTGAATGGGCTCAAAGCTTTTAGGAAGAGCTTCAACATGGCACAAATCAAGTGAAGCTATCGGACAACATGTCTAAGGTTTGGGAGCCCAACACAATGACCACCATAGAGGCTTAAGATCTGAAAAAGCTGAAGTGGGAAAGTTGTTCAAAATATTGAAAGTACACAAGGTACACGTACAAGATAAAGATCAGAAGGAAGTAGCTACGATGCCTGACAAAGGGCTACATGCTAAATCAAAGATGAAATAGATGCATGTCAAAAGCAAGAGACCAAAGTGCTCAAAGCTCTTGAGGATGATGTAGATATTTCTGAGGTTGAGTCTAAAAACTCAACTAATGAGGAAATCTTATTAATGTCTGAAATTTTAAGTAAATTATAAAAAGTAGAGGATAAGGAAACAAAAGGTTTCCCTATAAGAAGAAGAAAAAGATCTTTGTCTGCAAGAATAAGGATGAAGAGTCTCAAGAGAAGGTCTACTATGAGTGTAGAAAACTAATTTGAAGAAAAAAGCCCTACACTAAGAAGAAGAGTTTGATGGCCACATGGGATGATTAGACTTTGAGTTAGACTTCGGGTTAAACGTAGAGCACGCCAACTTGTGTCTGATTGTAGACGTTAAAGAAGAGGATTCTCTAACCCTAAATCTTCCTTTACATCAACTTCATATTTTCTTGCTCATCATCTAATGAAGAATACAAAATTTATCTTTCTTATGAGGATCTTCTCTCTAGTTGTCACTCAATCTCTAAACAATATTTCAACCTAAAAAAAAAGTTTGAAGCTTTGCTTACCGAAAATGAAAAGTTGAAAAGAGATAATGATTATTAAAAGAAAAAATAAGATAAATCTTTTGGTGTTTAGAGAGCACATATGATTATGTATATATAGAGAAAAAACATCCAAAAAGTATGAGCTAAGCCCATTTCATAAATAGAAATATATAACAATATCTAGAAATGTCTAATATATCTAGAAATATCTAACACTCCCCCTCAAGCTGGTGCATATAAATCGCACGTAACCAACTTCTAACAGATATAATCAATCTTAAGCCTCTATAAGGATGTAGTAAAAATATTTGCTGGTTGATCATTTGAATTAACAAACTCTGTCTTGATACCTCCCAATGCAATATTTTCTAAAATAAATGATAATTAATCTTAATATGTTTGGTCCTTTCATGAAAATTGGATTTGATATAATGTGAAAAGTAGTCTGGTCATCACATATAAGTGTCACTTGATTGATCTCTCAAAAGTTTTAATTCTTTAAGTAACTGCTTAAGTCAAATAAGCTCACAAGTAGCTGAAACCATAGCTATATTTTGCTTTTGCATTAGATCTTGCCACAACAACTTTATTCCTTACTCTTCCAAGAGATCAAGTTACAACCAATGGAGACAAAATATTGGAAGGGGATCTTCTATCAGATGGAGATCCTGCCCAATTAACATCTGAGTAATAGAAGAATTTAGTATGGTTATTATGACCATATAGGAAATCTTTTCTAGGAGAGTCTTTAATGTACTTTAGTATATGCATGATTGCATTCCAATGAGCTTCACATGGGGAATTAAGAAATGACTTACCACATGGACTACAAAGGATATATTAGGACGTAAGAGTAATAGTAAGATAGTTCATTTTCCAACTAACATTCTGTACTTCTCAGGATTTGAGAGAGGCTTCCCTTTATTAAGTAGAAGTTTTGCATTGGGATCTCTTGGTGTGTCAGCAGATTTTGAATTCATCAACCTAGTTTTCTCCAAAATATCCAATGCATATTTCCTTTGAGAGATAATAATAATATTGGATTGTGCTACCTCAAAGCTGCTACAAAAATGAAGAATAGAATCTCAAGAGATACAATTAAGAAGAATATAAGTGAGAAAGAGCATTGAAGATGCAAGCTAGAACTTTCGTAATTCAGCATCTGACATCATAATGAGGAGTTAGTATAACGTTCATAATATGTTGTTTAAAGAAGTTATTCAAATAACAAGTACGTGACAAAATGAAGAACGAAATTTATGCAAAGGAGAAACTTGATTCAAGGACAATAAGATAAATTATATCAACATTCCCAAAGAATCACAAGTAAAGGGAGACACGTAGTAAAATTACAAAGCAATTATTTTCATAAACAACGTCCAAGGCAGTTACAATGAAGCAAGTGACAGGTATATGATTGAAGAATCAGTCACATGCATTAAAGGGGTGACGTTCACTTTAAACATCACAAAGGAAACAATTCAAATTGTTTTTCTCAAAGACACAAAACAATATAATCAAAGCAAAAGTTGCCATATTTAGCGTCTGACGTGAAAAAAAAGATGAAACAATGCATGAGAATGAAGGATACCCAGAGATTGCAATATTAAAGAATCAACATTCACATTTGGACTGAAAGAAGAAACAATTCAAATACCATAAATTCCAACACGTAGAAGAATCAATCAAAATCAAATATTTTCATATCAAGCGTCTAACATCAAAGTGAACAAAGAGAAGAATCAAAGCTTCAATGGTCACAATTTGAAACCTATATAGAGACCTTGAAGATGAAAAAGATTAATACATGAGTATACAAGCATACAAGATTACTACAAGCGATTGAGTGTTTAAGTGTGTATAGTCTTTCTAAGAGAATACTTCATATATGTTGTTTAGAGCACTCATATTTGGGGGGAATCATAATGCAGTGACTACAATTTAGAAGATGGAGTTTTATATAAATTGGCTTAAATTTTCACCTTATAGTAACAAGTGTTTGATAGGTGGGTGCTAGGATTTGGTTTCTCCTTCACATGAGTCCTTAAAGGACTAATTTACCGTGTTTGATGATAAATATTATGGTCACATTTCGATGGGCAATGAAACTTCTTCCAAGGTGGTTCATATAGGCTTTGTATTGATAAGGATGCATGATGTCATTTGTACATTAATCATTCTCATGTATCTTTAGGAGTTGAAAAAAGAACCTTATATCCATTAGAGCCTGACATATGAAATGTTTTAGGTGTAGTGTGGAGGTAGGTAGAGTGATGCAAGTTAAGGGAGAAGTAGAGATAGGCATTATGGTCATCCAAGGCTTTAAGGAAGAGAGTTAGTATTTTCTTCAGGGGACATCTTTAGATTTGTTTGGTGTTGCATTCATCTCTACATTGTTTAATACCTTGTTAGGTGGAGTAGTTTGATATATGCATGTAGGACACATGTGTGTTCAAAAGGTTGGAACATATTGTCCAAACAAGGACTATTTAGAGAAACTATAGGGTGAAGACTTTACCATTTTGTGAACATTGTGTATTTAAGAAACAACATAGGCAGGGTTTTCTACAACATTGAATATAAATATATGAAGGCACTAGATAGCGTATGATGAAAACCCATCCAGCCTCGAAACATTTGGCTAAGAAGATTGGAAGCAGAAAAAGGAGTTCAGAAGACTCTCATTAGAGAGAATAATTAATTGTTGTCTGCTCTTCAATTTTTTAGCTATTTTTATGAGCATTGTACAAAGAGTATAGGTTTTATTTTGGGCTTGTATTTGGGCCATGTTTGGGCCAATTAGAGTAGGTTGTAAAAGAAAAGAAAGAGTTTAGCTAGAGTTACAATTGGGCCTCCTTGGACCCAATGCAACTCTAGACCATCTAGGGTGCACAAATAAAGTACTAGAGTGCAAATAGAAAGCATGAAGTGGCAAGGAAGGCATAAGGTCCACATGTCGTCTCCTTAATGGAGAGGATTCCCACCCAATGCTAAAAGGACATTTGTCTTCATGGGAATGGAGAGGATTCTCTCCAATTAGAGGAGGACATTTGTCAACCTCTAATTTGATAGGATTTGCTCCAATTAGAGAGAGACACTTGTCCTTCTCTGAGTGGAGAGTTTTTAGGGTTAAAGTTTGCACATTGGTTGCCCATAGCACTATAAATACAAGTGCTAGCCCCGTGTAAATGATATTTGAATTGATAATGAAATGCTGCCCAAGTTGCTAGCTCATTTGTCTTCAAATTCTCACTCTCAAGTTTGCACTTCTATTAGTGTTTTGCTTGAATCTTCTTAGA